>OZ023160.1:18182369-18584869 GCA_963678695.2 Diplodus puntazzo | reverse complement strand
GTGACTACCAAACCCTGACTGCCGCGGGGTCAGAGCGCAACAGGTCACCGGAGCGCGCTCAGCCACGAGATGTCACTCTGTAGCTGCTGAACTCGTGCTCATCCCTGTTGTCAGACTACCAATAAACAAAGGCATGTAACATAAGGTGCCTTATGTTTTGTTTTTATGGTTTTCCTTATTTGTAAAAGAAAAGCAGGTATTCATGTGGCGTGTTCACCGGTAATTAAAATACAAAACAGGCACAAGAATCTGGGAAAACAAAAGAAAAACATGCACACAAAGAGTTCATTTGTGGCAGGCCGACGCACACACACACCACACACACACACACACACACACACACACACACACACACACACACACACTTAAAACACTAACCCATGCAAATAGGAGCGCAGAGCTGCTGCCGTGTGCAAATAGCATCAGTGCGCGTAACCACGCCGCACCGGTTGGGTTGGTAGGAGTGATAAGGTGAGGGTGTATTTAGAGACCAAGTGTTTTGGTAAACCCGCCACTTCGATGAGCGACAAACGAGAGTCGGGCTTGGTAGACAGTGCGCCCATCAGACTATGCCTTCCCCAGCCCGGGAGGAAAGCAAAGGGGAGAGCGGACAGGCCGAGGACGGAGCAGCGCCAGCGGAGAGCGGCGACGCAGAGAGAGAGACGGGCAGACGTTTCGTGTGCGCTCTGGAGATGGAGATGACCAACTACAGCCTGCAGAGCGACTCCAAAGTGGACTGCGTGAACTACGATGGCGTGATCAATCGGAACGGCGGTGACTCGGCAGAAATATCGGTGCCGCTGTCCCAGCGGACAGCCCCCATGGAGGGAGAAAACCTCTACAGACTGCGCGACAGAAAGTTTTTATTGGAGGATAAAAAGCGTCTCTGCGCTATGGCTTTGGCCACCGCTGTGCTCGGGATACTGCTCATGATAATCCACGCCGAGACGTGTCCCTTCATTTACAAACCGGTAGGTTTAAGAAATTAACTGTCTAAGATCGAGTGCCAAGTGAAATAACTGAGAATTGGGAATGTCTGAAATGTGACTCTCTGGTTTTAAAGCTGTACCCATCTCTGTTCCCAGTGTAACTCGTTGTGATGTCTCCTGCTGAGAAGTGTCATATTCACAAACACTTTCAAAACTTTCTGATGTATTATGTTGCACTTTTGCACAAAATGAAAGGATTATAACTTTTAACGCGATGTTGGAACGTGTACACAGCAGTGTATGCTCGGTGACACATTCACATCCTTCACCCTTTTAAAGGTTTTAAGTCACTTTTTCTTTTGTCAGATGGTCCTTGAACTCATCATCGAATTATAAAAGTAATCCACAGAATCATGACAGTCGTGCCTCCAGCAGCATGCAGTGGAACCAAAGCCTGTCCTCTTTACCTCTGCAGCAGCTGCAAGAGCTCAACAATAGAGCAACAGAATTAATAGATTAATTTATGATCAACCGGATTATCTTTCATTGTGACACATTTCAGTAGCATCATAACCGGTGAGGGGAGACCACTCGTACACAACTGGCTCTTGTCACATCAGCTTGCTGGACGGCCGCACGCAGCCCAGCAGCAGACCCTGCACCTGGGCTCTGAACCTCGCTGACCTCCTGATTAGTTCTTCCATTCCCAGACACACTATTTGGTAGCGCGGCCTCATGACATTAACATGCAGATCTCAGTGGATAACAATGCCAGGCCGCACAATCAACAAATTATTAACCCCACCCCCCCCCCCCCCCCCCCCCCCCCCCCGACCTCCTACAGCACATGCCAGTTCCACATGTGGAAAAATGTCCTCATGCTGCAAAACATCAGACCACCTCCATGCTGTGAAAGCCAGTGATTGATTACGGTGTCAGAGAGCCGCGCATTTCTCAGCTCACATCAGCTCCAATCTCTCCGAGAGGAACCTATGGAAATATTGCCTGATGCGCTCAGAGAGTTGGACCCGGAGAAAAGCGGTCGTGAAATTAACGGCGCTGGCACGAATATTATTTGGCACGCTGCTACTCCAGTTTACAAATACGAACCAAGAACAGGTGTTGTCTGTCCATTCCTCACAACAGGCATCAGCCCCGGTACCATGGAAATGCTGATGCAACTGGAAAAGTGTTCCCTGCCGCAGTTAAAGCATATTATTTTGGAGAGGCTGCATTGCTGATTTCACCAGAGCTTACATAACCGTCTTCTGCACTCATCTTTTTTAACTTCATGCGATGACCCAGTCACGAGCGTGAGCTGTGACATCGTCCTCCCTCTGTGGACTGACGTGACTTTCTCCTCACATAGCACAGAACTGCAGAATTAAGTTTGTTTTTTTACTTTTTTTATAACTTTTTTTTTTAAAACCCATTTTTAAGTGCACTGCAGGATATTTTGGAGACGCCCAACTTGCGTGCCTCAGTCTACAAAGTTATATTTTGAGAATACCTTTTCATGGTTATGCACGAAAAAACAGGGCTATTTATGGACTGTTTTCCACATTTCACCTCTTCCCCTACAGCGAGATTGCCCACAGTACTTCAGGCTATCTTTCCACATCATTTAGTGTATAATTAGAGTGTTTGCATGGCCAAGTCTGAGAGTCTCTATATCTTGACTTGGGGCTGTGCATGAGCCAGGATTGTGCCCTTTGACCTGGATGCAACCTCATGTCCTCTTCTGCAGCTCTTTTCCGGACTGACCGCACAATCCACAACAATATCCATGCCGAGACTGAAAAGATGAGCTCGATGTTTAGTGTTCATAAAAGAATAACACCGACAAAAACATACAGGCTGCGATTATTGATATATGCTTCCTAGATATGATCTCTTTTGCTGGAAAAATTCTTAAATGGCACAATTTTTGTGTAAAAAAACAAAAGTTTTAATGGATTCCTCACTGAGCACATAGAGAAATGTTGGGGAGAGCATAGTGAGATCAGGCTTTGTTGTCCGAAAGGGGGGACAACATCTTTCGGTTAGAAAGAATTTAAAGTTTTGAAACATCCCTCCAGGAAATATAAGACACAACAACTCTTACCATCCCTTGCACATAATCTTAAAACCCAGAAAAGTGGAACTAACCTGACCTTCCGTCACACAGTCACTGCTTGTATTGCCTTGTCTGCTGTTGTCTGTATTGTGTCCCTCGTCCTTCACTGAAAGTTCTACGTGTGTCTCCTTTAATCTCATTTGGAAATGCTTTGACTGTTGCGTTTAACATGCATTTGTTTTGTATTAATTGCTTGTGTAGTAGATTTGATTGGCTTTAATCCTTTTAGGTTTTTCTCGTCCGTTTAGAGAGTTCATGTCAGAATCCTCCTTTTACATTCTTTTTGCTCCTCCGTTTGAAAGTACAGTAGATGAAAGTGTCGCTGTGTAGCCGATGACAGTTATGACTCATTCACTTGAATCACCCGTGCTGAATGCACACCCATGAGCGGTAAAAGTGTAATGCCTGGACTTAAAGGAACAATTCACCCAGAAAAGAAAAGTTCAGTCAGTAACTCCTCACCCTCGCACTGATGGAAAGTCGGGTGAAGTTGTAGTCTGCAAAACATTTCTGGTGCTTCAGGGCAAAACAGCGCTGTAAAAAAATGAAGGAGAAGAAGAATTAAGTTAAGAAAATAACTGAACATCAAGCTCATCTGGCATAATCAAAATCTCCAGAAGATCCAAACTTACTACTACTGATTATACATTGATTTGTTTACATCCTTTGGTTAGCTGAAATCTTCGCTGTAGCTTCTAAGCTACAAGCTTTAGCGCACACCCTATCTGAGAAGCTTGATTAACATCTTTTCAAATCAGTTAAGGACTAAACTGGACAAGCTGCATGAAGCCATCCAAGTCTTTTTCAGTCATTTCCCCCATCTACTTTAGCTACGTAGGAGAATGCTGCAAAGTTTCGCTGTGAAGCCTCAGTAATTTCCGCGGGCTGCGAAACTTCAAGCGACTTTCCATTGGCATGAGGTTGAGTAGATGATGACTGAATTTACATTTTTTGGGTGAACTGTTCCTTTAAGTCTCTGCAAAATGATTCAACAGACATTAACAGTATATTATGTTTCATTAATTTTTTAAACCTTTAAGATGGAATTTTAACATGTGATCATGATAAAGTAACAGCTCTAATCTCAGAGCGTCTACAGGCAAAAAGCAGCGTAGTCATTTTATATGTGGAAGTAAAAAGTTCTAAACAATGATAATGAAGCTATATGAAGTGCATCGGCCCACATATTATGTAAAATGAGCCAGGATGCTGCAATGTGGTTGCTACTCACCCACACACTGAAACCTGGCTTACATATATGGCCTACATGTAAACCTACAAAAGTCGACTACAAACTGCGTACCGCATCAGCAAAGTCTTCAAAGTATGTGACACCTCCAAACCAACATCCTGTGTATCATATAAGCATAAAGGTGAAACAGACGTACAGATGGGCCAAAACAATATATGATATTACTATATTCTATGTAATTTCATGAAGTTAATGATTCTCAGCTCCAGTCAGTTCTGGGGGGTTGATGAGTCACTGCAGTTCTGCCAGGTGCACGGCAGTGGTTTACTCACCTGTGGGTAGCCACACCTGTCCTGTAGAGTGTCTGCCTGACATCAGGGGCAGCTCCTTAACCATCCCTCCTGTGATTTCACTCATCAGCACACATTCAACTAAGACAACAAAATCATTGTCCGATGCAGTGTTTAACCGGCTTGATGGGTCAGTCTTACTGTTAAATGGTCTCTGTAGCACCCATAATCATAGGATGTGTCACCAGGTAATAAGTGTTTTGTCTTTCCTGTGACCATCGCACTACATCAGTAGGCATTCATTGCAGGACAGCACTTGTAAGCCTATTCTTAAAGGGTTAACCACACCAATTTTACACATTAAAGTGTGTTAGCAGGTCTTGAGTACAACTGCACATATGAAAAAAAGACTAGTATGAAGCATTTTGTGGCTCCAGAGGAAGCTGCATTTTATCTGATAAATTGCCCCCCAGTGATGCCACTCAATGGCTAAGTTGCATTGTGGGTAATGTAGAAACCGGGAAGACAGAATATGTGGAATTAAAAAGGTGATGTCTCTGGTTCTGCTGCATCAACTAGCCATAATAAGTCCAACAGTGTTATAGGAATGCAATGTTAGAACAGCGGACTGCTTTTCAAACAGTATGGTGCCTACATTACCCACAATGCAACTTGCTAATGCTACATAATTGAAGGCAATTTATCAGATTACATGCAGTCTCCTCTGGAGCCACAAAAGTCTTTATACTAGCTTTTCACATATGCAGTAGAACTCCTCAACAACTGTGAACACACTTGAATGTGTTAAATTGGTGGAGTTACCCTTTAAGTTGACTGTCGCATACCATTTATTCCATGAATCTCCATGAAAACTAATGAAACTACACTGACCAACAAACCAAAGTAGAGAACCAAAGTCAGATGCATGTATTATTTCTTTTTCAAGTATTTAAGTATTAGAGTACATACAAACCTGACCACCTTCATTTGCACAGGATTCAGTGTTTTATATTTATTTATTTTTTTCTCTGCCCTGGGTGGCCCGTCCTGTTGAAGGTGGCTCGTTGTCCTTCCAAGACTCTGAGTAACAATCCCTGTTAAGGTTAACCCAAATTAGGTTCACCGGGCCTGAAATGACTGTTTCCACCAGGAGAACGTTACAAAAACAATTTCAGAAACTCGGCAAGAAACATGTTGTTGAACTCTCTGTTATGGAGTGTGGTGAAATGTTGAGCTTTTGTGGGGTCTTCTAATTGGCCCTGGAAGAAATACAGACATGATGTGGATGCTACGGGAGAAACTGTGGAAAACGGCGTACCTTGCCAACGGACGTCACACCATACCACCTACACGCTCAAGTTTCCTCGAGTTTGAAAGTTTGTAATTATCTTTTTAACTGTAAACCACATTAAACTGCACGTCCCCGTTAAAAACTTCCATTGACGTTGCATCAGTTGTTCTGAGGGTGCGTGGATGAAGGTAATAGGTGCTCTTTAACCTGCTGACACCAGAGTTGTATGGCAGAGGCTCGTGGGTAGTTCTTAATGCTACAGTTAAAAACACTGACAATGAGAGGCAAACTGTCCAATGGTGTGTGTGTGTGTGTGTGTGTGTGTGTGTGTGTGTGTGTGTGTGTGTGTGTGTGGGTGTGTGTATGTGTGTGTTTGTCTCCAGCTGTCAGTTCCCTAGAATGGAAAGTATTTAATTACAAGCACTCTCGTTACAGTAATTGAGTGGCTTTTATGTACTTTATTTGGAGTACATTACAGAATCTGTAATTCCGCTTTCATTAGGGCATACTAAATACTGTAAACTTCTAATGAAGCTCCTCTTGGAAAGGCTAGAATTACAAAGTAGCCTACATGTATGCTGTTATAACACATTCAGCAGGATGTTACATTTAAATTATCTTGAAATAATCTTTAAGGGAAGGCAAATCTCTGATAAAACCTTAATTAAAAAAGTAAGGATAGTTTACGCTCTTTTGTGAGCAGAGAAAGGGCACACAAGTACATGAGTAGTACATTTGTTATCACTGAAAAGTGGATTCATTTTGTAACACTTCTGGTTGATGGTGTGGCGCAGGATTTATTTAATGTAAGAAATGTGCAGTGGCTCAAAAAACGTTGAAAAACACTGGAGTAGTGTAATGTGCATGTAATGAATTCTTTATTAATACCATTTGATCCTTCATAAAGGTAGAAGATAGTAGAGGCTGCCAGTAATCATTCAATAACGAATCAATTCATTATTGATTCATCTTTTTCATGTAGTTGACAGCTATTTGGTCAATAAAATGTCACAAAATGCACTGTTAACAAAATTACCAGCAGACCAAAACTGAAGAAACATTTCATTTACAAAAACTATAGAAAGCTTGAGATCCCTACATTTGGAAAAACAGTGAATGGTGTTAAAGCTGCACTATGTAAGAATTGGCCACCTATCAATTTCACACTCCAAACAAATAGGAGGCAGCATATCACCAGAGTAACCGCTAAACGCTAACTGTAGCTTCTCTTAGATAGACAGCTCAGTTAGACGTGCAGCTAGCTGTCCGGACTGGGAGAACAGAGTGGTATTTTGAAGAAAGATTGGCCGGGGCTGGCTGGTTAGCATGCTAACTTCAGTAGATATCTCTCCATCACAAAACATTTACCCTCTTTGATAAAATGTCAAAACTCTTATTTCTTATTCTGTCGATAATTTAAATACATTTTTGAATGTTTTAAACTAAGATTCTTACATATTGCACCTTTAATGACTTGATATTTTGATATTGTATCCTCTAATCTGAAATAAAGGATAAAATATCAAAATATCATTACTTAAGTCATTTTGGGCTGTCCACCACTGAAGGGACCCACATTTAAGTCCAGGCACAGTTTGCAGCACAGTTATTCTTGGGTTGGAAGTTGGAGAGCGATCAAGTCCTTCTTGCAGTCTGACTATTGTTCGTCTGTCTGCACGGTATTGGGAAAAATTCCCATTCTAAATTGTGAGAAAAAAGAACAATAATGTTTTTTTCATTGTTTATAGGAGAATTTGGACACTTGGCGTACAAAGGTTTAGGGTACATATTGAAATGATAATAATCTCTTGTTTTTCTACGCGTGGTTTCCAGTAGTTTTTACTGGAAACCACGCATAAAAACAGAAATTGATTTTAAGCACTGACAATGTGCAAAGCCTCAGTTGATTATGCATGAGTTAGCTAGTTTCTTGAGGAGAGGCTGGAAAAAGAGGACAGAGCCCTTTGCCATTATAGACTTATTTATTTCTTCTTCTTCTCTCTTCTTCTTTTTGATATTCAGAGCATATTGTATTTGAAATATATAAATATATATATATGATGCTATGAATGGTATTTTTTGTACCATTTTGTAAATGTGTTAATGGAAGAAGTCCCCTTTTTAGTTTTTTGTTTTTTACTTAATGGACGTTGGGAATGACGCAAAACTAACCTAATAACTAAGAATGTAATATTGAAATACACAATGTACCGCAAAAGGAAACTGCAAATGTACAATTCCACCCTACCTTTTCCTTAAGAGAGTGCTAACAGTCAGGAGGCCACAATGGCCTGTAGTGACCTAATGTCACTTTCTTTTTAAGCTTTTATTTTGGTAATTTTCCTCGAAGGTAATCTTACCTCTTTAAAAACCTGTTTACTTTATCTGGATATCCTGCTGCTCTTTCCACTGATATTACCACAGTAGACACAGCAACCTTCATTTCATGAGCTATTTAAAAAAAAAAAAGAGAAAATTAATGGAAAGAAATCAAATCTCAGCTTTTGCAGAGAAGCTGTTCCTTTCATGTCTTATCTCCCTCGTCTCTCTTTTCCTTCCCAGGGCTCAAACATTGCCTTAATCCTCAACTGTTCCATCAGCCTGTCCACTGGGTGTCTCCTGGTCCTCATCATTGCTTTCCATTATAAGGACATCAGGGTGAGTTTCCCTTTTTCCCCCCGTTGTTTCCAACAGTTTGGACGCCCTTATTATGATGTGCCGAGCGAGGGTCTGTGTTTGCATGCATAGGTGCGTTATTGACATTCAGGGTTCAACTTGCCATATTTTTGTGCATCACTTTTTATACCAGGCATGTTTGTTCCAAATTAGTTTTGTCAGAAAGACGCTTTGTTAGAGATACTTGAGGGCAGTCGTTTTAGAAGGAGCTCTCGGTCCACTGATGGTAGCCTCAACATTGATTATCCGTGTTATATTTGCTGTATGCGTGCAAAACCCTGGATGAAAACCTCAGCCCACACACGCATGCCCCGTGCTACAGCTGCCATATTTTTGTCTATCCACATGGCCTGCTGCCGTAGTGTGTGAAGTCAATATACATGAAGGGATTTGGTTGAAATTAAACAGAGTAAACATCCTTTCATTTAACCTTATACACACCCACAGCATGCGTATTCACTAAAGAGCTGTGCGAACAAGTGCAGAGAGTGCTGTGTGTGTGCATGGTAGTGTTGAATACTGAACTGCTCTTCAGGTTTTAAGTTGCCCTGCTGGGGTTATGTTCTAACCAACTTGGTTTTCACTGTCGTCGCAAGCCACGTATATCTGATACAAGGGGAGTACTTGCAAGTGTGTAGAGGAGATAAGAGACAGGAGGTTTAGGGTGGAGACAAGCACACAGGCAGATGTCTGATGTAGCCTCAAATCTTCGGCGTCAGAGAGCTGACACACTACTTCAAGGCGAGATCATCAAGAGTCTTCAAGTCTCAATCAGTGGAGCAAATAGAGGAGAAAGTTCTGCGGATAATGCTTGATTTCACTTATTTTCTTCGACAAACCAGCCATCACCATCACAGCGCTTTAAGAAACACGGTGTACCATAAATAAAGTTTATGTTGTATAATGTTTTCTTGATTTTTGCGCAAAACTAACACGGACACCAAATGCATCTATGAGCAGGCCACATTAACTCCCACGTTTAGTTAAACAGTCAAATCGTAAAGATAAGCACATCAACAGGCGCAACAAACACTAATTGATATCTTTGAAAAAATAAAAAGTCAAATTGGAACCAGTGAGAGAATATCATGTGTCTGTCCTTCATATAGGTTCTTTTACGTTAGGTACATATAGGTTCTTATACGTTTTAAAAGCTAAAGTCCCCACCTACAGAAGCTCCTCTCTCCCACAGAAAACACTAGTCCTGAAACGCCACATCAGCAGTCCCGCCATTAATCCTGTGACTTTGTGACATATCGTTACATATCATATCATACATTTGGCACATAAGAATTAATCAAGCTCTGCTGTTTTTAGTGGTGCTGGCTCAGACCTGTGTGAGCTGACGAATCAGCGCAGACTGTGTATTCAGGAGTGGGGCCTTAAAAAGACAGGAGCTAAAACAGAGCATTTCAGACGGAGGGCGAATAAAGTATTGCAGCACTAGACACAAAACCGATCATAACTTAAAGCATGTAAACCTATTCTAGTAGTAACCCAAACTAAAATGATGAACCCAAAAACCTATAAACATTAGGTGTGACTGTATTTTCACGTGTTTCCATCAGTCATTTTATCATGGTTTCTCCTCTGACTCTCTGTCTTTACTGTCTTCCATGTTTCAGCTATTCATCATTGACCACAACCAGGTGGACTGGCGTATAGCCATGACCAGCCACAGGGTTCTTGTGATCACCCTGGAGTTGTTAGTGTGTGTCATCCATCCTGTCGGCACATACTGGGAGGTGGGCCCCCATGTCAACTCCTCAGCCTCCATGCCAACTTCCTCAGTGCAGCCCTGTGTTTCCTACCACCGAGGCGAGGCCGTGATGGTGGACATAGAGCTGCTGTTATCGATGCTGATGTTCCTCCGCTTGTACTTGGTGCACAGGACCATCCTGCTGCACAGCAAAGTGCTGCTGAGCGCCTCCTACAGGAGCATCGGCTCGCTCAACAACATCAACTTCACCTTCCGCTTTGTTCTCAAGGTACTGATGAACAAATACCCGGGGCGCACGCTGCTGGTCTTCATCCTCTGCTTCTGGCTCACAGCGTCTTGGATGCTTACTCTGTGTGAGAGGTAGGGAAGAGAGCTGCATGTGTGTAATCAATGATGTATATTCTATGTGCTTAAACATTTTATTTAGTTGGGCCTAGATTATATGAAATACAAAACAGATAAGCATTTGCATCAAACTTGGAGACTGACTATGTTTTAAGAGACACCCTTCAACAACAGGATTTGAGAAGCCATCAGTGAATAATCTACTCTGAAATATGCTTTAATTAACTTCTTATAACTTGCAGCAATTTGGTTAAGATAAAGCAAAGAACAAACACATAGAGTTAGATGACAGGATTGACTCACTCTCATTTTTGTATGTTAACTTTGAAGCTACTCTCAGCAGATGCTTAGCTTAGTTTTGCATAAAGACTGGATGCGGGCATAAACAGCCAGTGTGACACTGTCCATCATTAAGGTGAAAATGATAATGGAAATGATATTGCATCACACCACCTGTAAAATGTTGTTTTACAGGTGGTGCGCGGCAGTATCTCCTGTTCAGGAGAACTAACCTTTTGTTGGTAGGCAGGTTTATTTTGACCTGTGAACAGAACAAGGCTAGTGGTTCCCCCATTTCCAGTAATTGTGCTAAGCTAAGCTAAACATCTGTCTGCTGCAGCTCCATCATCAGTGTTGTTGGCATAAACTGTGAGCAGAAGAATAAAAAATGTTAATTTGTCTTTGAAACACTCAACTTCAAAAGAACGGTTCCTTCGGCACATCACAGTTTCCTGACTGTTTCTAGTTTTATGAGCGAGCTGTTACCCGCTCACCGAATATTGACTTGACTCAACACATAGAAGAAGTCGCAGCAGAGGAATGCCAGATGTTTGCTTTTCTTACTAATCATGATGGTTATATTACTTTTAAAGTTAATGTTCTCTACATGCTTTATGAAAGTGAACATTAACTAAACCCAGGTCATTGATCATGGATTGCACAAATAAGTGACTGTTGAAAGCAGTTGCGGAGTCAGGCTGTTTTCATTGGAGTCAGGCTGTTTGAGAGGCCGGGGCGAAACAAAAATTACAAGGGCAGCAGCTGTATGTGGTGGGGCCCCAGCGCACAGAAAGGAATCTGGAAGAGCATCCTCGAGGGCATCATGTTTTATCTAAAGGGGCATCCAAGAGCGTACTTTTGCTGCATTATTTGAAATATGAGGGCTTTGGGCCCGGGTGGACTCCCCCACTCCGGTGGCCCAGAGCACAATTTTCTGATTAATCAAATTAATCAAAAACTAATAAATGAGGCGAGCACACTTCAGTTTTTCACTTCCTTCAATGGAAGACTTTGTCAGGTATTCAGTAACTGCTGTCAATAGATCTTTTAAAATCTTAACATCTCGCATTCTGTAATGCTTATGCAGTAAACAATTGTTTAATACACGAATGAATCATTGCTTTCACTCTAAAACTAAATATTTTATCTGCATAGATGCCCCCCCCCCCCCCCCCCCCCCCCCCCACACACACACACACACACACACACACACACATTGCAGCTCTGTCTGCTACCATCTCCCCCCCTCCTCGTAACACACACAGTAAAGAAAACATAATGCTCCGTAGTTTAACTTCCTCCTCAAACCTTGATGGTCAATTTGACTTTGCTGCTCAGAGTGAATTTCTAGTAACTGATTTGATAATCATGATATTCTGTTTTGTTACTCTAACAAATTGCTCTGTAAAATGAGCCAACTAAACGTCAGCCTTATCCTCCGCAGTCTGTTTGAACAGCGTTAGGTCATTTGTACATTTGAACCCCGATGGGAGGTTTTGCCTTCAGTTTCACATGTGTCCGTCTTGTATGTTTTGATTTGTCAGAGATAATAAAAGAGCCCATGATTGATGGCTGATAAGCCCACCAAACCTTTTAACACTGAACTGTTACCCCCGCCGTTTTCTGTATTGGTTACCACATCCAGGAGACAAACACTCAAAGACTGTATGACCTCTTTGTGTGGTTTCTGCCATGTGTACACAGACTTGTGCTATATAATGTTTTTACAAGTGTACACCCATACTCCCTTCCTTTCTTCCCCTCTACTGTAAGCATCAGCCTCTGATAAGTAACAGACAACACCTTTGTCAAACTCAGACTGCAGATCAATGGGTGGGGTTTAGGCATCAGGTAAATGCTTTACTGTATGTTGCAGGTCCCAAAGGAGGGTTAGGGTAGGGAACTGATATATAACTGGAATCATATGAAGGTTCCTGGAAAGGGCTATGTAATTTAGTACTCATCACAGTGAAATGGATTGTTGGGAGCAAGAATGAATCAATACACTTCCAATTACTTCATTCCAATCAATGGCCAGTGTAATTTACGGAGTCTTTAAGCCAGAGCACAGAGGGTCAGTTGAAAATTTGAAATTTGAAATGTGAAGGATGCGATGATGGCATGGTATCGACAAGGAAATTATTTTAATTTGCCATAGATAAGAAGATAACATTATTTTGTGTTCATATTAGGTATCTGTAGGAATGTTTCATGGTAAAATTGTGTTTCCACAGGATTTATGAATCAGTGTATAGACGTACTTTGATTTGTCAGGTGTGCCATTTTCAAACATTCCCATCTGATAAATTTACCCATAAACATGTATGTTGATCAAGCGACTGATTTCCCCCCAAATCTTACAATATTAATTTCATATGCCAAGACATTTGATTTTATCCATCACTCACTATATATATCTATATATATATATATATATATCTATATCTATATCTATATCTATATCTATAAATAGAGAGAGAGAGAGAGAGAGAGAGAGAGAGAGAGAGAGAGAGAGAGAGACTGAGAGATCTAAGATGGTTGGTTGATGTTATGTAAAATTTCATGATGGTTTTGAATGGACTCTAACTGCAGTGGGATCCAAATGCATTGAACATATAATGTTACGACACAGTCTCAGTCCTGCTTTCCCTCCCTGCAGGAAGACCACGCAACCGACTGGCCACATGGACACAGCCCTCTGGCTCATAGCCATCACCTTCCTCACAGTAGGCTATGGTGATGTGTCACCTTGCACCACCTGTGGCAAGGCTGTGTGTCTCTTCACTGGAGTCATGGTAACTAGATCTGTTTGCTTGTTGAGAAAGTGTCATTCTAAAGAAGCTGAAGATTTCATGCTCCTTTTGAAATTCATAATGACATTCAAAGGTTTCAAAACAATTTTGTGCAGCCACTAAAGTAATTGCATGCAACTGGGTGCATGATGAAGAATATAAAACACACAATACTTCACGTTTCATATTAAGCGGTTGTTTTGGCAACTTTGACCTGTAGCGGAGAAAGACTTTGGTTGTGGTTTGGAAACAAAGAATGGACACGTCTTATCTTTGTTTCACTTCCGTATTTGTTGTTAACTTGATTAGGTGCTAAAACAAAATGTTCTGTTGCTGTTTGTTCATTTCCATTTCATTTCGTTTTGCTGTGTCGTTTCTGTACCGGTCAATCTCTCCCATATCTATACTTTTTATAAACTTTCTGCTCTGTTCCATTCAGCTCCATTCCTCCTCTGTCTTCTGCTCTTTTCCACTCTCATTTTGGTCTCCATATTAATTTCTATGCTGTTCTGCTTTGTTCCATTTTATTGCCTTCTGCTCTGCTTCATATTGTTCTGCTCTGTATTGTTCCACATCATCCTCTCTGGTTTGTTTCATTCCCTTCCCTTTCTGTTCTGTTCCATTGCAGCAACTCTTTCCCCCATTTTTCCCATTTAATTTTTCCCATTTCATATCGGGGTAGTTCAGTTTGCTTCACTTGTCTCCTGTTTGCTTTCTATCCCAGCTTATTCGGCACTATTCTGACACATTGGACCCCTTTTGCCTGCCGGCACACCCTAGCGGCGCTGACAGACACCAGGGCCTTCATTCCCTCCTGTGTGTGATTTAGATCACAGCTGTAAATTAAGGTCCTTGGCAGTACCAGGCACTCACATGAAAAGATTGAGGGAGGGGAACCGTCAGCATCCACACGAAACATCTGTATGGAGCGTCATGTCTCTGCTGAGTGACGACATTGTTTTTGCTGCGCTCACTGACTTCTCTCCTGGTCACACCTTGTGGAGATGATGTAAAACACCTCACTAGATGTTCAATTTGACTTAAGTGTTTATTTCATCATGGAATGAAAGAAGGAAATTAAAGAAAGAAAACAAAAAGTAAAGAAAGAAACAAAGCTGGTTCAAATTGTTAGATTTTCCCCCTATTATAGTAAGATTTTTGCAGTTTATATAGTAATGCAAAGAAGTGACAAGGTTTAGAGCTGTCTAGGGGGCAACATGAAGCCCACGGGCCAATGGCTGCCTTCAGCGAGCATGTGAGTTGCCTTAAACCTAGCCGGTTTCCTTATAGGCCTACATGTAGCCGATTGAATATAGTGTTTCCCACACATATGCTTTATTTGTGCAAGCTCATTTGAATGTTTTATTCTTTTTTTTTTTAATCTTTTAACCATCCGAGAGATGGACGCCATCCGCGAACGATTATCTTGTAACAATCTGCTCACGCTCTTCCCCTCTTGTTCACCGTCGATCACATATGCTCTGCAGAGGAAAGAGAGTGAGACGTGTTCTGGTGTTGCATCCTTTCTGTAAACACACTGATTGTGACGCGACATGTCCTATTTAACGAGGCTTACTTATGCTGCTGTTTCGAAAGTGATTCGAGATAAGAGATGGAGCGTTGAAGGGACGGGGAAATGAAATTTGAGATAAAACACAGAAAGTCACAGCAAAATAAGGATACAATAATAATTCACTTAGAGCAAGGAGTGGCAGTGTATTTCAATTGGTTGACTGCCTCACCTCTGTTGCGGTAAATTCTGGTACGAGTAGATAAGAGTTCCTGCAGTGTTTCTGGATGTGGGCACGAGTCCGGTTCAGACACCTCTGTGACAGAGTGGAAAACAATCTTTTCCCCTCTCTCTTTCTCCATCTGCCTTGTTTTTATAAGCTTCCCCCCCTTATAAGGGAAAACTTTCCACCATATCCATTTTTAGGTGGTTTATTGCCTTTGGCACCACTACAACAGGAGGGTGTGCCAACCTGTGCCAGTGATTTGGAAAAAAATAAATTTCCTTCTCCCATCAGGGCAGCTCTGGGAGCCAGTCACTGGGTCTCTCTCACACCTGTAATATGGCTGAGAGCACTTCTGCTTCACTCCAGCCGTAACTCAATTTGCAGCTGTGTTCAGGGGTTGACAACACTGTTTGCATGCCATCACTAAGTGTGGATGGATCCAAGGAAAGAGCACCTCCCAGGTTTCCCTGACGGTGTAATGATAGATATTTTGTGGCTGTTGAAGTGAAGTGTAAATTCAAACCTCCGGTTTCATCTATTCTTATTTCTCTTTGTTTCTAATGCAAGCTGAAGAGAGGAAAACAGGTAAAAACTGGTCATCTTATACCATTATCTGGGCTGAATGTGAAATCAGTGCAGTGTTTTGTTTGTGCTTCGTCCCTTTCTGTGAATGTGATTCGCTCTGCGGGCCCTCTGAATCTTCACCATCCTTCTGCATTTCAGTGTCCAGCAATAGCACAACGCTATTCTCAGAGGAAAACCAGCACTATAGCAGTGCCACAGAGGCCTGTGTTTAACCATTGAACCCTCTGTGTAAATATAACTTTGATTTATTGGACGAGACCATATGAGGTATGAAGATCAACATTCAGTTTTCTGAATAAGTGCCTTCCCTTGAGGGGAATGGTGGAGCAAAACACATAAGACAAATTCAGGCTGTAAAGGTTAACATCAGTTTCTTTGGAGTCCTGCTTTTAATTCAGAATCGATGTCCAGTGTTCATACGATTATTGAGAAAATGGTGAATATTTTAGTAACCGTGCCAACTTCTGTGTGTGTGTGTGTGTGTGTGTGTGTGTGTTGGGTTCAAGGGTGTAGCCTGCACTGCCATGCTGGTTGCAGTCGTTACCAAGACGCTGGCGTTGAACAAGGGAGAGAAACACGTGCACTTCTTCATGCTCGACATCCAGATCTCCAAAAGGGTAAGAGCAAAATTTGTTCTTCAGCAAAAGTACGTGGTGATTGCATAGTTTGAATTATGAAAACAATGTTCTATGTGTGTAGGGAAAACATGGAAAATTACTGATTTGTGAATTATTCCTCGCAACAATGTCCATCACCAGAAATACGACTTTTGGATGTGCGTGCACGGCCATTTCCGCTTGTGATTTTGGTGTTTCTTATCCTTCACATCACTCTGACAGGCTTCATCTGATAAGTGTTACACCAAAGGGGATATTTTTTTGCATGTTTTGGCCCATTTATGATAACCCACTGTTTACTTTGTGTGACTAACAGTGTGAAAAAAACTTCAAGAAAGCATACCAACATTCTTTTGGGACAAAAGGACATAACAAATAAAAATTAAGCAATTTAGTATACATATCTAAAGTACGCAGAAGTACAATTTAAATAGATGAACAACAAAGTGCACTGTGTGTAAGTCTGATAAAATATACCATTAATGAAGTGAAATTTACTTTAAGAAAGCATGCTTACAGTTTATTACAAAGGACACGTAAAGTACACTAAATTACTATTCTATTCTACTCTATTCTATTCTAAATATTTGCAATTTAGTACAGTTTATAAAAGTATGCATGTGTATGCTTTACTTAATATACTTTGTTGTAATATGCTTATAACAAAGTACACGTTTTAGAAGTACACTAAAATACCTCTTTTAAGTATTGTTGAATTAGTATATTGGTAAACCAAAGTTGAACTTAAGGACATTAAAAGTACATTTTAAATATACTTTAAATTAAACACAATAAGTAAACATATACTTGTAATAAGGTTTCTATACCTAAATTATATTTTTAATACAATAAAGTACACAATTTTTACCCGAAGGTGCTAACTCATGTTTTAATATGTGCTGTCATGTTGTAGATTTCTTTAATGTACCTTCCTCCAAACCTGAGGCTTGTTTAAATTAGGTAATCCATCACAACGAGCAGCATGTCAGTGTTTATTGTTGTCACAGTCGCTGGAACATTGCGTGGTGGTGCAGCTGTAAGTGCAGAAAGATTTGAACAGCCTGCACTGCATTGGCAGACAACAATAACATAACTCAATAAAAGATCTAAAGCACTTCAGTCTGCTTTGGAAAATGTTTTGCGAAAGGCAGTTATTTAAAATATGTTTGTATTGAAAAGGCCAAAGATGTAAAATTCTGGTTGTTTAAAAGAAAACCTCCATAAAAAGCAGAATTTAGCAATTTTTAGTGGAGGGTTTAAAGGGTCACTACAACACTTTCACACAGTGTTACTACGGGCCTTGGGGAGTACTACTGCATATGTGGAAAAAGAAGTATAAAGCTTTTATTTGATCCAGAGGAAGCTGTTTGTAATCTGATAAATTGCCTCCAGTAGATGTCACTCAACAGCTTAGTTGCTTTGGGGGTAATGTAGGCACCAGGTTTGAAAACAATTAATGATCAAATTTGATACAGCATAGGCAAAGATATTACCCTTTTCATTCCACACATTATGTCCTTTTTCATAACCTGATGCCTACTTTACCCACAATGTAACGTAGCCACTGAGTGATACAACTGGAGGCAGGTTAGAAAGAAAAAATAGTTCCCACATGAAACTGGTACAACAATGTCTGTGAATCATCCTGAGTTACTGAGTCATATTTTCTGGAAAGAGACATTGCTGTTTTTTAAAATCTAGTTTTGAGCAACACAAGCCGAGTGCCATCTAACAGCTCAATATAGGTCAGATCAGTGTTCTTCAACCTGTTTTGAGCCACAGCATATTTTTTACATAAAAAAAATGATGACAAAATGATCATCATCACAGGCTTTCTTGTACCAACCCTGAGATCTACTTTAAACACATTCAATATAGCATGTGCAACAAGTGTGTGTTCTAGGTGTGATAATTATTCTCTAATTGAAGTGTGACGGGCTATCATTTTTGTGACAACATTTATCAATTAATCAAATAAAACTCCCTCTATGAACATTGAGTAAACAGTCATCTGCCCTCCCTTCCTCCCGAGATTACTGCCGTGTAGCGGGAAAAAATAAGAGCTATGACAAAGCGGATGGAGCTGTCAGGATGGAAGCGTCACTACTTTCCGTGTTGCATACATGTTTTGGTTTTGGAGTCTTATTATAATTATTTTTTTCCTTAAATAAGAGACACCAGAGGGACGGGATGGTGTGGGAAAAGAGGAGGGAGATGAGGCCTCGCCAAACCTCTTTATAGCATTTACAAGGCGTCAAACAGAGGAAATCATCTGATCTCTGTCAGGAAAGAAACTTGTGTCAGCTCAGGACGGTGCAGCGGTGGGCAGGAAACTGGTTGAGCTTTATCTGCTCATGTGTTTGTGTGTTTGTGAGTGTGTGTGTGTGTGGAAGTGACTTGCTGGGGGACTTGCTCTGTTTGTAGAGTTGGCCAGGATTTAAGTGTTTGTTTATTGCCGGGAAGAAGGAGGTGTCGGATAAATAAAAGCTTGCAAGGAGAGGTTGTCGTAAAGCCAGAGAAGTGTCTCGGTATTAAACATTAATGTGTAATGATTGATGGAGCTCAGTTTGTGGCCTGTGCGCAGTGCTAGAGCTGCTCACCAAACTGTAAAGCGAAGCCTGTCTGCGGTAGGTGCACCGCTTTGGAGGATACAACCATTTCCTCTCTCCCGGTGGCTGCATCCTGTCGCTAGGTGCATCTTTGTGCCTCACTCATGCTTGATGTGTGTGTGTGTGTGTGTGTGTGTGTGTGTGTGTGTGTGTGTGTGTGTGTGTGTGTGTGTGTGCGTGCAATCTTCGGAGCAGATTTACACTGATGGGAACAAGGGAAGACATCTGGATGCGGACACTGACAGCCTCTATTAATAACCCCTCACAACAGGGCCAGAGTGACATCATCACGGGGCAGTTACAGTGATTTGTGCAGGAAGACAAACAGACACAAATAGAATCAAAGAGAAAAGTGCAAAAAGGTGATACTGGAGAAATCCTGTGGTATGTAAACACCAGGTTCGAGTGTGAGTGGCCCGTCCTTCAGCATCTCTAAAATAAGACCTTCAGAGTTCGGTTTTATCTGAAATAAGCATCACAGAGCAAGAGGTTTGAACAGGAAAGGCTATCTGGATTAAATCAGCTGGCTTGGATATGGCTTATGCTTTTATTTCCTGTATTACCACGATCAATCACCAGATAAGCTCTGTGTGTTTTTTAACCTTGTGTGACTTTATCCTGACCACCTTTCAGCTCCTGGAACCTCTAGTTTGCCCAATCGATTCTGAACTTTTCTGTCTCTTCACCAGATCCGCCACGCCGCTGCTAACGTGCTAAGGGAATGCTGGCTCCTGCACCGCGCAAACCTGACGAAGGGCAATGGCGGTGAACACCGAAGACACCAGAGGTGCCTTCTGGAAGCCATCAGAGTGTGAGTTCGCAACAAACGATACCTTCAGGCGGGACGTCTGTGTGTGCTGGGTCTGGGCGAGGGATGTTGAGTGGGTGTTGGTTTGCTTGCCTTACATGTGTATTTTACAGGTTGTTAACTTAGTGTCAACATGCTTAACCACAGAGTCACAGTTTTTAATGACCAATTTAGATTACTAATTAGACTGTGGCCTGTTTTATGTGGGCAGGGCATGTGTGAGCAAGGGTCCACCCTTTTATTATACAGAATTCATGGAGAAGTTCTGAGAGAGGGTGGCAAACAACTTCACACAAACAGTCTTATCTTTTTTAGAGACGCTCATAAAGAAAAAGAAAAGCCGCATTTTTCCATTTGAGGTGAGTCTTATCATCGAGTCTCAAAGAACAACCATATTGCACAAGAGAGGAAGTCCAGAAGTGTGATTGTATGCTTCATTATCCTGACAACAGGATTATGTGTGCGAGTGTGTGTTAGCCTGGGTGGAAGGGTTGTACTTCCTGCTCTACGCCGACTACAGCCACTATAAATAAATACAGTGTGGAAAGTCCGAGCGGGAGGGTCCTCCACACCTTGGGATTACGAACAGCACACTGTAATGAGACCATCACTCCATCACTGCTGGCTGCCTGATTGAGATATCGGTTTCCAGATGTCTCTTTTGGTGCTTTCAAGATACTAAATTTAGAGCCTTTTCCACCTTTATACGTCAAAGACCTTCAAGCACTGTTTTATAGCTATTTAACAAACACAGCATGGCTCCTGCATGTTGAGTAGTGGAATACTCAGTTAACTTGTCAGCATATTCCTCCACAGATCAGGGGTTCTGTATTGTGCCAGGGCTGTTCCATTTGTCCCAAAATAGGATGCTTCATTTGTAGATTTTACACATAGCAACATCATGTTATCTTATTTATATAAATGGTCTGAACCTCTACAGGTCTCAGTGCAACATTTAGAGTAACGCAATTAAAATGCGCCTTTTTCTCCCTGCAGATTTCGGCATTTACGTCTCAAACAAAGGAAACTGAGAGATTACGTCAGTGAGATGGTGGACCTCCCCAAGGTAAACAAGACAGCTGTTGCTAGAAGGTTTTGTATATGTTCCATTGGAAAGATTACAAAGATCTCCTTAAAAACGCTCACTACTTACATAGACTATTACGCAGTATTTTACAGGCTGCTGTTTATCGCTAGGTGTTCAGACACATTAAATGCTTGTTAAAAAATCTCCATAAAAAAGTCTGAGGATTCATTTGGGTCAGGAATTCGTAGGCCCAGGTAGGTTTTCCACGTGGAATAAACCCAAGGTATAAACACATTAACCCAGCGACAGGCTCGAACGTGTGGTTTGTGCACTTCAGAACGCACTTCCCTGATCAATTTATATGGAAAACAAGCCCCGTTTTTCCAGACTACAAGTGTAGGCGCTTGGTTGGACAGAGAAGCGTAAACCATGTCAGCGTCACTGTGCAGTTGGTTAGTTACAGTCTGCAGACTGAACATGCAGCTCTCTCTTACTCAACCCCAGCCACAGTGAGCACAGAGATTTGTTGCTATTGGCATCTTTTAAAAACAAAATGAAGTGGTTGCAATAAAGGGGTTGCAAAATGTAGTGGCACAGATTCTAAGTTCGGAACACCGGGGTGGTTTTGACTCTGCTCCGCTGAGTTGACTTAAAACTGTCCAACATGGACTCACTTTATATCTGGGGCACACATTTAAAATGTGTCTGTACAGATTCCATCACTATTAGACAGACCTATGGCTGTATTTGACCCCCTTAATGTTTCCCCTTTTAAAAAGGGGCAATATATAAGAATTGTAGTTCAAAACAAAACAAAAACTCAAATTATAAACAGAATGTGATGAAATAACAGTTTTTGAAGTCATGTCAAAGACGGCTGTGTGTTGTACTGCAGGGACACAGAGTAAGCATGCTAACTAGCTAGCCCAGAGCCTGGAAGCCTCTCTTCTCCCAGTGGTCCAAAGCTCCCATGGTAGCGGCGTAGACACCCAAACTCCCCCAGTAGTCCGGCTACCTGCCTGGCTAACTGAGCTAACCGTAGCTGCAGTCATGCATGTATAAACATAATACAATTAGCAGCAGTTCGCAGTCGCCCTGGAGATATGCTGCCCCTATTTGTTGGGAGTATGAATTTGACATGTGGTCAATTCTTACATAATGCACATTGAAAAACAGTTCTGCATTGTGATTCCAACAGATGCAGATGATCATGTGCGACCTCAGTGCCAATTGGAATAACTCCTACCGGGAGCTGGAGCAGCGCATCCTCTCCATGGAGCAGAAGCTGGACGAGCTGAGTCGCTGCTTCCAACAGACGTCTGAGCTGCTGTCTCATGTCCTGCGTCACCGCAACCCGGAGATCAGGTAAACAATGCTTACAGCTCCCAGTGCGCAGACCTGCTGACAACACAGCGCAGGATGTGGTATGTAAGCCGAGCTGGAGCGCGCCTGCTAAAGAGAATAACTAATTTCTTTGTTTATTGTTGCAGGTGACATGGCTACATACAAAAAAATTGTCCTCAGCATTTTCATCTACAGTATCCATGAAAGTGAGACGGTAAATCCTCTCCACCCAGAGCTGCTCCAGACTCTTGACATGCTGAACCACTTGGAGGACTGGCATACCTACTAAAGATCTCATCTTCTGGCCCTGTGCTGACTGAGTGCACTGCACAATGACTCATCGCTGTAAAACTATACAGATAAAATAAGACTTCCATTCACTGTGGGGGAATCACAGTGTGTTCTGAGAAATCTGTTGTGTTTTCGGCAGCTGTATTTTGTGATAATGCACAAAGAACTGAATTCATGTCAAACAGGGAGTGTGGAGAGCCTTGTAATCCACACCGTCAAAGGGTCAGTCCAAGGCTCGCTATAGTAACTTAACCGCCATTTGTAAGGTTTCATTGATGGACTCCATCACTGCCTTATTCCTGTGGAATAAGATTATATTTTTTACAGCTTAACTTTATTTTGAATTCCTTGCGATGTTCTAGTGTAAGTGCCTAATCAGTTTTGTAAAAAAAATAAGAAACTCTTCTTCATCAGCAGACAGTTAACTAGCTACCCAGCTGGTTGTTGTTCGCAAACTGGCTTGTTATATAGAATTCAATATCTAACAACTCGTATTTGTTCTGACTTTCTCTAACCCACTGAGTGAATTGTTAAAGCTACTACAAGGATCTTTCAATTTTTGTTGATTCTGGCAGCCCCTTCGACAAAAGTAAACTTTGTTTTAGTGGTGTACCACCGGAATACAAAGCAGACTTTCCTCAAGCTTTGAGATTCATCAATTCATCCTCAGCACACTGCCATAAAAGTAGAGTAGAAAAAGTAGAGTTTTATCTATCCAATCCTTCCCAGTGAGAGGCATTAGGAATAACTTTAACAACTATGCAGAAATTGACATCTTCTCACTGATGGTCTAGTTTGAAATTGAGTTTCATAACCAGTTGAAAGTTCCTTGTAGTACGTTTAAAGAAATATGTTTTGATGCCCAACCAAAAAAACCAAACTAAACTTCAAATCAAGTATTGCTGGAAGAAACTTTTATTTCAAAGTTTAAGTTTGTGGGATTTTAAGGGATGTCAACTGAAACTCATACATGAATGTCTACATATAGGGTCATACTCATCAGTTTACACCTGTTCTGAGAACAGCGAGTATACCTTTCCTTGTAAGCTCATGTTTTAGCAACCCAACAGCTCCATCTGGTGGATAATTGATTAAATTAACCACATCTTGACCCTTAACATTAAAACTTTAAAGATTATATAACAACATTGTAAAAAAAACAAGTCATATCCTATTTTCAACCTGAATTTCCCAGAACTCTACAGTATCTCACAGGAACATAACATTTGAATCAGATGGAGTAAAAACAAGAGGACTCAGAAGCTCCCATACAAACCTCACTGTTAAGAATGCACTTTTTGAGAAAAAAAATTAGGAAAACTGGACTGGACTCTTTCTCTGGAGGATAAACTGGAGTTTTCACATGATTTAACTTAATCCAATACTGAGAAAAAAAAGTTCCTTGTGGGTTAATTTTGTACTCTGGTATGTTGTCAAAAGAACTTCTGAGGAACTTGTTTTAACCCTGTTTACTATGTATCATTTGCACATGGCGAAATCATGTTAACAACCATCCAGGACATACTTATAATTAAAAGTCATTAAAAATGATTGTGTGTGTGTGATTTTCTCACTTGGCAATACAAATATTAAACACAACAGTGACAATCAGATGACGCGTGTGTAACATCCCTTTTGATCGAACGCCCTGTTTCCAAGTGTGGTGCACAAACCATGGGTGACCCAGGGGATGCGCTGGTGCTTAGTCATTTCAAGGGCTTCTTCAACTGTTTTGTTTTTGTCCTGTTTTGAAGTTGGTGCCATATGTAAGCCGACGGCCTAAAAAAGAGCTGTCCACAGTCACAAGTAAAGGGCATTCTGCATTTTGTCTTAACTTTGCGCTTCCGTTTCCGTCCTGGACAGGATTTTTTCCTCGACTTGCCCTTTATATGCTCGGCTAAGACCTTTGCTCCTGTGAAAGTCTCCCCACAGCTGACGCAGATGTAGCTAATGGACTCCGCATGCTGAACGCAGTGGCGCAGGAGATGCAGCCGGTGCTTGAAAGCTCGGCCGCACTGGCACCGGTGTAAGCGGCGGCCTCGGTGGAGGTAGCGGTGGCTGATGATGAGGGAGGGCTGCCGCAAGATGGCGCCACATTGCCTGCAAGGGTGAGGGGCCTTGGAGCGCCAGCCTGTGTTCATACGTTTCTTCAGAGCCACATCCTGGCTGTCGTTCTCAAACATGGCCAGAATAGTGGGCGTTGGTGGGGAGGGGGGGACAGGTGCTGTAGTGGTTGGAGTTGTTTCAGTGGCAGAGGGGGCAGAGAAACTGCTGATAGGCTGCTTGTTTGTTTGAGCTAGTGAGCCGGCCATACGTATTGAGGCAGGAGGTCTGCCTCGGCGGGAAGTGAATGGCGAGACAGAGGAAGGGCTGGATTTCACAACAGTGGACAGCGGCCCTGCATAGCTCTGGCCAACATTGAGCTTTCCATTAATGACCTGGTTTACCACATTTGGACTACTGATGGCAGAATGGGCTGCTGTGCCATGGACACCTGGTGAAACCTTATTATCTGTCAGCATTGATGGATTGGTAATGATGCACACCTTGGTGCTGACCACTGACGTGTGAACCCTGGTGACATGGTCGAACAGAGTTTTGTCACAGGTGAAAAACGACTTGCATATGTTACATGCATGTGGCATGGATTCGGAACAAAAGAGGTTCAAAGGTGATCGGCTTATTTTGGGACACGGGTGTTGCTGGAACGAGTTCTGGTGAGAGAAAACCTGCCCGCATACCTCGCAGCAATACAAAGGCATGTAATGTTCATTAAGAGACGCCTCGGTTTTAAAGAGGTTCTTACACCGTGGACACTGATATTTCACTCGTACACCACTACAGTGCAACAAATGGAGCTTCATAGACCGATATGGCCCATTACCACACGCAGCACACATTGTGGTATTATCAATAGGAAGGGCTACAACATGGTTTCGAGAGTTTGTATTATTAGCAGAGTCACTGGAATCATCAGTTGAACTTGAGCCACCGTCTGTTTCTGGATCGTCAGGTTTAGAGCGTGTCTTATCTTCGTCATCAGAGTCAGAGCTTGTTGAATCCTCTGCCCTGTCACAATCACTGTCAATGCCCACATCTTTATCATCTTCACCCACTATATACTCCACACTGTTTACCGACGTCTCAGGTCTCTCAGGCTTCATCTCAATTCTTTGTTGAGGTCTCAACTCTGACACAGAGTTACGCAGTGCTAGGTTTGTACCGTGTTGTGCTGTGAGCTGATTGGAAAAGTTGCCGCTGTTCTGACTCTGGTGTATGACCGCAGAAACCAAAGAGGGGGCTCCTTGGATTGACACTGGAACCATGCAATGCGTCTCCGCGTGCTTGTTCAGCTCCCACACATTACTGAAGGCCTGAGGGCACTTTCTGCAGAGGGGCGGCGAGTGTACATTGTCCAGGTGCGTGGAGAGTGATGTCAGGCGTCGGAAAGTGATGTTGCAGATGTTGCAGGTGGCTTGGATATCGTGGCTTTTGTAGTGTGACATCAAGGTTGTGATGTTACTGAATTTTTTGCCACATTCCCAACATTGTCTTTGTGTGGGCGCGCACCAATCATCATCGCTGCTGGAGTCTTCAGACATAGGGAGCTGGTCAGGGCGAACTCTGGGTGGTCTGCAATTTAAAGAGGATTGTCAGAATCACCTTAAGAATACAGGTTTTATACAAGCATCACTACACAAGCAACACAGTAGATAAAGACCCATCTACAGTAATTACATGGTTAGTTTAAAGCTACAATAACATTGTGAAATACTGAGAAAGTCAAAGCAGTTCCACAATAGGCTAAAGCCATTAGAAAACAATAATTAAATGATAATGGATAACTTGATCAAAATAATGTAAAATACCCTTCAGTTACACAAACCCCCTGAAATATTGCAGTTCTGCCACATAATTTAAAAGAAAAAAACAAAATAATTGGAGGTAAAATAAAAACGTCATATAAATCATGTCAAATGATTAAGATAATGTGAATGGTAATAAAATACATACTTTAAAACAATTACAACCAATGGTTGGGAGGTTTAAGATCACATTTCTCAAATGGCTAAGAGGGTGTTAGAGTACTGATTTAAATTTGGTGCTGTTTGTTGTTCAGACTTTACTTGTAGGACATTTAGCATAAGCCAGTCAGAGGTAAGGGTCTGATAAATCTAGCTTTCCAGTTAGGACATGTAGATACAAAGATCTCAGTGAGTATCATGTATTTCTTTGAGGGAATTCCACCCAACCTTATCATATGAAATGCAGTGATGTGTATCATACACATTACTTGTGATAAACTTCAGAGTGATGGAGTCCAAAAGTTTGAGAGTTGAAGATAAATGACATCACCACGGTCCAAGATTGACATGAAAACAGCCACCAGTACTTTGTATTTATGACTAAATGCCAGCCCCACCAGCTTTAGCTGTACTATGTGCTAATTAGCAAATGTTAGCATGCTAACCTAAGAGGGTGGCTGTATGCTGTACTTACTTAAGAATAGCATGTTAGAAAATGTGCTTTCCTCACATTCACAGAGTTGCTAGCATGGCTGAAGGCTCCTTTAGTGTCCAAGTTGTTGTTGTATTTGACGTTCATCATTGTTGAACCATTGTAATTCCATACATTTTAGTTTTAGGCAAAAATAAGCCTTTTGAGTAAGTCACCACAGGCTATAGGAAACTATGACAGGTTAATGACTTCCTGGCGGTTTACAGGCGACCTATCAATCAGTTAATCGAAAAAGCAGACAATTAATAATTAAAGTAATTATGAGTTGCAGCTATAGTGTGGTTAACCTTTTGTGTCTTCACGTGTGTCCCATCAGCAGCACTACAGCGTTAGCTCACACTGTACTTTCCCTTTAAAAGAGTTTCCCCACTTTGGGCTAACGTTAACGTTACAGCTCACTCCTGTCGAGACGTCTGTGTTTGAACCATGAAACAGCACATCTCAATATATTAAATTTTGACCGGAAAACGACACTCTAACTTACTTACCTCTGTCCACAAGTAGTTACTGGACCAGGAAACTACTGCTTGAAATACAGATCGAAGATGAAATAATCCGATTACTCCAAACTAGAAAGTGATGGTTTCTACAAATCAGTTAGGTAACCGTTCACGTCAGTTACTGTGCGTTACTTCAAAAAAGCAAATTGCTAGCGTTAATATTAACTTGTATGTAATGATGGCCTTTTGGCGAATAATACAGCCTCTATTCCCGACTTGTCTCTGAATCCCATCCATCGGTAGAAGTGGCGCTTGCACGGATACGATTCAGCACATTACAAAAATAAAAAATCGTTCAAATTTCACATTTGAAGCCACTGTCATTTTGGTGATGGCGTCCACACACCGAGCTCCTCCCATGGATCCTTCATATCCGTTTTAAACCGGAAGAGAGATGCCTGCATTTCCCAGAATGCATCAGAGGTCAAGTTTAATATTCACCCAAACTTAGGAGGAAAACTTTGAAAGTACACTAATCAGCTATCACCAACCGGATGTGACCGTTACTCAGAATAATTTAATTCAGTGAGAATTTTATGAGTCATATAAATTAAAATTATTTTGGACCACAAATATAACACACTTTGCCTTGAATGATCGACATGCTTTCATGTTTTATTAAATTTAGAGTAACTAAAGGTTTTATTATCTTCACTTGAACAACGCTTTATCCTGTATACACTCATAATATAACTATGCCTTTAAGAAACCTCAGGTCAGGATGTGGTTATTTTTAATTTACTTTCAAATAAAAAAAAATGGAGCAGCACGAGGTTAAAGAAGAATGCGTCGTATTATATCCTCCTTTATTGTAGATTCCTTTATTCCTTATAAAACGATGAAGTGGCAGAACTATCCATATCATCACGATGTTTCATCACGACTTCATTTACCACGCGAACAAGATGCGTTTGATTGGGAGTATACAGAACTCACGGCGGGTGGAGTTTCTTAGAACGCGTTGTTATTTGGTAACCGCCCATCCGACGTACTATGTCGGTAAATGCCGGTTCTGAATCAAGCGCACTAGCGGAAAGCTAAAGCTAACGTTATTTATGCCTACAGCCAATTGGATTTAAATGTAACGACGTCGGCACTAAATAACGTTTGACGTTACCGAAAGTAACGGTCACAGCATTGGTTGGTGAGAGCAGATTAGTAGCTTCGAGGACATTTCAGTGAAAGTAATATTAGGCTATATTTACCTCGCCGTAGCTTTGACTCGGCTCCCATCGTTGGCTAACGTTTAGCAGTCTGTTGACATTAGTTTCGCTGTTGAAGTGAATCAGGTGAGCAGATATATGTCAGAGTCCGGCCACAGTCAGCCCGGGATGTACGGGCAGGGCCGCAGGCGGAGGCGACGCCGGGGAGACCGAGATGCTGGACCTCCGGGCCAAAATCTGTCCGGACCCAGTCGGGACCGAGAATACCAACCGAGAGAACGAAGGGTACACACACATAACGTCACTCACACTGATGCAGTCTATGTTGTATTCACTGCTGGGTTAACTATTTTACTCCTGAAAAGTAACTAATTTTTTAAAAATATGTATCTGTTCAGGATGGGAGCGAGGATCCACCAGGGCCACTCATTCAGAAGACCCCAATCATTCTTGCAAAACCCCCTGGAGAAAGGGTGAGTTAGTAAGCATGTGTCAGACACTGAGGTCTTTTTGTGATCATCCTCATTGAACACTAGCAATAGTAAACACAGTCATAATGACATCAGAACATTTTGATGTCTCTCGGCAGTATTTTAAATTAAGAATATTAGTGTGACTGCAGTATAAATCAACACCTGGTTGTTTGGCAGCAGTTGCATTTCAGTTAATTAATTTGGCAGACACTTATTTCAAAGGCAATCTAAGCTATTTGTATGTTCACATAAGTTTTTCACGAATTTAGGACAACATTTCCATTTCCAAATCAAATTAGGCACAGTTCACAAGTCACCATCATAGAAAGCAAAGCTCATATCTTTTAAGCTCCTCTACGGTTCACATTATCTATAGACTTCTGCTGTTGTTGGATCTTTTTCAAGGCCAAGCCATCGCAGAATGCACCTGTCGGTGGAGCTCCAGTCCTGGAGAAGCCCATCATGCTAATGAAAGCTAGGGACGATGGAGGGAAGCCGGGCACTCCTTCTGAGGCGGCAGCTCAGCCTTCTGGTCCTGGACCCTCCAAGATGGAGAAGGAAGGGCAACGACCTACGCAGCCTGTTTACCAGATCCAAAACAGAGGAATGGGCGCTTCTGCATCGAGCAGTGCTGTGGACCGTGAGTTATTTCAGATCATGCAAAAAGAGCATTTTTTCCCACTGTGAATGTCTGTTACAGTGATGTAGAGAAACATTCAATACTTAAAATTCTGTGTGTGTAGAAGATGTAAAATAAATCTTTTCGTATGACCTCCAGCCATGGTTGGCCAGTCGAAACTCATCCCTCCTGAGAAGATGAAGCACAGCATCAAGCTAGTGGATGATCAGATGAATTGGTGCGACAGCGCCATGGAGGTGAGTTCATGTTCAGTAAATTTAGTTGATTGCGAGCCATCAACCTTAAGGGTTTTAATAATGTTTCCAATATACTGTGTGGTGTGTTGCAGTATCTTAGGGACCAGACGGATATGTTGGTGGTGGGAGTCATCGGTCTGCAGGGAGCTGGGAAGTCTACGATCATGTCACTGTTATCTGCCAACACTCCGGAGGAAGATCAAAGGTAAGGTTGGTTGTAACATCAACAGTAAACTGCTCAGTTAAGTGTAGATAATATATTAAATTCCTTTATCAATAAATACTGACAATTTTTCAGTGTTTTTAAGATAAAAACTCTTGTCAGAGGAAGTTTAGAGGGGTAAAGAAAGAGTAGAAACAAAAGTGCACAGTCGAAAGGAGCTGACGAGGAGGAGGCGTTCCCATTAGGTCTAAACCTAAAAGGACTGAACTTTAAGTTTGAAAAAACCTGGCAGCAAAAGTGTCTCAGAGTTACAGAATTGTTAATACAGTTCCACCCCAGCTCTTACTGCAAATTGGTATTAAACTATAACCCTTTTACAGAGACTCTGTGTTACTGAAGGCTCGATCGTTTCATTTCGTACAGCATGCTGAACCAAAAGAGGCGTTACAGTACACATGACGTTGACATCCGTTTTTTTTAAAGTGTTTCTGTTGACTGCGTATAATCCATATGGATGCAGTTATAATGTGTGGTGATTGAGATCCTGACCCACCATGTATCCTGGAAAGTCTCAATGTTGTGTTTTTTGCTCTAAATTACATAATTACATAATCCCCATCAGTAAATAGAGGACCCTGTCTGGCGCTCACTCGCGGGATGCTGTTTTCTGGGGGAAAGTTCACTGAAGTCTCGGTCAGAAGGGGTGACCGTCGTGGTGATCTTTTTCGATACAAGTCGCCAATGACAGTAACAACAGCAACGCAAAAGTGGAACGTGACAAAGACATGGTGAGATCAAGCATTTTGCTCTAATTCAAGTCACATAGTCATCGCCTGGCTCTGCTGCCGGGAGCAGATGCTGTTCTTCGGGCAGAAATGTGACAAAGAGTTGGTAGGACAGACAGGATGACAGAGGCTTTTCCATGTAGGGATGCGGTATTTTTTTCGTCATATAAGTTGCCAAAGACACTACTAGTTACCACATTACTGTTGTTTAGTCCTGTAAAGTTGCTTTGTGAGTTGAAGTGTGAGACATTTCTCTTTTATCTGATGAGTGAAGTATCTGTTTAGCTGTCAGACTGTGAACACCATCAGACCATCACGCCACTGATTCGCACCTCCAGCTTTTTCATTCACACAGACTCCTTCTCGCCTCTGCTGTGGCTCTGATACAGAGCCTCAGCTAAACTGTCCCTTCTCTCCACATCTGTAACTTTCAGACAGGGAGGTGGAGTTTCGGTGCATGATTCCCGCACTGAAAGGGCAGTGTGAATGCGTCTAGCAACACTGTTAGACCAGTGACAGCACCATAAAAGTTAATACATTCTTGTAATTTTTGTCAACAACACGTCACCTTTTATTGTAGGTTATTATAGAAGGGTAAACATACAAGAAGTTAAGAGTGTCCTCTAATGTAGCTCTCTTCATAACACACAGAAACAGGTCGACACTTACATCTAAGGCCCAATTTGTCTTTCTTCTTCAAAATAAAACAAACAGACAAGACAAACATTTTCTAAAAGTTTATTCTTACCTTGTAAGTTTTCTGTCTTTCATATTAAAAGTGATGGTACTCTTTTTGAACACAAGGGGGCGATATCGTTAACCCATCTGGTTCTGCAGAGTGTTTCAGCTAATCCAACATCAAAATTTAAATCAGGTCAGTGTGGGCGTGCAGGTGGTTGAGTGGTTAGAGCGCATGCTATAAACGCAACCGCTCGATTGCAGCTGGAGGTCCTTTGCTGCATGTCACATCCCCCTTTCTCTCCCGTGTTTTCTCTCTGTCTACTGCTAATAAAGGTGTCTATGCCACAAAAAATCTTAAAAAAAACAAACAAAAAAAAACTGTACAATGTCCAGAGAAAACCATATTATCAAGTACTTAAGAGCCCTTTCATGCCTTTGTTAATTGTCGGTGTAATGCATTTCTTTTAGCTCACTTAGGAAACTAGGTTTTAGGTTCTCACAACATGTATGACTTGCACTCTCACTGAAGGGCTAATTAGTTGAAGAAGTGATGGAGGTCATGACGTGTCCTCAGTGTGGATTTTCTTGCACAGGGCTTATGTATTCAGAGCACAGACTCAGGAAATCAAGGAAAGAGGAGGAAACCAGAGCACAGGTATTGATTTCTTCATCACACAGGAGAGGGTCATCTTCTTGGATACGCAGGTGAGAATGAAGTGTTGTGGATCAATGACAGTATTTTCAATTTGCTGTAAGAGCGTAAGCTAGTCAGGAACTGTGAATATTTGAAATGTCACATTGCGATAAAAAGAAGTTTATGGTTAGACTGCAACATTCCTTTTATGTTTCTTCAGCCAATGCTCAGCCCGTCTATACTTGACCACCTCATCAACAATGATCGGAAGCTGCCTCCGGAGTACAACCTCCCTCACACATATGTGGAGATGCAGGTCAGTGGCTGGCCATCCACTGTCTGATGGCAGTTTATTGTTTTATTTTAATTATTATGTAAACACACATTCACATGTAACCACTCACTTTATAATCTCTTGAACAGTCTCTTCAGATCGCTGCCTTCCTGTTTACGGTGTGCCATGTTGTCATAGTGGTTCAAGACTGGTTCACAGACTTAAACCTCTACAGGTATGTGCCTGCTTATCTGCAGTGGATCTGTGTTATACTTACTGCCTGGGTTCACACAATTAAATAAAGGATAGCTTTCAGGAAAGCTGGGAGGGTAACTGGAACGTCCCCTCCTGTGGCAGGAATGTTGAGCATTTCATCTTGTATCTTGAGAGGATATTTGTCTTCTGCTTTTTCATAAACTCAATTATGTTATTCAGTCAGTTGGTCTTGTTGTAAAAAAAATGGGAGCAAAACCAGACATGTTGGGCACGAATGGCTTTGTGTCAGCCTAACATGTGCTGACAGGAATACATGTGAGTTTTCAAATGTCAGGCCACCTCCTCCGTTCTAAGACATTTATTATCACCCACCAACAATGCAGAACTGAGTTCTCTCCCCAGATAGCTGAACAGCCAGTCACATCTGGGCTCACCTAGCCCTAGCAAGTCAACGACCCGCAACTGGCCCTAACAACTCTGAAACCCAGAGCTCACACGTGTCCTTGCACAGGGTTTAAAAGCCTGCAACTCCCCTCCGGTTAGTTAGAATTGAAGAAGCCTCTTGAATGAGAGGTGAAACGTCTTCCATAAACTGAAACACATCCAGTTGCCTACGATACATCACTTAGATTTACCATGACCTGGATCACTGATAACTTTCATCATCATCCTAAAATGTTGAATACTGAAGGCTTACAATTTAGAGAAAAAAATGTTTATTTATTAATTTGGTATTTCTGATATTCTGAGTTATTTTGTGGATGGTATAGGATCGCAAACATTTTTATTTTGTATATAACTGAAATAAAAATGTATCTAGGAATAATGTAGCACGATAGATAGATTTTGATTGCATCTTGTATGTTCGCATGCATGCATGCACCCTTCCTGATCATATCAGTTTCTCAGTGACAATCTCTCTCAAAACATGGGTAATTTTTTAACCTCTTAAAGATATAGCTTCTTTAAAAATGCCATGTCATGTTTGGGGATAGATTCCTTCAGACCGCTGAGATGCTGAAACCCTCCACTCCATCTGCAAGCCATGACAGCGCTGGCTCTTCAGGCAATGACGATGGAGCAGAGTACTATCCTCACATAGGTGACTTTTTGATATGGAAGCAAAGCTAAAAACAAACTAGCAAGGTTTGATGATGTCAAAATTGAAGTGTCTCTTCTTTAAATTCCTCCCTCATCCAGTGTTCCTCCAGAACAAGGCCAGACGGGATGATTTCTGCCCAAGGAATCTGAAAAACATGCATATGGTTGTGGACAAACTAATGGCCCACTCTCATCTCAAATACAAAGGTTCACAAATACAACAACTTACTCTTCACAGATGAATATACCTGGTTTATTCTATGGCTGTTTTTAAATCCAGTTTGCTGTATAAAACTGAGTGTAGTTAAAGCAAAACTCTCGCCAAAAAGCAACCGAGGCTTTATTTGGGATTGAATATGAGTCAAACCTTCGTGTAAAAGCATAATTGCGACGAAAGAGGCACTTTTAAGATTTACCGTAGTCCCGGTTTTGGGCACGTTAATTTTGAACGGGAGTCTTAGGGGCATGATACGCTAGCATCAAAATCGCTATTTTTAGAACAGTAAGAAGGCTCGACACAACATTAAACTTTGCTCATAGCATCACCAGGGTCTCTACTCATGAACACGAGCATTGAGAACATTGTTTGTGTACACAGAGTTTATGAAAAAGAAGGTTTTTGAACTACTCACGTTAGCTGCTGCATCTCCTGCGCGTCGCCGTCATGGCAGGCAAAAAATGTCGATCCCTGAGTGCAACCTGACAGGCACGCTTGAGGAGCGGTTCAGCGATTTTGATGCTAGCGTATCATGCCCCTAAGACTCCCGTTCAAAATTAACGAGCCCAAAACCGAGACTACGGTAAATCTTAAAAGTGCCTCTTTCGTCGCAATTATGCTTTTACATGAAGGTTTGACTCATATTCAATCCCAAATAAAGCCTCGGTTGCTTTTTGGCGAGAGTTTTGCTTTAAAGGCAAATTTAAATGGTTTGGAATCGTTAGTGTTTGGTTAGATTTGATAATCAAAATAGTCACAGCCACACCTGCACCCATACAACGAGCTTTGTTTTTAGGTACATTATCCATGCTGGACTGCAATATCTTCCCTGGCTTGGGGCAGGACTATCTGACAACGGAAGTCAACATGTTCCTCCTTCCTGTGCAGGAGAATGACGGAGAGGATAATCTGACTAAAGCAGGTAATACAGAATTTAACTTCACAGCAAGCAAAACTCTGTTGTCCTCCTGAATATTGTCTTGGATAGGAATTCATCTTTGTGCCTTTTTTTTTTTGTTTTTTTTTTTTTTAAGGGTCGGGGACGTACCCGCTCTTCTCCCTGCTCCCGGGCTACAGAGGACATCCGGCCTTCTCCACCATGGTTTCAAAACTCCGGAGCCAAATCCTAGCCATGCCTCGCTGTCAGCTGTCACACACCATCCTCACTGAGAAGAACTGGTAAACATCACATTTCTCTCTGCCTGCTTTACATTTATTTCCATAGCAGATGGGGGAACATTTGCTTTTATTTATTGTAGAGAGAGATAGGAAACTAAGAAAGGGTTATGACACCACAGTAGTCATTTGTCTTTAAGGCAGCCCGTAAAAATTCTGTTCACTTTCACAGTTTCTATTCATTACCTAAGTGCCTATAAATGCCACTGAGGGTGAAAAAATTTACTTTTGCAGTTTCAGGTCACTAAAATCCTTCTAAATATTAGCCACTTCCCGTTGAGCCATCATAGTCCAGGTGCGAGAATACCTGAGTTTTCTTTTTTAAATAGTGATGCACCCATTTGCATTGTTTGCAGCTAAAAGACCCTTGAATCTATATTTTTAGTTCCAGTTAAAATTCCCCTATCAGTTCAGTTACTCTCTGATGTATCATCTGTTTACTTGGAAGTTGTAGCATCAGGTGACCTAATGAAATCCACTGTTACCTTTTAATAATAATACAGATTTCTCTGGGTTTGGACCTTACTGGAAACATATAGGATAATGTAAAAAAACAACTATAAATAATCATTGAACAGTCATTTTAATGTGGAAATGTTACATATTTTATCTTTAAATGTAACTGTAGCTAAAAATACTTTCATTCGTCTTTCATTTTTCCTTTTATTTTTAAACTCAAATTTACTTTTTAGATTGTGTTTCTGTCCCCACCCCTGAATCCAAGTCTATGCCCATGTAGTTGCCTTCCATTAATTTGCGTACAATAACCCTGCAGAGCTGCACTTCAAGGTGTGGGTCCATGGTAAAGGTTCTCACTGATCCAGGGCATGATACTACATATCCATGTATTAAACAACTGGACTTGCTTGAAATTCCGAAAGACGCTTAGTCTGTCATTGGAAAGGAAGGTTACTTCCGTTCTGTTGGACTGGTGGGGAGTGGCAATTAACAAGAAGAGCCTCCGGCAACGAAATGAGGCAGAAGCTTATCCACCTGAGCCGACCAGTTGCTTCAGAACAGCATGGCATGATACTCGAGACCTCCTACACTGTGTTTTTTTTTTGGGGGGGGGGGGAAGAGAGATGAGACGAGAGGGCAAGCGATGATGGACCGGGAAAAGAAAGAAAGTGAGGGTAAAGGCGGTAGATAGCTGTGGAACGGAGAGTAGGAGAAAGATATGCAGAGGAAGTTATGTATGGGAAGGAGAAAAGCAGAATGTTTGTCTGGATCAGTGAGGCAGATAAGGGATAACAGAGGACTGGATGAGTTTATTGACATGCAGGGTGGAGACAATAAGATAAAGAGGAATAGAAATACTGCTGGATGATGAGCGGCAGGTAGGAACATGCAGTTTACCTTATGGGGAGACATCCAGAGTTAGCAGTGACAAGGAGCTGGAGCTACTGCTGTAAAAACCCGGTACTCAACATTGCTTCATTTTAAACTTTGAGGGTGAGTCACTGAAAGAGCAGCAAAACCTCCCTACTGTCCCCTCTCATAAAGGTCTGTTTAAACCAATCACGAGCCCCGTCTTACGTTGTGAACCTCCTCTCTCTCAAATTCAAATTCAAATGGCTTTATTGGCATGACGTAGCATTGTACATATTGCCAAAGCAAGCATTACAAGTTATAATAATAACAATAAATGAAAACAGTATTTACAATAAAGGAAAACAGTATTTACTGAAAAATTATTGTTGTTATTATTATTATTATTATGAAAAATTACAGTAAATCACTCAATTTGTGTCAAATAAAAATATAATTTAAAGTCATTAAAAGGCTACAAAATAACCAACAATAAATTTGTGTGTCAGCTGATACTCTGTGTGTGTCTCTCGCTGTCTCTCAGTGTGTGGCAGGCAGAAACATAGACTGCTGCTAATTTGCTGCTCTTTGATTCTTCCCCTAGTAGGATAGGCAGTTTTTCCTCATCAGATAGTTTAGAGAAAGAACCTTTTGTTAGCATTTCAAATTTAGGGAAATATATTTCTCTAATATACTTAAATTTTTCACATTTGGTGAGGAAGTATAATTCCGTCTCAGGTTCATTTAGACAGTGACAGCACAGCCAGGTTTTCCGGTAACTCCCTGTTTCAATAGCAAGGCTGTGTTCATTCAGTCTGTACCTTGTCAAGGTTCGTTTTAGCTGAAGATCAGTCACCGTGCTCAGATAATCTGCTGTGGTGTAGGGTCGATTTAGAGCCAGATAGCATTGCATTTTGCTCTTTTTTGTATTTTTATAATTAGTGGGTATTTGCCTAATTCTGCCCTGCATGCATTGTTTGTGGCTTTCCTCTGGACATGTAGAAGAATTTTACACAACTCTGCATGCAGGGTCTCAATGGGGTGTTTATCCCACTGAGTAAATTCATGTTTTGTAAGTGGACCCCACACCTCACTGCCATAGAGTGCGATTGGTTCAATAACGCATTCAATTAATTTTAGTCAAATTCGTGTTGGTGTTTCAGTTTGTATATGTTTCTTTATGGCGTAGAAAGCCCGGCGTGCTTTATCTCTCAGCTCATGAACTGCATCATTAAAATGTCCAGTTGAATTTAGTTTTATTCCTAGATAGGTGTAGTTTGTGCAGTATTCTACTTGTTGTGTGCCAATTGTAAACTTAGGTTGAATGTCCTGAGATCTGGATCTTTTTTGGAAGATCATTATTTTGGTCTTTTTAGGGTTTACTGTCAGGGCCCAGGTCTGACAGTAATGCTCTAGCAGATCCAGGCTCTGCTGTAGACCCTGTGCTGTCGGGGACAGCAGAACCAGGTCATCTGCAAAGAGGAGGCATTTCACCTCCTTATTGTGGAGACTTACACCAGGTACAGATGACTTTTCTAGGGTAGTTGCCAATTCATTTATGTAGATACTGAAAAGTCCAGGGCTGAGGTTACAGCCCTGGCGGACGCCTCGTCCTTGGGTAAAGTATTCTGTCCTCATTTTGCCTATTTTTACGCTGCACATATTGCCGGAATACATTGATTTGATAATATCATATGTTTTACCCCCTATACCACTCTCAATAATTTTGTAAAATAATCCATCATGCCAAATGGAATCAAAAGCTTTTTGGAAGTCAATAAAACAGGCATACATTTTGGTTTTATTTTGGTTTATATGTTTATCAATTAGGGTATGTAGGGTGTAAATATGATCGGTTGTGCTTTGTTTTGGTATGAATCCAATTTGGCTTTTGCTCAAGACATTGTGTTTGGTAAGGAAGTTCATAAGTCTGGTGTTCATAATGTTACAGAAAACCTTCCCCAGATTACTGTTCACACAGATGCCTCAGCATTTTTGGGGGCCGATCCGATCACCGATCACAGGAATCATAAATCTGCCGATACCGATCACCGATCACAGAATGGATAATAATAATAATAATAATAATCATCCTCAATGTCCTGTATTTACAATCTAGCCTTGTGCACCACTTAAAGTGGTAAAACCATTTGTACTAAAATAAATAATAAATACAATCAAGATCTTTATGTAACACAATCAACTTTTTATTTGTGTAAACATTACATACCCTGTCAAGAGCAATAGATGAAATAAAATTAAATTAAGCTTTTTTCCATAAGCCTTGTTGTTCTATCCCTCCACAGGGTTCTCCCCAGAAATGTGTAGTGTAGTGGCGCACGGTCAGCGGGGGGGTGGGGGGTAGAGAGATCGCTCCGCGGGGTGGAGATCGCTCCTCATGGGCTCCCGTAGTTTATAAAACGGCACTGTCTCGTTAGTAGCTTGGTTTTGTGGCGTCGGACCTCGTCGGACACTTGTTGTTCACTACGAGAAGACCGCGGCAGCCCACAAACACCCGCTATAATGCAGCTAACATTAAAAATGAGTATAGCGGCGCAGTGCCGCTATTCCACCTTCTGGGGAGAACCCTGCTCCACCTTTTACTGTCCCTGCTGTAAGGCTCCAGACGTCTAAACGTTTCACTTAAGCCTGGTTTATGCTTCTGCGTTGCGGCGACGGCGTAGCTACGTCGTCGACCCTACACCGTCATTGAGCATTCGAAGTTCTGCGTCGAGGGAACGCGTTGTTCTGACATGGTGTCGGTGGACGTCATCAACGTCGGTGATCAGGCGGCGGTGCGAACGGAGCTAACAGCTGTCCGTCAGTCTGACCGAGAAGTTTCTCCCTTTACTTCGCTGTTAGTTGAATTAAATGACATTCACGCTGTCTTTAACTGTCCGCGCGAACCAGTCCGCAGCCTTGTGTGTCTGTTTGTGTGTCTCTGACTCACGTGTTGACGTTTCTGTCGCTAATCTGTCAAACAGTGCTGTTTGACAGATTAAGTTTGAATGGACAGAATTTGAGCACACGACAGGTTTTCATGTGGTTGCCGCTCGTACCACAAAAACTTTAAAATTGGCGGTGTTGTTATACTGTTGACCGGAAAAGCAACTGCTGGAAATGACGTTCTGAGCGGACCAATCACAGTCCTTGCCGTTCGCGTCTCGACGCGTCGACGTGACGCGTAGTCAGGATTTTTTGGCGGCGCACGTCAGGCTACGGCTTAGGGTCCGCGTAGGGGTCTGTGTCGACGACGTAGCTACGCCGTCGCCGCAACGCAGAAGCATAAATCAGGCTTTACAGTGAGCTGAGTGATGGGTGTCTTTGGGATTTGTTTTGCCCGGGCTTGTTTCTCATACTCGCCATATTCTGTTGTGTGGCGCGTTCTCAAATGCCGTCTCGGGTAAAAAAAAAATAATATAAACATATGTATATGCGATCGGCTTTTCTGATCTGCACTTTGAGAGCCCACCGATCAACCTGTTTAGGGTCCATATCGGCCGATGACGATCGGCGGCCGATCGATCGGAGCATCCCTAGTCAAATTTGTCTCCGTTTTTATAAATTGGGGTTATAAGTCCGCGATTCCAGATCTCAGGGAAAAAACCTACTCTCAGAACCAAATTGAATAGTTTTATTACGGCCGATTGGAATTTTTTGTCTATGTTTTTTAGCATCTCATTCAGTATGCCATCAGGCCCACAAGCTTTTTTAGATTTGAGGGTGTGCAGTTTCTTTAGGAGTTCTTGCTAAGTAATTGGTGGGTCTAATGGATTCTGATTATTTTTTATAGCTAGTTCTAGTTTAGTCAGCTTCTCTCGAATGTAAGATTGCTCTGTGTTTGCATTAATTTGAACAGAGTGATAGTGTTTTAAAATGAGTGGTCCACATGTGTCTCTCTCTCTCTCTCTCTCTCTCTCTCTCTCTCTCTCTCTCTCTCTCTCTCTCTCTCTCCCTCTCTCTCTCTCTCTCTCTCTCTCTCACCTTTTTGGAAAAAAAAAACACAGCCACAAGAATTTGCTGAGAGTTCACCAACTCCCCCCAGTCTCTCCATCATCCCCTCTTCTCCCACCAGGTCATTCAGCAACAAGCCCCAAACTGGATGTCCTTCTTGGATGTTTGTGCAAATTGTTTATGACAGCCCAAGTGTTGTTGATGCAGTTGTTGCTGATGTCAACCACCTGGGAGAGTGATGAAAGAGGAGTGGAAATGAGGAGAGAGATGAACAAGCGGGAGAATAAAAGTGGAAGTGCATGAAATGTTATTGCAAATGGGTGAATCAATAGATCCACTTTACTGTAAATGGCTCTAATGGACCGCTAGTATTACATTGCAGGAATAAAGATTTTAAGTCAGGAAGAACTGGCAGAGTGGCTTTTATATTGTGGGTCCAGTGAAACAGGGAAAAAGGGAAAAAGAGAAAAGAAAAGTGATTTTACCAGCAGTATATTTTATGCACATTTTACCAAATGTATGTTTGAGTGCAGTTGAACATACTGCTTTACATTAAGTTATAATGTTCCTCTTAAAGCAACACCATGGAGTTTTTCGACCTTCATAATATATTCCCAAGACCCTTGTGATGGTACACCAGACGAGGACAAGCCAGAACCGTCAGAGCCCTACTACTAGCGTTTGTTTGCCGGATGGTATAGCGTATATCTGTTGCTGTCATGGCTGAAGCAGCAACGAAACCGAAGAAGTCTGGCATCTACCATACGCTAACATGCTAGTTGTGTAATGGTTAGCATGCTAGCACAAGCTAGCATTCTCGTTCTGATTTGATCATTGCAATTGATGACATGGAAATCGCTCATGTTTGAGCTAAACTGTTTAGTCTACGAAGCATGTAGAAAGTATGAGAGGAGGAATGTTAGAAGCTATGAACACAATGATAATACGGCTGAGGTGATTGTGTTGTTATATTTGATTGTTAGCTACAGAGCCAAACAGGAGTCTAATCAAAATCATCTTTCATACTAACTAGCCTAATGACTGCAGGCTGATGTTTTTGTTTTGTTTTTTTCTGGTGAAAGTGTCTTGCCTCAGGCTATAATGCCAATTGATTTTTCAGCTTTGCAGATTCATAGCTTGTAGGTAGCTTGATATTATTATATTGACAATATAGGCTATGGCATGCTACCTGCTACAAACAACATTTCATTGAATTAGCATGTCCATTCTGTAAAATAGTAGTCTGTATCAGGCTAGGCTACTAATGACGCTTGCTTGTAAACGTGAGCTATGCAATCTTTTGGCGTTTGAAAAAAAAAAAATCATAAATATTCATAAGACCTGCTGATATATATTACGCAACTGTACCTGGGATGAAGACATTCTACACGTTACGCAGGCAGTCTGCTCAGTCCTGAGTCCCTCTGCAGAGTTCGGGGTATCGTTGACTTGAAAACAAATGCACGTATATCCCCTGGTGTGAGCGCAATAGATTTTACGACAGTAGTAGAAGACAATACTGTTTCCCAGCTGTAGGGGGACCCCGAGAGCAAGACTTCCTTGGTGTTGCTTTAACGTAGAGATGTCTGCCTTCTGTTTTAATATAAAGGAACTAGATGGCGCAAAAATTGACATTTGAAAAACTAAGAGAAATGTTTCATTCCAGAACTCCGCTTGTGTTTTTTGATTTTGTTGAAAGGGATTAACTGGCCCTTTTTTTAAAAACAATATTCTGCAGGTCATGCAAACTTCTGAAAGGTCAACTCTCCGCATAATCAATTAAAGTGGTCTTTTTTTCCACTCTGATTCAGCTTACAATGATCTTAAGTCTAAGCTGATGAAAGTTGCAGACACCTTGGTAAAACGTGATGTGCATTTATTTTTGCCCTAAAAAACTGAATGTCTGCAAGTCCTGACAAACTCATTTAAAAGCCAAAAGTTTCCAGCAAGGAAATCAGGCAGAGCCAACCGATTGCTTCAAAAGAGCATTGCACGACACATGAGACCACAGATCTAAGATCAGGACTCAGCAGTCCACCTACTAAAAGACGAGCACTAGCATGTCCACTTTTTGACCTTTTTGGAAGACAAATGGCAGCAGTACTGGGATCTCTCCCCAGGTAGCTTAGCACCCGGCCACATCTCGGCTTATTTAACCTTAATGACTCATGTGATTATGGGTTTTAGTTTAAGACCCACATGATGGCTGGGTGTGTCAACAACTCACATGAGATCTCAGCGACTCTCAAGGTGTCTGCAGAGGTTGAAATGCCAAGGACTTCTCACCAGTCCATGAGAAATGAAGAAGGCCTTCAGATGAGTCGTCACAAACCTCTTTCATGAGGTTCAGCTAGTCCATTTTCCTTGTGTGTTGTATTCTGGGTCAGTTGAGTCCATCAACAGCGCACTCAAAAATCAAGTAAACATGGTGCGTGACTGTGAAGACGGTGAGCTTTAGGAGTGTCAAGTATGTGTGAACATGTTTTGGGTACCTGTTGGGGACCTTTCCTGGCATAAACACGGACCGTGTTAGGACCAGTTGTCCTGACGGAGACCAAAGACTGCTCCTAATGCACTAAACCTTCTTTCTTCTGAGGTCTGAGATAAGGCAGGAGATAAAATGTGAGTTGCGGTTAGGATAAGGTTAGGGTTAGCATGTAAACAATAAAGTCAAGTCAAAGTAAAGTCCGAACAGGGATAGTTGCACAAACCTATGGCCGTGCGTGTGGGTGTGTTCATGTGATTTTGCATGCAGTATAAGATTATTAAAGCAGAAGAGGACCCATGCTTAGGTTAAATGTGTGAAACATTTGTACTTTCAGTTCAGAAGGTGTTCAGTTATAATTAGGTGTTGTTTGCTTATTTGATTGTTTAAATAGAACTATTTGTGGTTGATGTTTGTCATAATTTAAACTTTTTCTAATGCAATTATGAAATGTGAAATGCTTGTTTTCCTTAATCCACTTATCATATGTACTAGAGAAAACCATTGTGTTTCAGGACTCTCGTAGCACAGTGTTGCCCTGAGGCTCAATCAAAACCTGGTTGGTGGGGGTGTAGGAAAAAAAAAAAAAGAAACAACCTCACCCCACTGAGTAATAAAAGTAAAGAACAGGATGTTAAACATGAACCCACACAGTTCTTGTTTGCCTCTCTACTGTGAACATCCGTTAAAAGCAAACTGCTAAAAAAAATGAGGAAAGTGAATCCAATTTCTGCTCTCTATAAATACATATATATTTTTTACAGGTTTCACTATGCAGCTCGTATCTGGGATGGCGTGAAAAAGTCCTCAGCCCTCTCCGAGTACAGCCGCCTGCTCTGTTAATACCTTGCCTGGGTTGCTGTGATGTGCAGCAGCCGTGCAAACTCTATGTCCAATAAATGGGCCACAAAAAGAGAGATGTGGCCCTGAGCGTGGGGACCATCCTTGGCACTGTACAGGAGGGGCGATTGAAAATGGAAGCCCGGTCACATGTGTTGCAGGATGAAGCTGCCTTCTGTCTAAAGATTTTGGTGTGGAATAAAACCTGCGGAGTCTCGCTGCTCTGCGTGAGAAAGTTGCCTATCCCTGCCCTCAGGTTGATTATGCTCAACAAACACAGCTACACCCTGAACGGTAGTGTTGGCAAAGAGAGAAAATGTGATATTTGTAATGACATTAGATGTTGTAAATGCAGTGCACGTATTTTCTGAGAGGAAAATATACCCATCTGTAAATTGTCTTTTTTATTTCCTTTTAGAATATTAATAAAAAGAGGTCAATTACTCAAAAATCAAAAGAAACAAGTGAAAAAATCTTATGTGAAGTCCTTAAAGTGTTTTCCATTGTGCAGGTTTGTTGCACCCTTTCTTTTCAGGGGAAGGATATTGTCTGTCTCCACTGGTGTACTGTGTAATACTATATCCTTTTACACATTAGAGCAGAGCAGTCAATATGAAATCTAAATCTTCCGTAGTTAACAGTTACCGTGAAATGGACCTCAGCATATCAGTGTACTGTATAGCTTTCGTTTTCCATGAAGGTGTAGAAGATTGCCACCCTGTCTACTTGTTCAAACCTGCTGTGTTTTGACTTTCATTTGTAAATGCACAGACTTAAGAAAGAAGAAGAAATGAAACTTGTGGGCCCACGAGACCCACATAGACTCACAACAACCCGCCAGCACGTGATAAACCCCACACATGCAAATGTTGCAAGTGTTGCAAGTTTCCAAGTAGAAAGTCTTACAACATTTTATGTAAATTCAAGTTGAACTTTAACCATTAGCTTGACTGCAGAGACCACATTTGTAAATTGTGTGTATACTGTCAGTATTGTGAATACTAATGGTGGGTTTCGTGTGTAATTTCCCAGGTGTGAATTGTGTCCTATAAAAAGTTGATAGTTGTTGTGCTGCTTTTTCGCATTAGTGAGCCTACAACCCTAAATATGTTCGAGTGTGCACGCAATGTGCAGAGCATGTGGGCCGAGGGGAGGGGTGAGAATTTCCGCTCTTCGCTCATGAGCTGTTCGTTTCCCACTTAAAGCCCCTCCAGGCCGTTTCACTTGGGTTCTTTAAGGCAACACTTCTTATGAGATTCGCTCGTTAAATGCTCTGTTCTGTTTAGTCAAGGTTAAGGTTTGGGGTTAAGGTTAAGGCTGTCTTCCTGCAGTTGCACACTTCTTCCTGCATGGTGATCGAAGTGGCGGATGTGGTTTGTGGTACATTCAAAGCTAATCATAATCTTCCTCAATGGTTAGCTCAAATAATTAATGCACACAAGTTAGTTTGTCCTAGCACAGAGCTTAACTGCCTTTGATTGATTTGAAGTGAACCAGTTATGCATTTTCTTTTACACCACAGCACTTGTGACTTGAATCTTCTGAGATTTCAGACTTGAATCTTCTGAGATTTCAGAGACAAGTCCTATGATAAAATCTTATTGTGTGTGTTTCCATATGATTTTATATATTGGAGCCTCTATAATCTGCAGCATCATTGAGTGGTATGAAGACAAACTGTACATTAGGAAACAATTTCGATAAAAAAAAAATGCCACTGATTTGCCACAGAGGTTTTTCAAATAATAGTAATTATTAACATTTAGATAATGGCAGTTTATCAACCAATAAAGTCTATCAGCATTTAGGTTTATCTATCTAACTTGAAATGGCATTTTCACATTTTGTCAGTTCAGAGGAAAGAGTGAAGGGTGGGGTCAGAGGATGAAGACAACTCCCTCTCAGCAGGACTACTTAGAGCAAAGACAGATCCGGCTACAACACGGTCGCAGCCCATCATCATAAAATGTACCTCCTCACTCTGATTTTTGGGATTGTGCTTCTCCCTAAAGGCAAGTTCTTCTTCTGTTACCATTATTATTGTTATTGTTATTATTATTATTGTTGTTATTTAAATCTTTAAGAAAAGAGGGATCATTTTGAATTTTCACATTTGCCTTTCATAAATAGTACAGACGTGGGTCTTGTTACTGATTACAGTTAACCCTGTGTGATAAAATGCTGTTTGTAGGGTTTGCTCTTATTTTTCCCCATCTCTTGTAAAAAAAGAAAAGGTGATTATTTTTTTGAACTATTTTTTTTTTTTTTTTTATGATTTCTTCTTTTACTTAACTGACTTTTGTGTTTTCTCAGCTCAAACCCTGAAATGTTATGAGTGTACGCTGGAAAGTGGGGGGTCCTGCACGGACACACAAAAAGAATGCCCTACTGCGGGGTATCAGTGTGGCGCGATGAGTATTTCCTCGTATGCAGGTGTGGTCTTTTGTGATGCATTGTTTTTGTTGTAAATCCGTTTTGGCGCACTGGCCCAGTTTACTAAGAATACTCTTTTTTTTGCAGGTGGCACAAAAATTGTTGATATGAACATGAAAGCCTGCACTTTGCCAGACCAGTGTGTGGAGGGCTCACTCAACTTCGGAATTGCCAAAACTGCAGTTGCCACCAAGTGTTGCACCACCGATCTTTGCAACAGCAAGCCTGCTGCTGGTAACTTTCTTAGATTGTTTATTGATGCTTCTTTGCACTTTGGGAGCTTTTTTCTTGTGAAAATTCTCATTCAGTTGCCTGAGCCAAAACAGCTAAATATGCAGCTTTTTAAAAAATTGGTGGTGCTGGTGAATCAGAACCTGAACAATATGTTTGGAACTGCTGCTGTTAAAGAAACAAGACATGCAGTACAAGGGATATTACTTCAAACTCCAACTCCGCCTATAACAGAGGAGCTCAAGGGGCATAACTGCATACCTACACATAGCAATGTGTGTGTGTGTGTGTATGTGTGTGTGAGGGAGGGAGAGAGAGAGAGAGAGAGAGAGAGAGAGAAATAGAAACTCTGGGTTCCCGTTAATCTTGTTTTATTGCCAACTGGTCGATCATGCTCGCATTAATTTTCCAAATCTTCAAATTCTAAACAAATAAAGTATGAATCTTTACATTTCTGCATGTCTGCTAATTTGATTGTTTTTAACTGCAACTTACTGCATACTCCTCATCCCCCTGTTGCCCCAGCAGTCTGAACAATGTCTGTTCCATGTCACAGAGCCTGGCAAAACCAATCCCAATGGCAAGAAGTGCTATTTCTGCAATGGGGACACGTGCACCGGAACTCTGAACTGCGAGGGGAGTGAGGACCACTGCATCTCAGGAACAGGTTATTACGCAGCTCACTCTGTTTCACATATTTCCCCAGCTCAGAGAGATGTTTATTGATTTTAGGAGACACTAACATTAATTCCATTCTCTCAGTGACTGTTGGAAGTCAAAAGACGACCATGAAGGGCTGTGCCTCCAAGCTGATGTGCTCAGGTTTGGGCAATCCACAGATTCAAGGATTAGTTGGAGGTGATATTAGCTGCTGTGAGGGCAACTACTGCAACAGCGCCAGCAGCACAAGTGCTGGCCTCCTGCTCCTGGTGACACCACTGGTGTCTCTGCTCATGTTGTCTTAGCCGATGGAGACCGCGGCACTGCTCAGTACTTCTTTACATTTCACATCCCCTCAAAGTGGTCAAACCTGTGTCTTTACTTTCAATTACAAATATGATTTAGAGAAGTTTATAACCTGCTTATATCCCTTTTTTGTGTGTGTTTTGTTTAAGCAACTGTCATGCGTTGGAGTAATTGTAAGCATCAGCTCATAGATTTTTATCTGAAGTAAAACAAAAAGAACGTTAAAACATGTTGCTCTATCATTTTTCTTAGTTGTGCTTTTATTCACCTGAATACAATTTAAGTCAGAATTATGATAAATATTTTGATGTTACTGTTGAACCACAGAAATAAATGTCCTGAAATTCCCCTCAAGTGTATCCCTGTGTTTTATTTCAGTGTTTTAATCCTTTTCAGTCTCATTTAAACGTTAAAAAACTGAAAGGTGCTACTGACATTTTTATTTAAAAAAACAAAAAAAAAACAGTGAAGTTGGTACATGGAGTCACAATAAGTATATGAATCACGGGGAGTTGTGTCAAAGACGCAGCACTTCCCTTTTCCTAACACACATCAATATTCAAGGTGGAGTCAGCTAAAATGGGCCACTTCCTGGTACATGATTTCAAAGACCATGAAATGAGTTATGCATGAGATCTAATTGTATAGATTTGAAAGAAATGTTTAAAATAAAAAAGAAACAATGAAAAATATTAATTATGCATTAATCCAACCCGCACACTCTCACGCACTGAATTTCTGCATCTGTTAAATAAACATGGCAAAAACTTTCACTGGGCCTTAGTCGCTTGGTTTTGGTCGGATGCGCACACACAAAGCTACAGGATTATGTTCCTCTAAACAGACCAAGACTCTACAACCATTGTCTTTCAGTCACTGTGATGAAGTGGAGTGGATTAATGGGCAATCCACAGATTCAAGGATTAATTGGAGGCGGTATTAGCTTCTGTCAGGGCAACTACTGCAAGAGCGCCAGCAGCAGTGCTGGCAGGAGGCCAGCACTGCACTTAATCACAGTGACTGAAAGACAATGGTTGTAGAGTCTTGGGCTGTTTAGAGGAACATAATCGTGTAGCTTTGTGTGTGCGCATCCGACCAAAACCAAGCGACTAAGGCCCACACTGCAAAAAAGGGGGGTCTAAAAACACTAAATCTGAGGAAAAAGGTACTCAAAACAAGTGAAATTATCTGTCCATGCAGCAAGATAATTTCACTTGACAAGATTTCTTAAATTAAGATTGTCAAATCTAGAAATAAGAATGTCTACAGAGTTATTTGGAAGGCTTAAAATAAGCCAAACATGCTGGTTTTAAAATGAGATTACTTCAAATTTAACTTTTTACAACCCTAAATTAAGTGAAATTTACTAAGTTTAAGCATAAAAATAAGCATAAAATGCTGGTTTTAAGATGAGATTACTTAAAAAGTAACTTTTTACAGCCTCGAAATAAGTGAAATATACTAAATATAAGCAATTACAAACAAAGTCTTTCTTACCTTTAGCAAATTAAACTGAAGATTAGTTAAGAAAAATATTACATTTAGAGAAAAATACTATAGTATTAGTGAAGAATGTCTAAGCTCTGTCTTAATCCAAGCAGGTTTATCTTGAAACAAGGCTTACTTCATCTTAAAACTAAACCTTAAAACCTAAAGCCTGGCCTTATTTTTCTACATCTTACAGAAATCACAACCAGAATGACTTGAGCAGTGCTGGGCACGTTACTTTAAAAAAGTAATCAGTTATAGTTACTTCTCCCAAAAAGTAACTGAGTTAGTAACATAATTACTCCACTATAAAAGTAATAAGTTAACAGGAAAAGTAACTATTGCGTTACTTTTATTTCTTCCCCCTTTTGAGCTCGACAGTCATTTTAGCGTACTCGACATCTACATATGTATTTAGAAAATGTATTTCTACATGGCGGACCGTCACCTGCTCTCCCCGATATTTTGCCAATGAGGCTCTGAAGGAGTCCGAGTCAACTAACGGGAGAAAGTTCTCAACAACATACCTGCCTATCATTGAATTCAGTTCAGTCTGTGTCACAAGTTTTTGTGAAGCTGTTAGCGGAGCTCACGTTAGCCACACCTGAGGGGTATTTTGCGAAGCCGGTTTAGTGGGTTAGCGAGCTATGTCACAGATAATGAGTAAAGTTAATTATTTCTTTGATGTGGCCATGAATAAACTGATGAACTGATCCATGTTTCACCCGCTGTAGGGCAGTGTAGCCCAAACACAAATCTTACAGGCTTGAGCTATTTTCACTGTCAGAAAGGTCTTTACTGTCATTGTACAGGGACAGCAGCTACATGTGCTTGTTCATCCCGACACAGTAATACAAAAAAAAAAAAAAAAACACTGAACATTTATAGCCTGCGCACTCAGCCTCGCTTTCAATAAAACACACGCGGCATTCTATAACTGAGATCAGTAAAATGTGAAAACAATATAGACATCATTCAAAAATTAAAAAAGATAGTTGTTGCTTCAGTCTATTTATTTCTTAAATGGATGAGGGTTAATATGTAAAAGTTGCAAAATGTTGAGCTTTCAGAAATTAAAACACTAAGGGCTTAATATAATATCGATCATAACAGGCTATTAATCATCGTAAACTTGCGCATTTACATGGTCAGCAGTTTTCTCTCTCGCTCTATTGACAGCGACAGTGTTGCTTTTTGCCGTGATGGTTTCTTTGAATTGTTCATAGCTTTGCATAATAAGAATCTGCTCGTCTTGAGTAAAATAATTACCCCCTTCGTAGAACAGGAGAGCCTGGCTTTAGAGTAGACTCAACATAGCTCGCTAACCCACTAAACCGGCTTCGCAAAATACCCCTCAGGCCTCTGGCCTGCTGTCATCATCAACATCGTCAGCAACAGAGTTTTTGGCCAGTGTCAGTTTTGTAGAAGCGTGTGCCGCTGAGAGATGCTTCATTAGATCAGAGTTGCTTACGGACGTAGACAAAGGAGATTAAAGTAGTGTCTGTACTTCCACTTTGAAAACGTTAACTTCACCTCCGGACTCGCCTTGCTGCAGTTCACTTCTGCTAGTTTGTGTGTGTGGTTCTGTGTAAACCGAACATTGCCACTGATTGGCTTACGAACTCTCACTCAACGTTAGAGAGCCAATCATCATCATTTACGTAGTTGTCCCGCCCCTCCCTCCTCCCTCACTGGAGGAAAATAAACCAGCTCTGCTGCTCCGGTGGCTGAGATCCGAGTCGGTGACAACAGCTTCAATGATCAGCCTCAGTTTGTAATGCGCCACATTTAATAGTCGGTAACGGTAACGGCGTTGTAACGATGGAAATAGTAATTAGTTAGATTACCCGTTACTGAAAAAAAGTAACGCAGTTAGTAACGCCGTTTATTCTAACGCCGTTATTCCCATCACTCCTTATAAGAGCGTTCAACATTTCGGACTGATAAAAGATATCTTTGTGATAGATTCCTTTTTAGTTGCTTTTGAGTACCAGCGTCATGAAACACTGAATCTGCGTCCAGAGTTGTTGGCATTTGAGGTGGCAGTTTCCAATGTTGCCCAGGCTACAGAATTTGTAAAAGAATTGACTGCATTTCCTATTTTCCAGTTAGTTTTAGAGACAATACCTTTGTTCCAATAAAATATAGTCTTTGTGACATTATTGCCCACAGACATTAATATGGAGGAACAATAAGTATGTATGGGTGTATAATGTATTGGGTGACCCAGTTTGCCTGTTTCCTGTTTTGTGTTTCCTGTGCCAGTTTCGTGAACAAACATTGGTCATCATCTGCTTGAAGTCAGAGCAATAACCTCTGTTTTTTCAGATGTTTTTTGCGTGACTCTTGAATCAAGCAAGTTGAGTTTGTTACTGAATCTTAAAACAAGATTTTTTTGATGAGACTTTGGGGGAGAGATGTAATATATCTTATTTTAACAGTTATTTACCTCATTTTAGGATTTCCTACCTATTTGAGACAAAAAAGATAAGGTTTGCTTGATATAAAATTATAGTGTAAAGTTGAACACTTAAAATAAGAAATTAACTCTTATAACACGACAAATTATTTAACACTTCTAAATCTAAGTTTTTTTTTTCTTGGTAAGAACCAAATAATTTGCAGTGTGTTCGCCTGGCTCATTTATATCACCGTCCACAAACTGTCCTTGTTACATCAATGCAGGGAAGCAAAAGTTGAACATGGAAAGGTCCAAGTGTAAATACTGAGAGTTGGGTAAACTATTGCAGAGCGAGTGCTCAGTGATTAAACTTGCAGAAATTGTTGATATCAATCAGGAACATCTTGACGATGATGACGTGTGTGTGAGTGTGTTTGTGTGTTGCCACATGTTCAGAAGATTATTTGGTGCACAGCAGTTGCAAGAAACAATGCAGTCTCTCAACATCAGGCAACATTGGTGTTTCAGAGGTTTTTACTTTCATTAGTTTGTTTAAATGTACCTCATTTATTTTGAAGTAAAGGCCATGCTTGTCATTTCACCACTCATGGAGGTTGCCAGCCCCATGAGTGGCAAACACAGTCAGCATCCGCCACCGTGCAGTCACTTGATAAGTAAATTGAAAAAGCTCCAGAAACGGTAATATGCTGCAATCGACTGATAAGGTGTTTCAGAAAGCATTTGACTGCCAGATCTATCTGAATTTACACAACTTTTTCAAGCCTCACATCTTTGTCACTTTCAAACCAGGAGTGGAGGAGTGGTCAGGGGATGAGGACAACTCCCTCTCAGGAGAACTTCTTATAGCCGCCAACGGTCAAAGGAGAATTCAGTTGCATCCCGCCGTCACAAAATGCATCTCCTCACTCTGATCTTAGGGATTGTGCTTCTCCCTGAAGGTAAGTTCTTGTTCTGTTATCTGTTTTACTGACTGTTTAATGTTAAGGGGAAAGAGGGATTGTAATTTTCAGTTATCACATTTGACTTTACGATTGCTGCCACATGGGTCATTTAAGGGCACATCACTCTTCATGTTAATTTGCTGCCATTCTTTCTGAGTTAACATGTTCAATTATTTTGTTTCGTCCATGATAGAAAATAAAACTTTTGTTATCTTCTTTTTCTGTTACTGACCTGAGCTTTGTCTGTTTTGTCAGCCTACGCCCTGAAATGTCATAGGTGTCTTCCGGATAGCTCCCGAGCCTGCGTCCCCACAGAAATAACCTGCCCTTCACCAAATTATCAGTGTGCTACACGGAGAATCTCTTCTTTTGCAGGTGTGGTATTTTGTGGTACACTGTGCTTTAATTGTAAAAAAAAAAAAAAAAAAAAGTTTTGCACCTAAGGTTGCTCTTTCGTTGCAGGTGATGCAAAACTGTCTGATGTCCACCTGAAAACCTGTGTTCAGGAAGATGAGTGCTCTGAGGGCTCAGTCAATTTTGGACTTTCCAGGATTATAGTTACCAGCCTTTGTTGCGACACCAATCTATGCAACACTGAAAATGCCCCTGGTAACTGACTTACACTGTCTGTTGGTATTTAGGTGCCTCTTTGTTTGAATTTCTGTTTAGCTGCATGAGCAACTAAAGATTTTAAAACTGCTCTCCCCACGTGACAGCCATAAAAGTTAGGGCTGGTTGCTTTTGTCATGTCAGATGTCAGAATAAAGCCTTTAAAATAATGTGCTGGGCGCTATTGAACATCGTCTTGTCCTGGGCACGAGTGAGGCTATCTAACGAGCCTGAAGGAGGGAAATGGCTGAACCCTCTACTACCATCTGTTGTTGAGGAGCCATGGGAATTATACTGCCACAGTGCGGTTACAGATATGTTCTCATTGATTTTCCTGCACTTCAAAATCATCAGCTTATAATCAGACAACAAACAAACAAATTTCGAAAATCTGTACATTTTGTGTACCTGTTAGTCTCAGCTAGTTTCAACTTTTTCAGCAATGCCCATAATCTTCTGATCAAGAAACCTTTGAAAAAGGCTCTGAAGGAGAGAGTGAACTGCAGATTCATCATCCTCTCCCCCAAAATATGTCCTTTGTCACAGAGGCTGAGAGACACGAGCCCAATGGTCACAAGTGCTACCACTGCGATGGCGAAAGGTGCTCCCTAACTCTTAACTGCGCAGGGAAAGAGGACCACTGCATCACAAAAACAGGTAACAGGTGCACGGCTTTAAACGTCTCACTTTGTTTCACAGATGGAATTTTAAGCTCACACACTGGCATTGTTTCCATTTTCTCAGTGACTGCCGGAGATAAAACCAAGATCACGAAGGGCTGCGCCACCAGGCAGATGTGCTCAGTCACGGAAAATGCGCAGATAAAAGCAGCCATCGGTGGGGAAATGACCTGCTGTCAGGGAGACTTCTGCAACGGCGCCAGCATCGCAAGTGCTGGCCTTCTGCTCCTGGTGACTCCGCTGGTATCTATGCTCATGTTCTCTTAACTGGTGGAGACAGCAGCTTCAGTTCGGCTTCTTATCTACACATGGCCTCACAGTGCTCACACCCCTTTCCTTATCCTTTCAACAAAAAAGTGAGAAAGTAGAAGTAGTTAAGCAAACAGCGTATCAAAAATATTATTTAGTAAAATTATGAGTGCATCTTGACTCCTGCCTAATACAGTTTCTAACCTGCTTATTTCCTGTTTTTGCATGTTACCTCTAGAGATAATAGCAACTGTCTTGCGTAGAACGAGACTACCTGAAGTAAAGAAGAAGGAAACATACAAACGTGCTATTAACCCCAAACTAAGGCTTAACATTTTGTAATTTTTAAAAATATATATCATGATGTTGTTTGACTTTGTAAGTGGAATATGAGTCAGGATTTTAGAGGGAATTTTTCGTTTTTTTATTTTCACAGAAAAAATCTAAACGTGAGGATGATTTTATGGTTGTTTTTTGTTGGGGTGCGTTCCAAACAATCATGTTCCCTCGAGTCTGGAGAAAGTGATTTATCCGCCGGGAATCTCTGTTGCACCACAGTGATCAGTCATTTATGATGCTATGTTGTGAGACATTTTATCATTTATCACCTTCATCAAAGAGAAAAAAAAAGAGAGAAGAAGGCAACTTCTGTATTTTGGATATTGGGCTCTTGGCTTTATTCTGATTTTGATTATATTTGGATTACTTGTTCAGCCCCAAATTTTTATTGAAATGATCAGAAATATAAAATGTACAGATGCTGAATAAATACAATTTTGCTAAAGTGTAATTGTGTGTTTTATTTGGGTGTGTTCAACACTTTCCTGTCTCATTTAAATGTGGCAAACGCAAAAAACCTACTTTTGACATTTGTCTAATAATTGAAGACATTCAGGTTTAAAGCTGAAGCCCAAACACTGTGAAAGAGAGTCACAGAGGTTCAGGTCTGATTTAGGCCTGCAGTCAGTATTTGTTCATCCCAGACACTGATTGAGTGACTGACTGAGCACGATGTTGATTTGGACAAGTCGGCATTAACGGTATTAATAAGGTTATTAATAAGGTTATAAAACAAAACTCAGAAATCCATAATTGAGTAAACAAGTGGAAAATAAGGTTCCAGAACACTGTTCGAAGCTCGAAAGTTGTCAGGGTCCGCCACATATAAACAAAGTAAAACAATGTGAAACTGTGATGTCCCTTAAAGTCAGTTTAATTATTCAGTCATGAAAATGAAGAGTTTGTTGACTTAGTGTGTTTGTGAATAAAAATTCAGTCATGAATTTTGGAAAAACCTTTGAGGTTGAAGGCCTCAGTAAAGTTTAGAGAAGAGTTTTACAGGTTTTAATCCGACAAAGATTAAAGATTCCTCTTCAGCCGTTAGCCATCAAAAATTTGTTTCAATTTTATGACTTAATGACCTGGATAAGTGACTCCTGGTCTGGTGGTCGTCCTGAGCGGTGGAGGTTGGCATCAGATGAGCGGAGGCTGCAGAGTGTGGTGATGCAGCAGGTCAGTGAGGTAATAAAGGGCCTGCTTATGTTCTACAAAGCATCCAGCTACAGTCTTGCAGACTACATTTCTCAAGGACACAAGCCCACTTCACTTTTTTCCCCAACCAAGTCCTTTTGGTGACTAAAAACAACATTTTGAGGGTGTATCATGTTGTGGGCGTGTCTTGTAGCCACCGTGACTCAGCAGATAGAGTGGGTACTCTAGGAGATATGAGGAGAGTAGAGGGACATGAGTAACTATCAACACTGTATCCCATCTAGTGGACAAATGTATACAACAGGCATTTTATACACTCATCAAGAATTTCTGAGGTGATTTTGCATCTTCCTGTTCTCCCCTTTGTCCTGCAGCAGGAACATGAACAAAATGTGTCTGTGGATCCTTCGAGTGCAGTTGAGCACAGCTATTTAAAGACTGGTTGTGATCACAATATACATTTTTGTATGGATGGTAAAATTGAATTTTGAATGACACTTATCATGCTTTCTTGTTTTTTCATTTCCTTCTGTGTTGTATACACAGACTTCTTGGAAGTCCACACCAACATAACTCTTCTCTCCCACAGAAACCACTGCTCCTAAAGCGCCTCATCATTCAGTTTTTACTTCTTGACATCACACGTCACCATTTTACACATTTGAATTATTTATGCCTATATTCATGGTATAAGTGATGCTAAATGGAAGCAGACCAAAAATAATTCATGTCCTTTAATGTGTTGAAGTTAAGTCTAGTGTTTCCTTTGGTGACACTCACACATGAAGGTTGAAAGTATGAAGGTATTTATACACATTTGCTTTTCTAGACTACAACCTGAATGACCTTCATAATTTGATAGCGTGTATAAAAATACTTTTTTGAACCCTTGAGATCTGATTTTTTTTTTTTTTGAGAATCTTTATTTGTCAGACATGAAACACACCTGAAACGTGTCCTCTGCATTTAACCCATCACGAGCTGCACATTCTAAGTATACACATACATACACACAAGCTAGGAGCAGTGGGCTGCTATGTCAGCGCCCAGGGAGCACACATGGGGGGTTCGGTGCCTTGCTCAAGGGCACCTCGGCAGTAACCTAGGCAGTGGACTGGCACCTCTTCAGCTACCAGTCCACTTCCATATTGTGGTCTGTAGCTGGACTTGAACCAGCCACTCTCCAGTCCCCAAGCCAGGTCTCTACTGACTGAGCTACTGCCGCCCCCATATCTTTGTCTTTCATGTTTTTCACAGTTACTGTGAGACAATAGTTGTCGATTAGTTGCAGACTCGTAGCATTTTTTTGACAGCTATCTCCCTCTCAAATGTTTAGAGGAAAATAATAAAAACTTGGAGTTTGTATGAATGCACCAAACCACTCAGAAAGAGTTTAAGAATTATGATGTTTATTCAACAGGTGCACACATTCAGGTAAGTGACAGCTGATATATATTTATTACACCGTTCTTCTTAATGCCGTAGAATGCTCCATTCACTTGAATGGGGCTTCCCAATGTTCGTCAAGGAAAGTGGCTTTTTTGCCTCTGATTCACGTATTTCGTATCACTCCGCGCTCTAAAATCTTTGCTCCGCAAGTGGTCCGGTCACTTATCACCACAGCGTCTATGGTTGCTAAGCGACGTCAGCTGATCTGCAGTCTACTTCATATCGGAAAAAACTACTCCTATGCCACTAGTATGGATGAGTTTCACATTAACTTTAATATTTTTGGTAAATAAGGTGACTTCGAGTCTTAGCAAAAGGCTGAGGACCAACAAAGAAAGATTGGTGACTCAAGATGGCGCCAGTGTGTGTGGCCTGCCGTCTATCACTGCCAGTACTATGTGTGTTTATGCTGTTTGTTTTGCTTCTTGCTCTGGATGTTGACTCTCTACTGGTGTACGATCGCCAAACACTGCTGAACCTTCGGTTTTCTGCCGAAGATAATATAAAACTGGATGATGCGGGACGCGAAACTTTACCCCCGCTCCTCGCGAGGGTACCTGATCACCTGTGCCGCGCCCCGGCCCCACCGCCTCGGCGTAAGCGCTACCGCCGCCGGGGAAAACGCAGCGGCCGGCTGGTGAGGCTGAAGGCCCGTCCCGTGAGCTGGCCTGCCTGGACTGAGATTGGAGCCGGGCCTTGCCTCGTTATTCCCCGTCGCTCGCTGGACCCTGCTGACGGCTGGCTGGTACCTGTCGTCGGCCCGGAAGTGGTGTTCCAGCCCCGCGGCCCCTGCTCGCCTCGTCCTCGCTGGCGCGGGGTGAATCACCGCAACTTGCGCCCTCTGTGTCGGGCTCCCTGGACAGCCAACGCTGCGGACGCACCGGTTCCTGCCAGGATTGGCCTGGTAAATGCTAGATCACTAGCAAACAAGACTTGTATCTTAAAGGATTTCTTCACGTCCCGAGGATTGGATTTCCTCTGTGTGACTGAGACATGGCTGAGTGTTGGTGAGTCCAGCGCTTTCACTGAACTATTACCGCAGGATTGCTGCTATTTTAACTCCCCGCGGACGTCGGGCCGAGGAGGAGGAATAGCGACAGTCTATAAGAGTCATTATAAATGTAAGCAGATATTGCTGGAATCCTCTTTCACGAGCTTTGAACTGAGCTTATTTGAGCTTGGTCGCTCTCACACAGTGTTGTGTGCTGTGGTCTATCGCCCCCCCAAGTACAATAAAGACTTTTTAAAAGACTTTTCTGATTTCCTGGCCGAAATCATGCCTAAATATGACCGTGTTCTTATTGTGGGGGATTTTAATGTTCATGTGTGTTGTCCTGATAAGCCAATGACAAAGGGCTTTTTAAACCTCATTGATTCTTTTAATCTCATACAGTATGTGTCTGGACCTACACAAGAACACGGACACACACTTGATCTTGTTTTATCATATGGTTTGCCCGTTTTTAATTTAGAGATTTGTGACGCTGTTTTTTCTGACCATATGCCTGTATTATTTGAGGCTGCTCTTGCCTGCGATACATTTAAACCTCGCGCTGCTGCTCGGCGCTGTCGCATAATTAACCCTTCCACTGCTGCTCAGTTCTCGGTCGCTTTCAATCAGAACTCCATAATTCCTGATTCTGTGTGCAACACAGAGGAGCTGAGCTCATGGTTTCACTCCACCTGCCAAACTGTTTTGGACACTGTGGCTCCATTAAAATTTAGGCAGCCTAAAACTAAATCTGAGCCCTGGCTGAATGACACGACTCATGCTGTCAGACGTGAGTGCCGTAGAGCTGAGCGCAAGTGGAAGAAGGACAAACTGCAGGTTTCTCTTCAAATCTTCAAATGGACTCATGGCGTCATTATCAGAAAACTGTAAAAGATGCCAAAAGGAAACATTTCTCTGATATTATTCTGTCAAACCGTCACAAGCCTCGTGTTTTGTTCAACACTATTGACACTCTTCTTAATGCCCCGCAGACTGCCTGTATGGAGGCGTCCCCTGCTGTGTGTGAAAACTTCCTTCACTTTTTTATTGGTAAGGTCGCTTCAATTCGGGCACAGATCTCACCTTCTGCTTATGACCCTTCAATCTCGGTCCCCTGCTCTGCTGTCTTCAACCAGTTTGAGCCTGTGACTCTTTCCTTCTTACAGGAGATTGTCGGTCATTTGAAGCTATCAGGTTCTCCAAATGATGCTGTCCCACCGCGACTATTTAAAGAGGTTTTCCTCACTGTAGGACCATCTATAATTGCGCTAATTAATAGCAGTCTGTCCTCAGGAGTTGTCCCTGAAAATTTTAAACATGCAGTAGTACAACCTCTGATTAAAAAACTTGCTCTAGATCCTGCAGTTCTTGCCAATTTCAGGCCCATCTCCAAACTGCCTTTCCTTTCAAAAATCCTGGAGAAGGTTGTGCACAGTCAATTAATGGCCTTTCTGGAGGAACAAAATATTCTAGAGGTTTTCCAATCCGGTTTTAAAACACTGCACAGCACCGAATCAGCTCTTTTAAGAGTTTTTAATGATATATTTTTAACTACGGACTCTGGTGACTGTGTTATCCTTGTGCTTTTAGACTTAACTGCTGCATTTGACACAGTGGATCATGAAATTTTAATCTCACGATTGAAGCAGTGGGTAGGCATCAGGGGTGTAGCATTGGAATGGCTCAGGTCGTACTTGACTGATCGAACATTTTGTGTCAGCCTTGGTGACTCGGTATCCTCCTCTGCTCCTCTCTCGAGTGGGGTCCCTCAGGGCTCAGTTCTTGGTCCTCTCCTCTTCTCTCTCTATCTGCTCCCGCTTGGTTCCATACTTAGGAAGCACGGCATCTCATTCCACTGTTATGCAGATGACAGTCAGATTTATGTGCCTCTTAAAAAGAAAGACGAACACTCTGCCAGACGCTTACTTTCGTGTCTTGACGACATAAAGGCCTGGATGGCTCTGAACTTTTTAAATTTTAACGATAAAAAGACAGAAGTGATGGTTTTTGGTGGCGCCACGGGGACCCCCCCTGTAGATCTGGGTTCCTTGGGCCAATATATTAAACCTACTATCACAAACCTCGGGTTTAAAGTGGACCCTGAGCTTAACCTTGACTGTCAGATCAAGGCTGTTGTCAAAACTAGCTTTTTCCATTTGAGGCAGCTGGCCAAAATAAAGCCAATTCTTACAAGGCAGCACTTTGAGACAGTAATCCACGCCTTTGTAACCACTCGGCTGGATTACTGTAACGCACTGTATGTGGGGGTCAGTGGGTCCTCCATCGCCCGTCTCCAGATGGTACAGAATGCAGCTGCACCTCTTTTAACTGGCACACGTAAATATGAGCACATTTCCCCCATTTTAGCCTCACTGCATTGGCTGCCTATTCCATTTCGGATCCATTTTAAAATTCTTCTATTTGCTTTTAAATCCCTGAATGGTCTTGCCCCGCCCTACCTCTCTGAGCTTCTACACCCTTATATACCCGCCCGCTCTCTCAGGTCAGATGATCAGCTGCTCCTGAGTGTGCCTAAATCTAAGCGGAAGCTCAGAGGGGACCGTGCTTTTGCTGTGTCGGCTCCTAAACTGTGGAATGATCTGCCTCTGCACGTTAAACAGGCCTCTTCTTTGTCGGTTTTTAAATCACTTCTTAAAACCCATCTCTTCTCCTTAGCTTTTGACACTAGTAAGAGGTCGACTTGATCTTCTTGATTTTATTCCTTATTATTTTTATTACTTTTATTGCATTTTTACTCATGATTTATGCCTTTTAATGTATTGTTGTATGTTGCGCTTTATTATGTCTGTTTGTGATGTCTTATTTATTTTTCCTGTACAGCACTTTGGTCAACTTTGGTTGTTTTTAAAGTGCTTAACAAATAAAGTTGGATTGGATTGGATTGAGTTGTCGTCAAAGATCAAGAAAAGAGAGAGGAAAGCAGCGAAGAGGGAGAAGCGTAACGGCGTCGGTTTGGCGAGCTATTTCTTTGCTGAAAAACACTGTGAACGGTAACAAATACATTGTACAAATACACACTGTAAAATTGTAACTTGTAAAATTACTGTAAAAAAATAATTTTGTAAAAACATTGTAAAATTACTGTAAATACACTGTAAAATTATAAACATACGGATCAGACCCCTCCGCTTCACGTTAGGGTCCGGTCGTCCTGTTGGGACTTATTTTCCCGATAATGACAGCCGTTCTATACATTATCCCTTACATATATTCTTTAATTGAAGAAAACATTTAGTTTCAATGCAAGACAAACAAACAAACAATCTATCCTATATATATAAAGAATGTGTGTAAAATGATTACAGCAACATGGTCCTTGGAGCTTATGATGTTTCTAAGGTATGTTGAAGAACTCAAATGTTGCCATACATGCCGTCCTGCAACACATTTAAGAACAAATAGGAATCAGTCACAAAATCTGAAGCTTTCTAGTTTATGTTTCTGAAACAAAAGAAACTACATGGTATACTGGCAGGCAGTGTATAAGTGCACTGAAACAACCATCCTCAAGCCATAAAAATGAAAAAAATCACGTGACCACAGTGTTTTTAACAAGTGTTGAGTAAAAGCCACTCATACTCGTACACCTTGTACATCCTAAATAAAGGAAACCAGGCACAAGTGTTACATGAAAACAAAGTAAAAGAACATTCCGAAAGCAACATTTAGAAAATGTTTTCAGGATGTTATTAGGGCCTCAGATTATATGTTTTTTATAAAACATTCCAACGATTTTAAATGACAACAAAGGAAGAACATTCTTTAAGCAACCCTTGGAAAATGTTTTTGGGATGTTATTAAGGCCTCAGTTCACAAAACATTTTTTCTACAACATTCCTGTAATGTGATATGTTAACAAAGGTAGAACATTTTGTCTGCAACATTCTGAGAATGTTTTGATGACGTTGTTCAGTTAACAGATTATAGAATGTTCTCTGAAACATTCCGACAATGTTAGATGATGATAAAGGAAAAATATTCTCAAAACAACACTCTGTTTTCAGAGTTTGGCATGTCTTTAAGGCCTCTAATTACAGAAAGTTTTTTAATAAAACATTCCCACAATGTTACACAATATCAACAGAAGAACATTGTCAAAGCAACATGCAGAAAATGTTTTCAGGATGTTATTAAAACCTCAGATTTCAGCACGTTTTTTATAAAACGTTCCCACAATGTTATGTGATAACAAAGGAAAAACATTCTCAAAGCAACACACGGAAAATGCTTTGATACCTCAGATCACAGAAAAGAACATCCTAAAACGTTCCTGAAATATGATATGTTAACAAAGGAAGGATGTTTCAGGTGTAGCATTCTTGGGATTTTTTGGGGATGTTACTAAGGCCTCAGATTACAGAACTTTTTTTATAAAATGTTTCTCTATTGTGATATGTTCACAAAGGAATAACATTCTCACTGCAACACTCTGAGGATGTTTGGGGGACATGTAAATAATTCCCACAATATTACATGAACACAAAGGAACAACATTCTCACTGCAACATTCAGAAAATCTTTTATAGATGTTATTAAGGCTTCAGATTACAGAATGTTTTTTTATAAAATGGTTCTGTAATGTGATATGTTAATAAAAGGAGAACATTTTCAAAACAACATTTGGAAAATGTGTTGGGGATGTTTTTAAGGCCTTAGATAACAGATGACAGAACTTTTTTTTATAAAATGTCATAAACCCATGCCAGCTCCAGGGAGTTAGTTACCTCAGAAAGGCCAATGTAAGCCAAGACACGACCAAACACACCACAATGACGTCGCTAATCCATCCATACTCCCAGCCGTCCCAGGGCTGATAAATTGGCTAGGTTGCCGTTTGCAAATGGCTTTATCAGCTACAAAGCAACAAATGCCAGATCCATGCTGTCTGGCCACTGGCTGCTCGCTCCTGTGCAAGGTCGCTGTCTGCAGTTGCCCTAATGGCCATCAGTGTCATTCTGATTCTTACACATAGGCCTAGTAGGCCAACCTTTAAATTGGTGTAAAGTGTAATGGATGGATGAATGGATTCTAACTTGTGACAATCACAAGCAATCACAATCAGTGAGTCAAGGATATTCAGGTAAAATCAAACAAATCATTTTATAGCCCAATATCACAAGTCACAAAATTACCTCAAGGGGTTTTACAATATATATTCTACAACACAGGCTACATGGGATGGATTTCCTACAGGGTGAGCAATGGAGGAAACCTCAGGAAGAGCAACAAAGTTTGATCCCTCTCCTGGGATTGAAAGACATGTAATATTGCATGTAAAATGCCAGTATGGACAATCTGGGTGACAAAATTAGAGATAAAGTCATGACAATGTCAGATCAACACAAGTGTTTTACAGTACGTTTTACATTATTGTTGTAGCCAAGTTTAAAGTTTAGGTTTAAAGTGCACATGTCTGGGGGATTTGCCAGTTTTTGTTAATTTTTTGTTTTTTTTGGTTCTAGCCGAATGTCTAGTGGGGAAAATGGAATTGAAAAAACGTAACCCTAACCCTTGGTTTAGCTAAAAGAATATAAATAAATAATTCTGTTGAAAGACTTTTGATTATTGATGTTATCAAACTTTTACATGTGTTAATAGTCCAATTCCAATAGTTAAGGAAATGATCAGTGATCCTAGTGAGGACATTTTTGTCTAAAGATGAAGTGGGAACGTTATAATAGTGTTTTAATGTTTAAATATTTTAATGAAAAGTTGCTGCAAAACATTTATAGATTTTTTCAAAGCATGTTATCCAACTCTAAAAATAGCATCATTCCAGGATCATTAAAAACTTTCATCTAAAAATGTTTTAAGAACATTTGGGCATAATGTTCTAACAGGGCTTTTAGTAAACATTTTAAGGAGGTTATCACTAAACATGTTTGTAATGTTTTTAGAGAACGTTATCCTCAAACATTCTGGGAACTTAAAGAAAACTTCCCGCTGAGAATGTTTTCAAGAACATTCGGGCATAACGATCAAGCAATGTTTTGATTGAACGTTTTAAGGAGGTTATCACAAAACATTTTTAGAATGTTTTTAGAGAACGTTATCCTCAAACATTCTGGGAACTTAGAACAAGATATTTGGGGCGGCTGTAGCTTGGCCAGCGAGTACAGCAGGTTGTCTGGCTGCCGGTTCGAATCCCAGCTCCCCCGGGCTGGGTTGAGCTGCGTGTCGAGGTGTCCTTGAGCAAGATACTGAACCCCAAATTGCTCCTGATGTGCAGTTGGCACCTTGCATGGCAGCCTCCTCTATCAGTGTATGAATGTGTGTGTGAATGGGTGAATGTGGCAAGTACTGTGAAGTGCTTTGAGTACTGGAAAAAGTGCTATATGAATGAAAGTCCATTTAAAGAAAATGTCCCACTGAGAACGTTTTCAAGAACATTAGGGCATAACATTCAAGCAATGTTGTCACTGAACATTTTAATAAGGTTATTACAAAACATTTTTAGAATGTTTTTAGAGAGCGTTATCCTCGAACATTCTGGGAACTTAAAGAAAACTTCCCGCTGAGAATGTTTTCAAGAACATTCGGGCATAACATTCAAGCAATGTTTTCACTGAACATTTTAAGGAGGTTATCACAAAACATTTTTAGAATGTTTTTAGTGAACGTCATCCTCGAACATTCAGGGACATTTAGAATGACATGTTTGGGGCGGCTGTAGCTCAGCGGGTAGAGCAGGTTGTCTGGTGATCCGAAGGTCGCTGAAAACATTACAAGAACATTCTCGGTAACATTCTCAGAACGTTTTTAGAACAATAAATTGCTAGCTGGGATACATCATGTATATTTACAGGAATTTATTGGCTCCTCAGTTGCAGTAATCATACAGTAAAAATAGTAAATGACAAGGAAATACTGTGATACACTATACAGTAATTTAGCAATAACTATAAAACTGACTAGTCCAGTATCATATTGTGAGTTTATTGTATTTTCACAAAAATATTGTGTCTCAGTTACTGTAAAAACACAATACATTACTGGGATAGTCTTCTATATTGCTTAAAGCAATTACTTCATACTACTGTGAATTTACTGCAACAATGAAAACAAATTTCCTGTAAAATTACAATAATGTTTATTTTACAGTGCTCGCTTATGTATTATTAACCTGGTAAATTGTTTGGTGGTCCATCGTGTGTTTAGGAGGATGTTGTAATCCTTTGAATGTGTCAGAGGAGAAGAACATGACCAATGCCAAATTACTCAACGGTAACATTCGTCCAGTTGGAATGTGTTCATTGATACTACTTTTTTACTTCACATTTGGTCTTTCCCACTAACCACAGCACTACTAACCTTAGGCTTGGCAGGGCGGGGAGGTCTCCTGTTTCTAGATCAGACGGACATATAAGAGGAGGCGGATGATTAATGTACAGTTAAATGAAACACAGTGGTTTGTCATTAAAAAGCAGCTGTGTTACTGAGACTCACTCCTTCGGAGATGGGAAGGCTGGCTTGGAGGTTTTCAGTGTCTCTCCTGTAGAAGGAGGAAGGAATCACACAATTTGAGTTTTATGTGCTTAACAATAAGGGCTGTGTGATGTAGAAGAGAAAAGCTGATCAACACTTACAAATAGCCAACACTGAGGTTTACAGTGTTGTCTTGATGTCTGCAAGGGTTCGAAAAATCCAATTTAGAATAGTTGGTATTTTTGACTTGTATCTGGTATTTTGTACCATTCAGCATAAAACAGAAGGTTGAGAATGGTACCTTGAGAATCTGTTCCAGATCAACCTCCTATAAGAAGAGCAACAATTAAATGTCAAACTATTGGACGTTTAAACAGTAAGAATGGTCAACAGCACTGAAGAACACCTACCTGGGGCCTGTTCTGCGAAGGGGGCTCAACATAGCCAGGCTTTGTGCTCATGATGCAGCTCAACAAAGTCCCAAGTCCCCAAACAGAGTTAAACGGTTCTGCGAAGGTGGGTATCAACTTAATTTGTTAAGTCCGGCTCTCTGCTTTGTGCTCTGCGCGCGTTCACACAAAAGGGGGCATTTGACATCATATTATTCTACTTCCGTGCGAAAATGGATCGATTCCGGGCCACATATTTTACTCAAGATGAGCAGATTCTTATTATGCAAAGCTATGAAGAATTCAAAGAAACCATCACGGCAAAAAGTAACACTGTCCCCACCAATTGAGCGAGGGAGGGCTGCTGGCAGAAAACTGCTGACCATGTAAATGCATAAGTTAACAATGATTAATATTATGATCAATATTATATTAAGCCCTTAGTGTTTTAATTTCTGAAAGCTCAACATTGTTTTACATATTAACCCTCATCCCTTTAAGAAATAAATAAACTAAAGCAACAACTATCTTTTTTCATTTTTGAATGATGTCTATATTGTTTTCACATTTACTGATCTCAGTTATAGAATGCGCGTGTGTGTTTTATTGAAGGTGAGGCTGAGTGTGCATAGGCTATAAATGTTCAGTGTTTTTTTTTGTATAAATGTCAGGATGAACAAGCACATGTAGCTACTGTCCATGTACAATAACAATAAAGACCTTTTTGACAGTGAAAATAGCTCAAGCCTGTAAGATTTGTGTTTGGGCGTACACTGCCCTACAACGGGTGAAACATTGATCAGTTCATCACTTTGTTCATGGCCACATCAAAGAAATAATTAACTTTACTCATTATCTGTGACAAATAAATACTAGGTTGGCCTAATTATTATTTCATATTGCATTTTATTAAGATGTGGAAGCAGCAGTCGGACATGGCAGCAAGTGTGTGGATAATATACTGTATCCCATTTTATTTTAATATCATCACTATCTTAAGATTGCAGATTCTCAGTAAGAGCAAGAACCACTTTGCGGATGGCGCAACACACAGTGTTCTTGCTCAGATTTTCTGCATCACCAACTGAATGTAAGTAGTTTGCCCGACGGTGAGCGCACAGCTTCTTCAGTGGCATTCTGACACTCAGCTCAATAAGTGAGCAAATGTACCGTATTCTCTCGGCTGAAAATCTATATCGCTCATAGAGAATTTCATCAGGAAATGCCAGCGGATCAGCGCGATCTCAAAGAAGCCGCTCACGTCATAGTGCTGCCCGAATTATTCTTGCTCCCAGGTCCACCGGGTTCTTAATGAATGGTGACGCCATCTCTGAATGAGTTACACAGTGAAACAGCGGCGCTTTTGAGCTGAAACTCTGAACATAACCTGGTCGGGACCAGGTTATGAGCCAAGCATAAGTTACCATGGTGATCTAGCTGGGTTAAAAGAGAGCCACCTTTGTAGTACAGGGAAGCCTGGCTTTAGACTCAACATACCTCGCTAACCCACTAAACATCGCCACCCGATGCGCCCATCCTTACAGCAGCTGTGTGTTATCAAATGTAACTTTTTATATTATCATTCTGCTGACCTGCTGCCTCTCTTTTGTTACTGTTGATTTAGGTACGGTCTATTGTTTAATATTTGTATTTGTTAAAGTTCCAGTATGCAGGAATCAGGTGTATCTTTTGGTGAAATATAATAGGATGATGATAATAATACTATAAAAAAAACTATTCATAATAATGTGTTATTTTATATATAAGATTATGGGAGTCCTCTTCATGCAACTAATTAGCGCAATCTGGATACAAGATTGGAGGCGGAGCCCCTTTCATTCCTATGAAAGCTGTTCAGAGGCACATGAAGCAAAAAAGTTCTACTTCCTCCGTATACAATGGTTCGAATCTTCCATGTAGGTTCTACATAGTGCAGCCCATAGGGAGTGCTGACTAGAGACTTCTGTGGCCTGAGTGGCTCATTTCAGGTTCAGGGTAGTGATGTTAAAAAATGGATCCACCGTTTTTCAGCTGCTTCTAACTCAATGTAAGCTCATATGAGGAGAAGTTTTTTATGGCCAGTTAAATTTTAATGACGCGGTTTTGGCCACTTAGTCAATTTGACCACCAGGTGTTGTTCCAGGGGGCTTGGTTATCTTTCCCAGACTTCACCCTGTTGCGCCACCATGTTGATCCATCAGTCCAGAACGGACAAACCAGACAGCGGCTCTAGAGAGGACCTTTCAGGTTTACTTGACTAGATGTCACTAAAGCCTACACACTGGATCTCTAAAGTGAGATTATTTCTCTGATTATAAGCTCAACGCTCAGTGGATCTAACCCTTTCTTAAAGAGTAGAGCCTTTGACCACCACACATCTAACTGTATGCAGTGGCCCTGTGATTTATAAATGTACATTTTCTTGATGTAAGTGTTGACCCAGTCATCAATTATGTAATTATTACTTATTATGCATTGAGGTTTAACAACATACCTTTTCTCAGGCTGAGGTGGTCTCAGTGAGTCGTCAGAGCGCTTTCTGTAAGATAGATAAATGCCAGAAAAACATTCATTAATAAATCAACATACAACTTGCAGCATCAATAGCATTTAGATGAACCATATTGGCACATTCTGAACTGACTCGTATCGACTCTACCTTTTCCGACAGATGACCACTCCAAACACCGCAGCTAAGATGATTACAATCAGGACTAGAGCTGAGACAGGCATGGTTACTGGGACTGAGCTTCTGAACTGGTACATCAGTGATCCTGGTGATGCAGGCACATTTTAGAAAATACTCACCTCCACGTATGATAGAAAAACAAGATATATGAAGCTGAATTTTGTGCTCTAACCCTTCACAGTCAGCTCGACTGAGCTGGCTTGCTGCTTGCCACGCCAAAAGGTGGCAGTACAGGTTAGACTATGGACCCCGTCTCTTCCAGTAACCATGAAAGTGATGGTGGAGGTCCTCTCCCAGATGCCCTGTTCAGTACTGGTATCTGTGACCTTACTGGTGAGGTTGGAGACGCTCCACGAGAACTCGGGAGGTTGTGATGAACACGTGTGTGTCACAGAACACGATACAGTAATCGTTGAGCCAGCGTCGACTTCTGCTGGGACCGGGGTCATCACTGGTGCTGCTGGGGAAGCTGAGCATGTGAAACACAAAGCAGAGTACTTATGTCATTCAGAAAGCAAACAGATTAACAGTTTGGCAAATTTAAATAAGATGAAGATAAATAATTGATTTAAGACCTTTCATGACAACAAATGCGCAGCTATTGTTGAATCTGTATTTGTCATTTCCTCTCTCTGCATGGAAACAGAAGGGTCCGTTGTCAAAGGATTTGATGTTGTCAATCTCTAAAGTGCAGTTCCCCTCCGTCAGACCTCCTAATATTTTGGTGCGGCCCTTGAAATGGTCAAGCACACGGCTCTGGCCTCTATGGAAGATAACGCCTCCAGTTTTCTTGGACCAGATGCCACGTGTGAGAGGCACATGTTCCGGATATTTGAAGGTGCAGGGAATCACCACACAGGAGCGAGTCAGAGCGGTTATTCTAAAAGGAACGTCAGCAGCCAGAACGTGGAACGCTGTAAAGAGACAAACAAGCCATGATGGGCTGACTGTAGAAATCCAGTTACTCATAACATGAGGGCAAGATGGATTTGAGAGACTACTGAAGTACACCTACTGTCATTTTCATGAGGATCTATTTCTTCAACTTGTCTCTCATATGCTGGAAAAAATGACAGCAAGAAGTTATTTATTAAACCTAGTTGAAATATTCTCTTATCGCAGGGCAAAGGTTTAACATTCTGAGACATATCTTTGTTTTCTTTCTGGCAGAAGGTAATGTGAGAAGATTGATATTATTCATATATCTGTCAGTTAAAAGGAAAACTACAGCCAGCAGCCTGTTAGCTTAGATTAGCTACCACAAAAACTTGAAATGGGAAAAAACAGCTGGTCTGAACCTTTCAAACAGCATTAAAATCTGCCTGGCAGTATATCTAAAGCTAAACAGGCAAAACACACTCAGAAACTGTGGGGGTTTTCTTCTCATCTGACTTTCTGTTAGAAAGTAAGTAAGAGTTTGACAAAATGATGAACTTTTCCTTCAAGTGGCCAATGTGTGACAGGTGGGAACTTACGTTTTACATGAATGGTTGCAGAGTCTGAGGTCTCCCCGCTGTAAAACTTAGCAGTGCAGGTCAAAGATTTACCATCATCCTCAAGAGAGCCAATAAAGGTTAGATTTGACACTGCACGGTAGGTGTCGCTGGAGATCATTTTGTAGTCAAATAAACTCTGCATGTCTTTGTAGTTCCACATAATGGTGGGTGTGTTTTTCTTGCACTTGTAGGAGACAGAACAAACTACACTCTGCGCTACCCCCTCCGTAGCATATTCTGGCTGCTCAACCATCTTGATTGTTTCATGCGGGCCTAAGCAGAAATGTGACAGTGAGGCTTACAGGAGTATTTTAATTTTAATTCCAAATAACACATGGTCTCACATTGTACTCACATTCAACATGCAGCCTGAGCTCACTTGTGGCTTCCTGACCACCATGGAAGCGAACGGTACACTTTACACTCTGGTCCTCCTCCTTAACGGTCCAGATTCGCTCCACTTTCCTTTCCCAAATCCCATCAGATACCAAACGGTCCACCGTGCGGTCTGTTCCAGTTATACCACTCAGGGTCAGGATGGGGGAAGCAGTGATACATGTATGGCGCACACTGCAGGACACTTGGCTCTGCTCTCCCACCGTGGGAATCTCAGTCATGCTAAGCTGCGGTTCCTGTGCATGGTCTACAAAATCAAAGCAAGGACAGTCATTTACAGAATAGTATTTTTGAAGTAAAGGCGAGAAGGAATGTATCCAAATACTCACCTGAAACAATAAGTTGAGTGGTTTTGTCGTAAAATGTGTGACCCACAGTGTGGTAGGAGGTAATAGGGTTCTTGTCTATCCAGGGGTAAAGTCTGTCCTTGTTGTGTGACATGTCCAGCCTCTCAATCTTGAGACTACAATTCCCACCATCCACAGATCCAATCAAGCTGGTCATGCCTCTGAATTCACCAACAGCACTCTGGCCTGCGTCAAATACAGGTGGGTATCCATTGCTCTGGTACAAGTACCATATAACTCGGAGGCCAGTGGGACGGTCAGTACTGTAGGTGAAACTGCAAGGAATGATGATACATGAGCCTCTCATGCCTGTGATGCTGCCAGGGGTACTGAAGGACCAACCACGGGAGAGCATATTTCCTGTAAAAAAAATAAAATAAATTAAAATAAATAAATAAAAAAGAGGAACATTTGAAGCAGCTGCGGGCTCAGGATGTTTGAGGGCCAGGAGCAGAAGAAGGGCACCAGCTGTATGTAGTGGGGCACTAGTGTGCAGAATAATACATATATAGAGAACTGGAAGGACACCCAGACAGAACTTTATCATGTTTGATCTACCACAGAAGCATCCAAGAGAGCAGTTTGCTGTGCTTTCTCAAACATGCGGGCGCTGGGAAGATTGCCCACCTGAGTCCACCAGTCATTTAAGGCAAAGTTACAGATCACTGACAACTATGCCACCTATGTGGTTGATATGGCAAATATGTTAGCCATGTTAGCAAGTAGCTTGTCTATTTACACATCCAGCAGATAGGAAGCAACCTTAGCAATCATTTATTGTGTTTGTATTTACCTGATAAATGCAGTAAAGTATAATATTCAGTGTTTTTTAGGGCTGTTTTGGTCCTGGAAACCACCTCGCCCTTCAGCCGCTACATGTTTTAACGATGTTCAGTCATTAGTCGCTGACCATGTCAGTCTGACGTTTTGTGCAAGATAACGTGTTTTTACTCTGTTTCATTCAGAACAGCTGCAGACTGTGGCTGAATATAAAAGCAGTGACTGAATCACAATGTAAGGCCCAAAGTTGTGGGCTGGAAAAACTATGAGCTTGACGCAACATTATGTATCTAGAATAAAAAATATAGAGCCTCAAAATATATTGATGGTATAGTGTCTTTTTATTTAGTGTGAATAGATTTTGAGAAAAAAATTGCTAATTTTACCTTGAAAGAAAGAAAGAAAGAAAGAAAGAAAGAAAGAAAGAAAGAAAGAAAGAAAGAAAGAAAGAATTCACTACTACATTTCATTTCATCATTATTTCTACTCACTCTTTACTTGCAGGTAGATGCCCGCTTCCTGCCTCTGGCTGCTGCCAGTGAATTGTGCAGTGCATTTCAGATATTTTCCGTTGTCGTTAGCTGATGTTGTCAATATCAGTGTGGAGACAGACCTCCACAGATTATCCCTAATTCTTTTGGTTTCAGTGGAGCCTGTCGTGTCCCCATAGCTCCAGGTGAATTTTGGCAGATGTTTTGGGCATGTGTACTCAGCAGTGCAGGTAAATTTGCTTGCTTGGCCCTCAAGAAATTCTTGGGATGTAGGTTGGATGGTCAATGGGAAAAAGGAGCCTGAGATAGAAAAATTGTAAATGTAAAAAAAAAAAAAAAATTCTGCAAAAGAGAAAATGTGTTTTATTTTTGGATACTCATCACATACAATCTGCCTTTAAGGTTCGAGAGGCCTGTTCAGTGAGACCGCCTGTATGGGAGACGGTGCACTCCACTTCTTGGAAGTCACTCTTTATGTTCAATGTGGTCGTCAAAGTCGTTTTAGTCGTGCTATCAGACGTTGAGGAATGAGTTGGTTCATTGCGTTGCGTGGGGATGTTGAGTCTCAGCGTGGGTGGATTGGAGCAACAGGTGTGATAAACAGTGCACATCACTGTTACAGTCTCTCCAACCTTCATGTTACCAGTGAACGTAATCTCTGGTTTCTCTGCCCGCTCTTGAAAGAAATGTGAAGAATTATTGATACAAATTAAAATACATCCAAATGCATCTTTTTCTACACTCAACATTATAACTTACCAACGACTTCAATTGTCACAGTCTTATCAAAGAATCGATAGGTGCTTCTCCCAACATTCTCTGGATCTACCCAGGGGTAAATCTTCTGTCTGTGATCAGACCATAGCACTGGGTAGATTTGAAGACTGCATTGCTTGGCGTCTGAAATAGAAACTCTAAATGTTCTCCCCCTAAATTTGTCAATGACTTTGTTTGGGTGCAAGTCATCATAAACCAAAGGATAACTACGATCATGATACTGGTACCAAACCACACGATATGGATCATGGGGTGGATACTGATCGTAGTCATAAGTGCATGGGATGACAAGGCAGGAGCCCAACAATGCTTTCATATTGCTTGGCATCTCAACATGCCAAGCCCCGGGACTGTAGCAAATGTATCCTGCAAGAGGACCAAAATGCAAAAAGTAAATTATTTAAAGAATCAAAACAATAGGTCAATATTTATATGTTATTAACAGAAACTGAATTGCACAAAATTACAGTACCTATAATACAGAAGCTCAGGAGACAATGGATAAATCCAGACATCGTGTAGGACACCTAAAACATGTGTAAAATTAACACCTTAGTATTGTAAGATATAAGATTTAATTGTCATCCGCCAGTATAGGCCTACGATGTACAAGACATAGAGGAAGTATGTCTTCAGGTGGCCGACGGGTGCAAATCACAACGGCAAGTCGTAAACACAACGGCAAATCAGATAACAGAAACGGAAGTCAGACTACATAACGGCTGGTAAGACAACACAACGACATGTCAGATAACACAACCGGAAATCAGAAAACACAAAGGCAAGTCAGAAAAACACGATCGAAAATCCCAAAATACAACGACATTAACCAGGGGGGTATTCCAGAAAGGAGGTTCAACAAACTCTGAGCATAACTCTGAACTCTGAGTTGACTCACCCTGTGAAGTGAAACTCTGAGTTTTCAGTTCCAAAACAGCTGATCTGAGTATGTTAAATCTGAGCTGAGCTCCTGCCTGACGACTACTAATAAGCCATCATCAATTGAGCTCCGATACTGTGATTCACCATGGCAACAGGGGAGAAAACAGGAAGCAAACATTTTCTGGGAGGAAAAAAAAGTAACACGGCTGCGGCCGTAATAAAAATCACTGACAGAGTTTTAGATGCGGTCGTCTTTTCATTTTGAATTTAACATCACTTTCTTTTATATTAGCCATTGAGGAAGTGGTTGAATGATGTTCAATGTTTTATTTTATTTAATTTAAATTGGCTGAAAATGAAATAGGCGTATAAAAACAGTCTCATGATGGCTCCTCACTTTGGTTTTATTTCACATATTAACGTAAAAGTTTATTCAGTGGATATTTTAACTTGTAGTAGCTTTTACCACCAACAGATAACGTTTAACACACATCTGTGTCCTAACATCCTGCTGACTAGTTGAACATGAAGTGGTGCCCACCTCCACCTCTACCACGTCGGACAGAGGCAGAGGAGCTGGTCCTGAGTCAGGTCGCTGGGTGACCAGAGGAGCTGATCCTGAGTCAGGTCGCTGGATGACCGGAGGCCAGTGTTGGGAAAGTTCACTATCTACATGAACTAGTTCAAAGTTCAGTTCAAAAATTTTAAAATGAACTATGGTTCAGTTCATAGTTCATAATTCAAAATTTTGAACTAAGTTCACAGTTCCAAAAATGAACTAGTTCATGGTTCTTTTTTTTCCCCCAATATTTTGATGCGAGCTATTATTTTTCAAAATGATTGCCACAGCCCATATAGAACCACAGACAGCTATTGTTTTATCAGTAAAACTGTTCTCCCACAATATTCTGCAAAACCAGGTTGTCCAGCTGCGGCTGGGAGATGAAGACAACGGAGCCGCTACTGTTCGCCGTTAATGCAATTTGGGTGGTAAAGGATCTGTTTTGGCTCGCCGTTGCCATGTCTTGATTTTTTATTCACTTGCACAAACCTTGAAAGGCTCGCCGGTGCTTTAGTTCAATGTGCCGTTTCAGGTTTGTGGTACAGGATAGAGTACAAATTAAAAAATGAAATAATACATAAATAAGTAAATAAATAAAGAAGAAAGGGAAAAATAAAATAATAAATAAATAGATAGTTCAGACAGTGGCTTCAGGGAAAACCTTTAATAATTACTCAGTAAGGTATTACTTTTTTTGTTATTTAACAAAATCAGAGATTTAAGCAAAGAGCTCAGTTCCAGAAGAAAAGGAGCAAATTTAGGTAGTTATTTTGCAATTTATTTATTGTTTGTGAATAAAACATTTTGCACAGGTTAAAAATGAGATTCAACATCACTCCAGAACTTTTTAGATATATCATTAAAAAAAAAAAACCGATGTGAAGCCTTCATTTGTTTTTGCCTCCATGCTTAGCACACTGATGACGCATGCGGCGGTGAGACTCTGTGGTGGCTGGTGTTGCCAGTGTTCTGTCCATAGACATAAAGATTTATGTCTATGATTCTGTCCGTTCAAGACGAATTAGTCTGTGTTCGTTTGGTAATGCCTCACTGCATGTTTGGTATGCAGCTGTTTCTGTCTGAAATAGTTAAGTTTTGTTTTGATCGAAAGTAAAGCGAGTTGCACAAACCTCTCGTCCAACCTCCTTTTTATACACAACAGCCAGCCAGATTGGGTGTTTTTCCGCTACATATAAGGCCTGTTCACGGTGTGTTTTAGCCGGTTTTCGCCTGGAAGGCTCGATGGAAATCTGGCACTGTGTTGAACGAAGTTAAACTGTGAGAACTCGCCGCTCACAAACGCCAGAATGAACGCGTTCACAATAACGTTCATCAGGCAGAATACAGTACGTTCAGTTCACGTTCGCCCAAAATATGAACGCGTTCAGACACAACACTGCCGGAGGCTGACGGCGTCACTCACCCGCAGGACCCAACATTAGAGGCATACACGCACTTACTGTCTACAGATTGAACTAGAAGTCATTTAATCTTAAACTCAATGCGGCAATAAAACTAGAAACACGGACTTTGAAATTACGTTGTTGGAAAAAATGGGCCATACTGATGGTTAATTTTGTAGTTATCTGTGGGAAGTAAAGAAAGCCAAATGAAATGTGAGTTATTTCTCTTATTCTGGCTGCTGGAAGGTGATTGATTATTAACCTGCGAAGTGATTAAATAAAAACACACAAAAAAACGAAGAGGATTGTTCCGATCTGAGAGCACGTTAGCGATGACGTGTAGCCTGATATTCGCTGTGCATCCGGAGAATAATGACGGACTGATGAGGAGCGTCTGCTGTTCGGTTCAGTCTTCGTCAGGGAGTGAGAGCTCATCTAAATGAATCTAAATTCTCCTCCTGGTGTAAAACTATGTGAATTATTTCTGCTTCAACATGATCGGACTGAGAAGGAAAGGCCAGCCGCTGTCAGACAGCTCCGTCAGACTCAGGGTTTCTTCAGGTAATCCTGCCAGTGAGCAGGTTAGGTTCACAGACCCAGAGTTTAAGTTGCCTCTCTTTCTGGAACTGAAAACTCAGAGTTTCCCTCAACTAAGGGTTAACAAACTCAGAGTTTTCACGAATCTAATTGGGCAGATCAGTGTCAATAACATGCAGAGCTCCACGCTGACCTACATCACACAGAAGAATACGTGCTTGGTCATCACACTCTACATCGACAAAGGGAAAATTTGTGAAAAAAACAGTTTTTTTTTTATATAATATCCATGGGCGGCGGGTAAGGGAGCCGAGGGAGGGCTGAGCCTTCCCAAATTTTATGCTGGAAAATTGTGAAAATCATGTATAATAATATGCACATAATGTGTGCATATTATTATACATGATTTGCCGCAGCTGCAGCACAACCTCAGTGTGTGTGAGGTTGTCGCTGCAGCGGTCACAATGTTGACAAATATGAGAACGCGTTGCCATGGTGACAGTCAAAAAGAGCCAGTCAACACCCGCTGTCGCTTTGGCGCGTGATTTTTGAAATCCAACATGGATATCCGATCCTTTTTTAAACAGAAGGAAAAACCAAATTAAAATATTTCAGAAGCGGCCAGCAACACTGACCGGAATCCAGCGGGTGATGGACTGGCTGCTGCTGGGCGTCGATATGCAGGCACCTGTTTATTTTTATTATTACCGTTTATTTGTTTCAATCACTGAACTGACCAGGCGGCAATTTGGTACAGGTGTTTAATTCCTTCCTCTCAAAAATCCGGGATTAATTCGCCAGTTTCTCGGTGAATTCTCTGGCATCCTTCTGCAAGTGAAGTTGTTGCGGCGGAGGAAACTCGCTGCAAACTCCTCATCTCTGCTGTCACTCACGGTGGCGCACATTTGTTTCTCCATCGCCCTTAAAAAATAGCGTTAAGGGTAGGGTGGTTGGAGAGCACGGATCGCCGTGGAGAGTCCGGTCAGGGCTCAGGTGGGTCTCAATAACCAGGCCGTGGAGTGCAGAAAGAGGGTTCTTTATTTTCTAATAAAGTTGTCAGGTCTTATAGGGTCATGATTGATTGATTGATTGATTGCACTTTAATAATCCCCAAGGGGAAATTCATTTGCCACCAAGCCACCACACACATACATCAACAGGACAGCTGACACAGAAGATAGAGCACAGTCCACCACACACTACAACAGCAAATAATGCACCATACATAGGCACTGGAAGGACACAACAAACACAGCAATATCCCAACGTAAGTTACAACAACCAACAAAATAAGTCATAATCAAAGGCATAATTCCTAACACAGCATAAGTTACAACAACCAACATCATAAATCATAAACAAGGAAATAATTCATAACAATAGCATAAATTACAACATATCAACAGCTCTTGTTAAAGAGTGTGATTGCTGTGGGAACAAAGGACCTCCTAAACCTCTCAGTGGAGCATCTGGGTAGGTGGAGCCTTTGACTCCTGCCACTCTTTTTGAAGATGTTGTGCAAGGGGTGGTCATCCCTTGACAACACACTCCTCATCTTCCTTATTACCCTCTTCTCTAATATTTCCTCCACAGAATTTGGGCATGAACCAATGATGGAGCCTGCTTTCCTTATCATCTTGTTAAACCTGTTCCTGTCCTCAACTGTTATACAACTGCCCCAACACACAACAGCATAAAAAAGGACACTTTCCAGTATCCCATGGTAAAATATGTTTAGAATAGGCCTACCTATATCAAATGCCCTCAGTTTCCTAAGAAAAAACAATCTAGACTGGGCCTTCTTGAAGGTAATTCTGCTGTTCTCCTTCCAGTTTAATTTGTTATCTAAATGTACACCAAGGTATCTATATGAAGGAACTACCTCTACTGGCTGACCTCTGATGAGAACAGGGGCTACCTCAGTTTTTTTCCTTTTAAAATCAAATACTAACTCCTTAGTTTTGTCTATATTTAGAATGAGATGGGCATCATCACACCACCTGACGAAGCTATCCACCTCATTCTGATACACTGCATGGTCGTTGTTAGTTATGTTGCCTACTAATGCAGAGTCATCGGAAAACTTCTGTAAGTGACAAGAGGCACTACTATGTCTGCAATCAGAAGTATAAAGTGTAAATAAAAAGGGAGATAAAACTGTACCCTGTGGTGCCCCTATATTAGTGGTAATAATCTCAGACTTGGTGTCATGAACCCTCACATATTGAGGTCTGCTTGTGAGGTAGTCTGTGATCCATGCAACAGTAGATTTATGAAGATTAAAACCAAAAAGCTTTTTAGCTAAAATGCTTGGCTGTAAAGTATTAAAAGCACTTGAAAAGTCAAAAAACATTATTCTCACAGATGCAGCAGTCAGCTCTAGATGACTGTGCACCCTGTGCAACAAGTAAAGTAGTGCGTCATCTGTACCTACACCCCCCCTATACGCAAACTGAAGTGGGTCCTGAAAGGCACTAACCTGTGCCCTTAGGTGTCCCAGTACAGTCCTCTCAAAACATTTCATAACATGTGATGTTAATGCAATAGGTCTGAGGTCCTTTAATGCCTTAGCATTAGGTTTTTTTGGCACTGGCATAATACAAGATTTTTTCCAGATTGCTGGGATTTTGGACACCGACAGAGACAAGGTATACATATAATGTAGCACCCCACACAGCTGATCAGCACATACTTTAAGAACGCGCGGCATGATCCCATCTGGGCCAGGGGCCTTATTTACCTTAAGCCTCCTAAGCTGATTACATACCTCCTCAGCAGTGATAGCTATTGGGGGGCAGGGGAAATGACCACTCCCATCTTCCTCTAAGGACATAATGGACTGTGTAGGTGAGTAAACAGCTGAGTTAACTGGCATAAAATTGGTTTGCCTCATCAGGTGTAAAAGTACCTTCTTTCACACTACTAATTGTCTGGCCATATCCCGTTATTGACTTCAAGCCCTTCCATAGACCTCTAGTGTCACACTCCTGAAGTTTATTCTCAACCTTGTCTCTGTAATTATTTTTCCCTTGCCTTATGGCAGCCTTTAGATTCTTTTGTGCAACCCTAACCCTATCATTATCTTTACTCATGAAGGCAGCTTTCTTTTTGTTTATTGTGTTCTTTATTTCTTTTGAGACCCACGGCTTATTGTTTGAAAAAACTTTGATAGTTTTATGAGGGATGATCAAGTCAGTACAGAAATTAACATAGTCAGTAAAACGATCAGCCACAACATCAGCCCCATCGGGGTCTTCCTCATAAAACACAGACCAGTCCGTACACTCAAAACACTCCTGTAGATCCTGGCATGCCTCCTTAGACCATACACGCACTGACTTTGTTGATATAGGCTGTTTGCGGGCCAGAGTGGTGTATTTAGATGAAAGGAGCACCAGATTGTGGTCCGACCAACCGAGTGGAGGAAGGGCAGTGGACATGTAACTGTCTTTAATATTGGCATAAAATAAGTCAATAGTCTTGCCACATCTCGTGGGGCAGTTAACAAACTGCCTGAACGATGGAAGTGAGGCGGAGAGAGTACAATGGTTAAAATCGCCACTGATCATCACGAGAGCGTCCGGAGTGTGACTTTGCAGTTCATGAGCCACTCTGGTTATCATGTAGGTCGCCAGTTTAGCATTGGCAGATGGTGGAATATACACCAGAATGACAATGACATTGGAGAATTCACGAGGGAGGTAGTAAGGTCTGCAACTCACCGCCAACAATTCAATGTTCTGGTCACACACTCTCTGCTTTTCGGTGATGTGTCCAGGGTGACACCATTGTTTGTTCACGTACAGGCAAACACCTCCCCCCGATTTCTTGCCTGAATTCACCGGGTCTCTGTCCTGTCGGAACACGGTGAAGCCAGCCATATCTATGTATGCCGCCGTAACGCTGTCCGTGAGCCACGACTCCGTAAAACAGAAGAGGCTGCACTGTCGGTACAGTCGATCATACTTCACAAGCGCTGCAAGTTCATCAACTTTGTTGACTACGGAGCGCACGTTTCGTTGTGTGTGTGTGGGTGTGTGTGGTTTAGGACAAAGGGACGCACACATCCCTCTTAAATAGAAAAAAATAGACCTGGAACACCAAAAACTCGACTGAAAACCTCCAGAAACAACTTTAGTGACTTTTCAGCCCTCTCTCCGTTTGCAGCTAGCAAACTAGTTCAAACTGGTACCTGTTGCTATGCAGGACAGCAATAGTGTGCCCTCTAGTGGTCAATGATGAGCCACTCTCTTCTCAGCTCCTGGTGACAGACAGCCTTTTCAACAGCCGCCCCCGAATTCAAGTGAATTCGAACCACTGTAAAGGCCCCTATTCCTTTTCAGGATGAGAAGGGAGACTTATAAGTCTTGCCACGGGTCGGGTGTATGTTCTGTCCTTCACCAAAACCTCGGCAGACCGAACACGGTTGTCAGCTCCAGGAAAGACTTGAGTGACCTTTCCCACAGGCCAGAGGGCCCGGGGCAACTGGTTGTCAACAATCATAACAATATTCCCCACTTGTAAGTCCACAGCTTCTGTCCGCCATTTCTGCCGGGCCTGGAGTCCAGGAAGGTAATGTTTGAGGAAATGCTTCCAGAATTGGTCAGCCAGTATCTGACTATGTCGCCATCTCCGCCGACCTAGGATCTCTGGGCCTTCATAGACAACCTGGGGCAGGGAGGCATCACGCCGCCCCATGAGGAGACAGTTAGGGGTGATAGGATCAGGATCCGCAATGTCCGATGAGACATAACCAAGAGGTTTGGAATTTAGGATCCCTTCAATCTCAGTAAGAACAGTGCGCAACACCTCCTCTGTAACTGTCTGGGCTCCAATGGTGACTTGAAGTGCAGCCTTGAGAGAACGAATCTCCCTCTCCCAGCATCCTCCAAAGTGCGGTGATCCTGGAGGGTTGAAAGCAAATCAGATTTGCTGGCTGGCGAGTTGGGCTTGGAGCTCGGGTTGGAGGGATTTGAAAGCCTGCCACAGCTCTCTTTCTCCTCCTTTGAAATTTGTGCCTTGGTCACACAGGAGTTCATGGGGCTTTCCTCGTCGGGCGATGAAGCGTCTTAGAGCCATCAGGAACGCGTCAGTGTCCATACTGCTCAGAAGATCCACATGAACTGCTCTAGTTGTCATACATTTGAACAGTATCCCCCACCTCTTCTCATTTCTGCGACCAATCTTGATGATATATGGCCCAAAGCAGTCGACGCTGGTGGAGTAGAAGGCAGGCTCAAAGGTGCGCTGTCTCACTGGGGGGAGGTCAGCCATCTTGGGTGGATCAGATCTCCCTCTCCACTTTCTACACACTTCCTTTGGTACCGACGCACTGCTTCACGCCCTCGCAGTATCCAGTACCTCCTCCTAATTTCTGCAAACACTCTCTCTGGCCCCGGATGATGCAGCTTGACATCAAAGTCCTGTATGATCAGTTTGGTCAGAGGGTGCTGGGGATCAAGAATGATTGGGTGAATGGTGTCTGCTGGGAGGTCGTTGCAGCGGCGGAGACAGCCTCCCACTCTGATGAGTCCTGTTGCATCGTCGAGCTCTGGAGCCAGTGACATTAGGCGGCTGGATTTTGCCACTGGTTTGCTTGCACTTAGCAGAGCACACTCCTCTGGGAACGAGTCTCTCTGTGCCTGTTTCAAGGCCTCCAGTTCAGCTGCAGCATAGTCATCGGCGGTCACAGGAGTTGAAAGGTTGGCCGCCCCATGCAGCTGGTGGGCAGTGACCTTCAGATAGTCACTCAGGGTTTGATGCTGCTGTGGGTCTGGGGCAGTTTGAACTGTAGTCACCAGCACAGCCATAGCAGATTGCCTCATCTCACTCTCTGGCTCATTATGGGGGGAACATGGGGGCTTTGGCCAATCCTCTGGCCGCTGCTCCAGGAATGTTGGGCCATAGGTCCACCTGCCACCATTAGCTAGATCCAGGAGACTGAGACCTCGAGTGATGTCATCTGCTGGGTTGTCTCCTGATGGCACATATCGCCATGTAGCAGATCCTGTCTGCTCTCGGATTTCCGCCACACGAGTCCCTACAAAAACTTTGTAGCGGCATGAATCTGATGACAACCAGGTGAGAACTGTTGATGAGTCAGACCATAGAGTGAGGCTATGGATGGGGAGGGTCAGCTCTGTGGTTATGACCTTGGAGAGCTGTGCGCCAGTGAGGGCTGCACACAACTCCAGACGAGGGATGGACTGCTATTTCTTGGGAGCCACACGGGACCGTGCAGCAAGGAAAGAAACCTCAATCCTGCCCTGTGGGTTCTCAGTCCGGAGATAGGCCACGGCTCCATACGCCTGCTCTGATGCATCGCTGAACACATGGATATCTCTCACACTGCAGGGGTGGTCCATATCATCACTAGAGTAGCACCTGGGCAGAGTTACCTTTGGCAGGTGCTCAAGCTCCGCCTCCCATGAGCACCAGGAATGCAGCAGGTCATCCGGGAGCTGCGGGTCATCCCAATCTCTCTTCTTGTTCCACAGACACTGAACAAGGACCTTCGCTCTGGTGGTGTAGGATATAATGTAACCGAGAGGATCATATTGGCTGGCAAGAACTTTATATATGTTCCTCATCGTGGCCACTGAGCAATCCACCATGCGATGCTTATAGGACAGTGTGTCTGACTGGCAGTGCCAGTGTAGCCCGAGGGCTGACTCCTGTACGTCTGGCCGACCATAGCTGAGCCACAGTTCGCAGGTGTCTGACCTGGCTTCAGGTGGGAGATGGGTGATGATGGATGGGTCGTTGCTGGCCCACTGCCTCAGCTCAAATCCTCCTTCGGCCAGAAGATGGCGTAGTTTGTCCACCAGAGCTCTAGCAGCTTCTCTTGAAGTTAAGCTGTGTAGACAGTTGTCAACATAGAATGACTTCTCTATGATGACCTGCACGTCCTCCTCTGGCTGGCTGTGGTCCTGCACGTGTTTCTGCAGTGCAAATGTGGCACAGCAAGGGCTGCAGGTGGTCCCGAAGGGGAGGACTTGCCACTCGTACACACTTGGTGGGATTTCTGGCCTCAGGTCTCTCCACAGAAACCGCAGCAGTGGTCTGTCTGTCGGGAGCAGCCGCACTTGGTGGAACATCCCTCGGATGTCACTGCTGAAGGCGAGGGCATGCTCCCGGAAGCGGAGAAGCACAGCAAGCAATGAGGGGCCTAAGGGAGGACCTGGCAGAAGGAGCTCATTTATATTGTGTCCTTGTTACTGGAAGGAGCAGTTGTACACCACACGGTTCTTCCCATTGTGTTGGACTATATGGTGTGGTATATACCATGACTCTTCTGTGGTGTCCACCTGATCTGGCTCCACTTTCACAACATAGCCTGCATCTACCAGTTTATTGATCTCTGCTTGATAGGCGGTGGCTTGCTCTGGGTCTTTCAATAACCTCCTCTCAATGCTCCTGAGTTGCGGCAAAACAGCTTCGGGTGGAGCGTGTAGCTGAGGCATGTTCTTAACTCTCAGGAGGGGTGTGGCGTAGCGCTCAGTGCCGTTGACATTCACTCTGATGGTCTGCTCCTGAAGGAGATGAATGGCTTCCTGGTCTTGGCGGGATCTTGTGGCCAGCTTCTCACTGCGATAAGGAAGTACATCCATCTGCCATAGTTTCTCCACATGAGAGAAGAGGTCAAGCGGGGACAATGTGGAGGTGAAGAGACATTGTGGTGCATTAGGGCTGAGCTTCATGTCTTTGGCTGGGCCTTGTAGTGTCCATCCCAGGAGCGTCCTCACAGCGGCTGGTCCACCAGGAGGGCCCAGCCGAACAGACTCTATCGGTGTGATGAGGTGAGTGTAGTCAGAGCCAATCAGTAACACCGGATGAACTCTATCCAGAGTTGGTAGAGGCAACCCAGCTAAGTGTCTGTACTGCTTCTGCAATGTAGCGGTGGGATGGGTGTGCTCTGACAGTCCCAGCTGTTTAGCGGTGAATGCACTCTGGATCCTAAACTGCTTCTTGGGATCATCAATTGGAGATATGGTGAAAGACACAGCCTCCCCGTGAAGCACCTGAACCTCCTGTCTGACAGTGCGAAGGGCTAGTTCTTCTGGCTTGCCTTTCAGACCTAATTTCTCGGCTGCAGTATGAAGAAGGATGGTTCGCTCTGATCCATCATCAAGAACAGCATACGCCTCCAGTGACCGGTTGCCCCTCCTTATGGTAATCTTGCTGATCTTTAGGAGCACCTTACAGTTGTAGGTGGGGCGGTCAACATACAAAACTCTGCTGGCGGTGTTCACAAGACAGTTCTCAGTTTTGGCTGTCTCTGGTGCTTCAACCTCTGCTCTCTCATTCACCTCATGTAGCACGAGCAGGTGTTTCCTATTGCATGTCTTGCAGGGGGCTTTCAGGGTGCACTTAGCTGCCTGGTGGCCGCGACCACAACGCCAGCACTTGTTGTTGCTTCTGATCCACACCTCCTTCTGCTCTTTGTTCAGCTGCTTGAAATTGGTGCAGTTATTCAGATAGTGGTTGCTGTTATCACAATATGGACAGTAAGCTGTCCTCCTCTCCTTCTTGCTGAGGCTGTGGACTGGCGGGGTGGATGCTGATGGAGGTGTAGGAGTGCTTGGCTCTGCTGCTTTACCTGTGCCCAGGAGGATTGTGGTGGGTTTGCTGGCGGGCCTGGAGTCTCTCCGGTTTTCTTTCTTTCTGATAGAGGACTCCTCTCTTCTATAACTGGCACTCTTTCCACTGTCCTCTTGCACCTCAAGCTCATATTCCAACCATTCAGCCAAGTCAGTGAGTATGGGAATAGCTACTCTCATGGGGTGGATGAATCTCTTGAAGCTGGCGCTGAGATCATGGGGTAGTTTACCGAGTAGCCTGGATACATGAGATCCACACTGCAGCTCCATGTGACCTCTTGACCCCAGCTGCTCCAGCATTCCAACCAGAGAGCGTACACGAAGAGCAAACAGACGAAAAGCTTTCACATCACCACTACGGACATCTGGACCATCCATCAACTCTGTAATGCGTTGTACAGCTAGCTTGTGTGGCTGCCCATACATCTTGGTGAGGGCCATCATCGTGTCTGTGTAAGGCTGCCTGGAGTTGCTGTATGAGTCTGCCACAAGCGAGGCCTCTTCACACCTGAGGTGATCTGTGAGGATTTGGAACTTGAATTGCTCGGTGGCGTCACTCGGGAGGATATTCTCCAGTGCAATCTTCATCTTTGAAAACTCTCTGGGGTCTGGTGACATCAGAGGTGGGATAGATGGCTTAGGCCCTCGGTAAGTTTGCTCTTGAGTGAATGACAGGTCTGCATAAGGTGGATGATATGGGAAGTAGCCGTCATCTGCTCTGTCAGCATAACCGTATCGTGGGTCATAGAGGTTATAGGCTGGCCTTGGTGGAGTTCTCTGGCCATACTGATCTGCCCTGGGATAACTTGCTTGAGGAGGGACAGAAGCGTATGGTGGGTAGGAGGGGTCCACTGGTATCCGCTGTGATACTTTGAGGTGGGAGAGATCCTCTGCTAACGTGTCAGTAGGCCTGGGTGGGGGCTAGTATGCTTCCCTGTGGTCAGCGGGATGTCCTTTATATTGCATATACACTGGTGTTGGGTGATAACTCTCCCGCCCACGGATGTCTGAGTTTAGTGGTGGGCGTGGATGCAAAGGTGCATGTGGTGTAGCTGGCCTGGGTGTGTTCCTGATCTCACTCACCAGATTATCCACCTGTTGGCGGAGGTATGTATTGGCTTGCTTCATCTCCTTTAATGCTGTAATGAGCTCTGGTACCTGGCTTGCATGGTGTCTCAGGGCTGCATTCTCTTGGCTGAGCTGCTGCCACCTGGTGGGAGGATCTGGTGCTTGGCTGGGGGGGTGACACTGATCATCCCGCGTCTCCTTTATTGTCTGTTCCCACTCCTCATCCACCATGTTCGGGTCTGGTACAGGGCTTTGGCTAATAGGCGATGTGGCACCAGAGCATGCCTCTGCTCCCAACTGGACACGTTCATCTTCTCTTATCTGTTGGGGAACCTGAATCTGGGCCCCCCTCTGGGATCCTGTTCCAGTTAAATCATAATCCAACAGGTAAGAGAGAACTGCTTTCTGCCTTGGTGGTCGGGAAGCCACATCCTCTGGCTCAGGGTTCGGCATCTTCCCACAGTAATCCGTCTATCCGGCTCGAAGGACCATTAAAAAATAGCGTTAAGGGTAGGGTGGTTGGAGAGCACGGATCGCCGTGGAGAGTCCGGTCAGGGCTCAGGTGGGTCTCAATAACCAGGCCGTGGAGTGCAGAAAGAGGGTTCTTTATTTTCTATTAAAGTTGTCAGGTCTTACAGGGTCTTCGTTGTGTGTGGTTTAGGACAAAGGGATGCACACATCCCTCTTAAATAGAAAAAAATAGACCTGGAACACCAAAAACTCGACTGAAAACTGCCAGAAACAACCTTAGTGACTTTTCAGCCCTCTCTCCGTTTGCACCTAGCAAACTAGTTCAAACTGGTACCTGTTGCTATGCAGGACAGCAATAGTGCGCCCTCTAGTGGTCAATGATTAGCCACTCTCTTCTCAGCTCCTGGTGACAGACAGCCATTTCAACAGCCCTGATCATTTTTGCGGGACACTCTCTCATGGCGTGCCCGTTTGCTGAAAACTCATTCCCGAATGTTTATCTCAGGCTCCTCGCTAGCCTTCTTCCTCCCTCCACCAGGCAGCCTGGCCTTGTTGCTGTCCTCCTCGGACAGATGCTGAAGCTCAGTTTGATTTTTTCGCCAATCTCTCACTGTCTTCTGGTCGACAGAGAAACTACTAGCAGCTGCTTCTCCCGAGTTTTCCTCTGAATATATCACAACAGAAAGTTTGAATTTCTATTAGCACTTTTTATTTTTTTGCTGCACCGGAGCCAGGGCGATCATCAATGTGAGACTGACTGCCAGTAGCAGCACAATATAGTATATATATATATATATATATATATATATATATATATATATATATATATATATATATATATATATATACATATATATATATATATATATATATATATATATATATATATATATATATAAATATAATATATAATGTGTGTGTGTGTGCGCGCGAGCATGCGCTTGTGTTTAGGGGCACAAAAAAAATATTTGCATATTGGCCTATCACGATGTTACGCTACTGACTGAGACTATTGCATATAGTTAATTATATATTTAATGATCAGCGGTTTCATCCTTGCGCTGTGTGATCAGGCAGCCTTCCCAAACGTCAGGCCCACCCGCTGCCTATGATAATATCGTGTACTAATGTAATATAGTTCACATGGTAACGTGTCAGTTAACAGTTGACATTACTGAATACATTATAAATGACATGAAGTGTTGAGAAAGTTGATAAATGAATGAATCAACTTTAATTGACTTCAAAAGAAAAAATGACCGAGGCAACATTCAGAGGGAGTAATTCTAGACCAGGGGTCACCAACCTTTTTGAAACTGAGAGCTACTTCATGGGTACTGAGTCACACGAAGGGCTACCAGTTTGATACACTCTTCTGAAATAACACACTTGCTCAGTTTGCCTTTAGTTATATATGATTATCAATTATTAATGATACTCATCTATGTGAAGGCACTGATCACGTTAATTATTTCTCACAATAATTATCAACAATGACTTAACAAGGTGGGAAACAGATAATATCATATTCAATTTTCATTTTTAGAGCAGTGGTGCTGCACCAAGAAACCGTGGGGGGCGCCAAATCCCACAACATGACATTTTCTACATAATGCTGCCATAACTACTGCACAGGAGATGTGCTCCACTACTGAATAGATCATTCACAGTGTTTGTTCACTGGAGGCTTCCACAGGGACTTGTATTGAATAAAGGACCATAACTGACTTTCAAAATGTTTTGTGAAGTTACAAATCATGCTGTAGACCCGCCTCTAAAAATCTCTTAAAAAATAAATGAATCACAGAACTATTTCCACTTTAAAAGGTGAATGTGAAGACAGCGTTCTAATGTCAAACTCTGTATATACATCTTTCTACACTGTGAAGCTCAAACAATCAACTGGAGGAACAAGAAGAAAAACACGTTTTTGACTGAACAATGAAAACGGAAGCAGAAGAATATACAGCAATGTCAGAGTTGCAGAAGCTTAAAACCGAACATTATTTCATTGAATCTAAAACAGATAGATATTTTGTCAGTGGACTGAGATCATTCATTGTGTTCGCAGTAAAACTAGCTCATCCTAAATAATTACATCTTTTATTCTTTCCCAATAGTACATTAGAACAGATTGAATTAGAATTTCGAAGCATGCAAAAGCTGTTTCCTAAATAAATAATGTCTGAACTGTCTCAGACTTCTCATAAAATAAACATTGTCTGCATTACTATTTACCAGAAACAACTTTGAAGACGCTACATTATCACATTATTCCTTTTCGATAAATTAATTTCAGATTAACTTTTTCAGCATACAAACTAATACTAAAAATATCATATCAGTATGAATAGCAACTGTCTTGCATAGAACAAGACTTTCTGAAGTAAAGAAGAAGGAAATATACAAACGTACTATTAACGTACTATTGTAATTGGAATATAAATCAGGATTTTAGTGGGAATTCTTTGTTTTTTATTTTCACAGAAAAAATCTAAACATGAGGATGATTTTATTGTTGTTTTTTGTTGGGGTGTGTTCCAAACAGTCATGTTCCCTCGAGTCTGGAGAAAGTGATTTGTCGGCCGGGAATCTCTGTAGCACCACAGTGATCAGTCATTTATGATGCTATGTTGTGGGACATTTTATCATTTATCACCTTCATCAAAGAGAAAAAAAAAGAGAGAAGAAGGCAACTTCTGTATTTTGGATATTGGGCTCTTGGCTTTATTCTGATTTTGATTATATTTGGATTACTTGTTCAGCCCCAAATTTTTATTGAAATGATCAGAAATATAAAATGTACAGATGCTGAATACAATTTTGCTAAAGTGTAATTGTGTGTTTTATTTGGGTGTGTTCAACACTTTCCTGTCTCATTTAAATGTTGCAAATGCAAAAACCTACTTTTGACATTTGTCTAATAATTGAAGACATTCAGTTTTAAAGCTGAAACCCAAACACTGTGAAAGAGAGTCACAGAGGTTCAGGTCTGATTTAGGCCTGCAGTCTGTATTTGTTTATCGCATACACTGATTGAGTGACTGACTGAGCACGATGTTGATTTGGACAAGTCAGCATTTTGATATTAACGGTATTAATAAGGTTATAAAACAAAACTCAGAAATCCATAATTGAGTAAACAAGTGGAAAATAAGGTTCCAGATCACTGTTCGAAGCTCGAAAGTTGTCAGGGTCCGCCACATATAAACAAAGTAAAACATATGAAACTGTGTTGTCCCTTAAGGTCAGTTTAATTATTGAGTCATGAAAACAAAGAGTTTGTTGATTTAATGTGTTTGGGAATAAAAATTCAGTCATGAATTTTGGAAAAACCTTTGAGGCTGAAGGCCTCAGTAAAGTTTAGAGAAGAGTTTTACAGGTTTTAATCGGTCAAAGATTAAAGATTCCTCTTCAGCCGTCAGCCATCAAAAATTTGTTTCAATTTTATGACTTAATGACCTGGATAAGTGACTCCTGGTCTGGTGGTCGTCCTAAGCGGTGGAGGTTGGCATTAGATGAGCGGAGGCTGCAGAGTGTGGTGATGCAGCAGGTCAGTGAGGTAATAAAGGGCCTGCTTATGTTCTACAAAGCATCCAGCTACAGTCTTGCAGACTACATTTCGCAAGGACACAAGCCCACTTCATTTTTGTTCCCCAACCAAGTCCTTTTGGTGATTAAAAACAACATTGTGAGGGTGTATCATGTTGTGGGCGTGTCTTGTAGCCACCGTGACTCAGCAGATAGAGTAGGTACTCTAGGAGATATGAGGAGAGTAGAGGGACATGAGTAACTATCAACACTGTATCCCATCTAGTGGACAAATGTATACAACAGGCATTTTATGCACTCATCAAGAATTTCTGAGGTGATTTTGCATCTTCCAGTTCTCCCCTTTGTCCTCCAGCAGGAACATGAACAAAATGTGTCTGTGGATCCTTCGAGTGCAGCTGAGCACAGCTATTTAAAGACTGTTTGTGATCATAATATACATTTTTGTATGGATGGTAAAATTGAATTTTGAATGACACTTATCATGCTTTCTTGTTTTTTCATTTCCTTCTGTGTTGTATACACAGACTTCGTGGAAGTCCACACCAACAGAAGCTCCTCTCTCCCACAGAAACCACTGCTCCTAAAGCGCCTCATCAGTCAGTTTTTACTTCTTGACATCACACGTCACCATTTTACACATTTACATAATTTATGCCTATACTCATGGTATATGTGATGCTAAATGGAAGCGGACCAAAACTAATTGATGTCCTTTAATGTGTTGAAGTTAAGTCTAGTGTTTCATTGTTTCACGCCTTTTTTGAAGGTACGAATTTATACGTGTTTGATTTCAGTAATTCATGACACATTCACCTCTTCTGGACTACAACCTGAATCACCCTCATAATTTGATAGTGTGTATAAAATTACTTTTCTGAACCCTTGAGATCTGATATCTGTCTCATTCGTGGCTTTCACATTTACTGTAAGACAATAGTTGTTGATTAGTTGCAGACTTGTAACTTTTTTTTGACAGCTATCTCCCTCTCAAGTGTTTAAAGGAAAATAATAAAAACTTGGAGTTTGTATGAATGCATTAACCCACTCAGGCGAAAGAGTTTCAGTATTATGATGTTTATTTAACAGGTACGCACATTCAGGTAAGATATATATATATATATATATATATATATATATATGCATATATATATATATATATATATATCATATATATATACATATATATATACATATATATATATATATATATATATATATATACACATGTATATTATTTAATTGAAGAAAACATTTAGTTTCAATGCAAGACTAACAAACAAACAAAAAATCAAACAAGTATTGCAAAGAATGTGTGTAAAATGATCACAGCAACATGGTCCTTGGAGCTTATGATGTTTCTAAGGTATGTTGAAGAACTCAAATGTTGCCATACACGCCGTCCTGCAACACATTTAAGAACAAATTGGAATCCGTCACAAAATCTGAAGCTTTCTAGTTTATGTTTCTGAAACAAAAGAAACTACATGGTATACTGGCAGGCAGTGTATAAGTGCATTGAAACAACCGTCCTCAAGCCATAAAAAAGAAAACATCACGTGACCACGTGTATTTAACAAGTGTTGAGTAAAAGCCACTCGTAATCGTACACCTTGTACATCCTAAATAAAGGAAACCAGGCACAAATGTTTTTTGTTATAGCAGCCTGGTATATTAGTCACACATTCAGTGATAACAATCACCCCGTTCTCACAATAAATGTAATATATAAAGTATATAATAATAAAGTATTTTAATGTTGTATACATCCTGTACATTTACAGGAATTTACTGGCTCCTCAGTTGCAGTAATCATACAGTAAAAGTAGTAACTAGTACTGTGATTGTACAGCACTATACAGTAATTTAACAATAACTATAAAATTGACTCGTCCAGTATCATATTGTGAGTTTATTGTATTTTCACAGAAATATTGTGTCTCAGTTACTGTAAAAACACAATACATAACTGGGATAGTCTTCTATATTGTTTAAAGCAATTACTTCATACTACCGTGAATTTCCTGCAACAATGAACTACTAATTTCCTGTAAAATTACAATGATGTTTATTTTACAGTGCTTGCATACATATTATTAACCTGGTAAATTGTTTGGTGGTCCATCGTGTGTTCAGGAGGATGTTGTAATCCTTTGAATGTGTCAGAGGAGAAGAACATGACCAATGCCAAATTACTCAACAGTAACATTCGTCCAGTTGGAATGTGTTCATTGATAGCCTACTTTTTGACATCACATTTGGTCTTTCCCACTCACCACAGCACTACTAACCTTAGCCTTGGCAGGGCGGGGAGGTCTCCGGTTTCTAGATCAGACGGACATATAAGAGGAGGCGGATGATTAATGTACAGTTAAATGAAAAACAGTGGTTTGTCATTAAAAAGCAGTTGTGTTACTGAGACTCACTCCTTCGGAGATGGGAAGGCTGGTTTTGAAGTTGGAAGGTGGCAGTTTTCAGTGTCTCTCCTGCAGAAGGAGGAAGGAATCATACAATTTGAGTTTTATGTGCTTAACAATAAGGGCTATGTGATGTAGAAGAAGAAAGCTGATCAACACTTACATATAGCCAACACTGACGTTTACATTGTTGTCTTGACGTCTGCAAGGGTTCGAAAAAAATCCAATTTAGAATAGTTGATACTTTTGACTTGTATCGGGTATTTTGCACCATTCAGCATAAAACAGAAGGTTGAGAATGGTACCTTGAGAATCTGTTCCAGATCGACCTCCTATAAGAAGAGCGACAATTAAATGTCAAACTATTGGACGCTTAAACAGTAAGAATGGTCAACAGCACTGAAGAACACCTACCTGGTGTTTTGCCACCCGATGCGCCAATCCTCCTCCCTACTGAAAAAGGACAGAAGTGTCTGTCTATCACATGAGGCACTCCATCTGGGGACGTAATGTTAATGTTTACTCTGGCTGTTCTTACCGGGAAAATCGACTCCAGATGGACCTCCTGCATAGAAAGCAGAAAAGTGTCACTATTTGTCAGTATAGTTCTTCTATATTTGTCCAGTTTGTAAAACAAGCAGTTTGTAGACAAACCTTTTTTCCGGCCTCGGAGGTCTCTCGTTGCCTTCAGGGTATCTCCTGGACATATTGATCAAGACACATTATTTTAAATAAGACAGGGTAAACATGCTGTTAACAAATTGATCATGAGGCAGTTTTTAAGAGAACCTTACCTGGACAATCTGTCCCATAAGGATCTCCTGTGGAAGTTTGAATTGCAGAGACAGATTTACATTTATTTTAGGTGGAAATGAAGGATGTTTGTGTTCAGTGACGAATAAAATACTGACTGGCATCAGTTGTCTCAGCTAAGTTTCACAGTCGTTGTTCCATACAGCAGCTGTGTGTTATCAAATGTAACTTTTTATATTATCATTCTGCTGACCTGCTGCCTCTCTTTTGTTACTGTTGATTTACGTATGGTCTAATGTTTAATATTTGCATTGTTAAAGTTCCAGTATGCAGGAATCAGGTGTATCTTTTGGTGAAATATAATAGGACGATGATAATAATACTATAAAAAAAAAACTATTCATAATCATGTGTTATTTTATATATAAGATTATGGGAGTCCTCTTCATGCAACTAATTAGCACAATCTGGATACAAGATTGGAGGGGGAGCCCCGTTCATTCCTATGAAAGCTGTTCAGAGGCACATGAAGTAAAAAAGTTCTACTTCCTCCGTATACAATGGTTCGAATCTTCCATGTAGATTCTACATAGTGCAGCCCATAGGGAGTGCTGACTAGAGACTTCTGTGGCCTGAGTGGCTCATTTCAGGTTCAGGGTAGTGATGTTAAAAAATGGATCCACTGTTTTTCAGCTGCTTCTAACACAATGTAAGCTCATATGGGGAGAGGTCTTTTTTGGCCAGTTAAATTTTAATTACGTGGTTTTTGTCACTTAGTCAATTTGACCACCAGGTGTTGTTCCAGGGGGCTTGGTCATCTTTCCCAGACTTCACCCTGTTGCACCACCATGTTGATACAGCAGCCCAGAACGGACAAACCAGACAGCGGCTCTAGAGAGAACCTTTCAGGTTTACTTGACTAGATGCCACTAAAGCCTACACACTGGATCTCTAAAGTGAGATTATTTATCTGATTATACGCTCAACGCTCAGTGGATCTAACCCTTTCTTAAAGAGTAGAGCCTTTGACCACCACACATCTAACTGTATACAGTGGCCCTGTGATTTATAAATGTACATCTCTCAATAAAAGCAAGGAATCTCTGTCTGTCTGTCTGTGTGTGTCTGTTCCTCAAATATCTCTGTGGATCAGGATCAAACTGACCTGAGAGTTTCAACATGGCTGCTGCGTGGTTCAAGGGTGCGCGACGTCTGATTTTTTTGGACTGCAATGATACCGTTAATAAATTATTTCATAAATGCTTTACAAATTCCTTTGAGCAGAGCCAATCACTGCAGATCTCAAGCCTACGACATACGTTAAGAAACAAGCGGATTTATACCTGCAGCGGCGCGAGCTGGACCAGGATTTTGCCGGCGGTTCGGTCCCGTTCTGTTCTGTGCATCTAAACTGACTGTTGTGGATTAATGAGACTAAACGAGTCCGGACTGAGTCTGTTCGGGTCTGAGGAGATCCGGATACGCCAAGACAACAAAGTGGAATTGGAATCTGTGGATGTTCATGTGTAGCTAGCTGCTAGCCGCTAGCCCACACGGCCCACCTCCCGAGTCGACTGACCGGACGCACCGGCACGTCCAAAACCGGACTTAGGGTAAATAATGTCCGCCACGCTTTTTCACCAACATTGCCGTATCGTTTGCTTTGTGTCTGGTGCAGGAAGAAACGGTAAAAACGGGCTTTTGTTTCGAAAGTGTCCAAGCAGCAAGTCTGGTTGTTGAGGAACAGGGGAAGTTGTGGGAGGGACATCGGCGGATGAATGACAGGCAACGATGGTCAGTGTAGAGACAGCAATATTGGGAGTTGAGAGATTTGTGACATTAAGCGTGTTTGGAGTGTATAGTTAGTGTGTTATGTAGTGTTTGGTGTAGTGTGTTTACTGTGCAGTGGAGTCGGTTTTTTGTTTAATGAGTCAACACAATGAGGTGATGCTGAATGTGGAGCAGGCAGTGCAGCTCTTCATTCAGCTGGAAGGAGCTCAGGCAGACCTGAGCATTGCCTGCATTTAAATGTAAATAGTTACATAATAACTTTGTACATTTTTAAAATGTATGCACTTATTTAGCAAACAACAATTTATATTTGCATTATGAGTAATAAAAATTGTTTTTTTAAACATATTTGTGGTTTTCACAGTAAAAAAATTTAACTTTTTCTACACGGATTTTATGTTTTTTTGTGATTTTAGGTCCATTGTGTTAATACAGTATGTCAAAATAAAAAAATAACTGTACAGTCACATGTGAGGCTGTGCTGAAAATAATGACTCCAAGTAAATAGTTTTTAAGGTGAAATGTATTGGCAAAATCTGAAAATAGTCAAAAACAGCCAATTATACCCTGGAATATCGGATTTCACAACAAACCTAAATATCCCTGACGTCCCACCTTCAAACACAGCCTCATTTGGCCGTCCATGAAAAAGCTTCTCAACCTCCCACTTTTCTATAGGAATACATATTTTCCTACGGGCACTGCACTAGTTTTCTTGATGTAAGTGTTGACCCAGTCATCAATTCTGTAATCATTACTTATTATGCATTGAGGTTTAACAACATACCTTTTCTCCGGTCGAGGTGGTCTCAGTGAGTCGTCAGAGCGCTTTCTGTGAGAAAGATAAACGCCAGAAAAACATTCATTAATAAATCAACATACAACTTGCGGCATCAATAGCATTTAGATGAACCATATTGGCACATTCTGAACTGACTCGTATTGACTCTACCTTTTCCGACAGATGACCACTCCAAACACCGCAGCTAAGATGATTACGATTAGGACTAGAGCTGAGATGGGCATGGTTACTGGGACTGAGCTTCTGAACTGGTACATCAGTGATCCTGGTGATGCAGGCACATTTTAGAAAATACTCACCTCCACGTATGATAGAACAACAAGATATATGAAGCTGAATTTTGTGCTCTAACCCTTCACAGTCAGCTCGACTGAGCTGGCTTGCTGCTTGCCACGCCAAAAGGTGGCAGTACAGGTTAGACTATGGACCCCGTCTCTTCCAGTAACCATGAAAGTGATGGTGGAGGTCCTCTCCCAGATGCCCTGTTCAGTACTGGTATCTGTGACCTTACTGGTGAGGTTGGAGACGCTCCACGAGAACTCGGGAGGTTGTGATGAACATGTGTGCGTCACAGAACACGATACAGTAATCGTTGAGCCAGCGTCGACTTCTGCTGGGACCGGGGTCATCACTGGTGCTGCTGGGGAAGCTGAGCATGTGAAACACAAAGCTGAGTACTTATGTCATTCAGAAAGCAAGCAGATTAATAGTTTGGCAAATTTATATTAAATAAGATGAAGAAAAACAACTGATTCAAGACCTTTCATGACAATAAATACGCAGCTATTGTTGAATCTGTATTTGTCATTTCCTCTCTCTGCATGGAAACAGAAGGGTCCGTTGTCAAAGGATTTGATGTTGTCAATCTCTAAAGTGCAGTTCCCCTTCGTCAGATCTCCTAATATTTTGGTGCGGCCCTTGAAATGGTCAAGCACACGGCTCTGGCCTTTATGGAAGATGACGCCTCCAGTTTTCTTGGACCAGATGCCACGTGTGAGAGGCACATGTTCCGGATATTGGAAGGTGCAGGGAATCACCACACAGGAGCGAGTCAGAGCGGTTATTCTAAAAGGAACGTCAGCAGCCAGAACGTGGAACGCTGTAAAGAGACAAACAAGCCATGATGGGCTGACTGTAGAAATCCAGTTACTCATAACGTGAGGGCAAGATGGGTTTGAGAGACTACTGAAGTACACCTACTGTCATTTTCATGAGGATCTATTTCTTCAACTTGTCTCTCATATGCTAGAAAAAAATGACAGCAAGAAGTTATTAATTAAACCTTGTTGAAATATTCTCTTATCGCAGGGCAAAGGTTTAACATTCTGAGACATATCCTTATTTTCTTTCTGGCAGAATGTAATGTGAGAAGATTGATACTATTCACATATCTATCTGTTAAAAGGGAAACTACAGCCAGCAGCTTGTTAGCTTAGATTAGCTATCACAAACACTTAAAATGGGAAAAAACAGCTAGTAAGAGTTTGACAAAATGATGAACTTTTCCTTCAGGTGGCCAATGTGTGACAGGTGGGAACTTACGTTTTACATGAATGGTTGCAGAGTCTGAGGTCTCCCCGCTGTAAAACTTAGCAGTGCAGGTCAAAGATTTACCGTCATCCTCAAGAGAGCCAATAAAGGTTAGATTTGACACTGCATGGTAGGTGTCGCTGGAGGTCATTTTGTAGTCAAATAAACTCTGCATGTCTTTGTAGTTCCACACAATGGTGGGTGTGTTTTTCTTGCACTTGTAGGAGACAGAACAAACTACACTCTGCGCTACCCCCTCCGTAGCATTTCCTGGCCGCTCAACCATCTTGATTGTTTCATGCGGGCCTAAGCAGAAATGTGACAGTGAGGCTTACAAGAGTATTTTTATTTTAATTCCAAATAACACATGGTCTCACATTGTACTCACATTCAACATGCAGCCTGAGCTCACTTGTGGCTTCCTGACCACCATGGAAGCGAACGGTACACTTCACACTCTGGTCCTCCTCCTTAACGGTCCAGATTCGCTCCACTTTTCTTTCCCAAATCCCATCAGATACCAAACGGTCCACCGTGCGGTCTGTTCCAGTTATACCACTCAGGGTCAGGATGGGGGGAGCAGTGATACATGTATGGCGCACACTGCAGGGCACTCGGCTCTGCTCTCCCACCGTGGGAATCTCAGTCATGCTAAGCTGCGGTTCCTGTGCATGGTCTACGAAATCAAAGCAAGGACAGTCATTTACAGAATTGCATTTTTGAAGTAAAGGCGAGAAGGAATGTATCCAAATACTCACCTGAAACAATAAGTTGAGTGGTTTTGTCGTAAAATGTGTGACCCACAGTGTGGTAGGAGGTAATAGGGTTCTTGTCTATCCAGGGGTAAAGTCTGTCCTTGTTGTGTGACATGTCCAGCCTCTCAATCTTGAGACTACAATTCCCACCATCCACAGATCCAATCAAGCTGGTCATGCCTCTGAATTCACCAACAGCACTCTGGCCTGCGTCAAATACGGGTGGGTATCCATTGCTCTGGTACAAGTACCATATAACTCGGAGGCCAGTGGGACGGTCGGTACTGTAGGTGAAACTGCAAGGAATGATGATACATGAGCCTCTCATGCCTGTGATGCTGCCAGGGGTACTGAAGGACCAACCGCGGGAGAGCATATTTCCTGTAAAAAAAAATAAAATAAATTAAAATAAATAAATAAAAAAGAGGAACATTTGAAGCAGCTGCGGGCTCAGGATGTTTGAGGGCCAGGAGCAGAAGAAGGGCACCAGCTGTATGTAGTGGGGCACTAGTGTGCAGAATAATACATTTATAGAGAACTGGAAGGACACCCAGACAGAACTTTATCATGTTTGATCTACCACAGAAGCATCCAAGAGAGCAGTTTGCTGTGCTTTCTCAAACATGCGGGCGCTGGGAAGATTACCCACCTGAGTCCACCAGTCATTTAAGGCAAAGTTACAGATCACTGACAACTATGCCACCTATGTGGTTGATATGGCAAATATGTTAGCCATGTTAGCAAGTAGCTTGTTTATTTACACATCCAGCAGATAGGAAGCAACCTTAGCAATCATTTATTGTGTTTGTATTTACCTGATAAATGCAGTAAAGTATAATATTCAGTGTTTTTTAGGTCTGTTTTGGTCCTGGAAACCACCTCGCCCTTCAGCCTCTACATGTTTTAACGATGTTCAGTTATTAGTCGCTGACCATGTCAGTCTGACGTTTTGTGCAAGATAACGTGTTTTTACTCTGTTTCATTCAGAACAGCTGCAGACTGTGGCTGAATATAAAAGCAGTTACTGAATACACAATGTAAGGCCCAAAGTTGTGGGCTGGAAAAACTATGAGCTTGACGCAACATTATGTATCTAGAATAAAAAATATAGAGCCTCAGAATATATTGATGGTATAGTGTCTTTGTATTTAGTGTGAATAGATTTTGAGAAAAAAATTGCTAATTTTACCTTGAAAGAAAGAAAGAAAGAAAGAAAGAAAGAAAGAAAGAAAGAATTCACTACTACATTTCATTTCATCATTATTTCTACTCACTCTTTACTTGCAGGTGGATGCCCGCTTCCTGCCTCTGGCTGCTGCCAGTGAATTGTGCAGTGCATTTCAGATATCTTCCGTTGTCGTTAGCTGATGTTGTCAATATAAGTGTGGAGACAGAACTCCACAGAGCTTCCCTAATTCTTTTGTTTTCAGTGGAGCCTGTCGTGTCCCCATAGCTCCAGGTGAATTTTGGCAGATGTTTTGGGCATGTGTACTCAGCAGTGCAGGTAACTTTGCTTGCTTGGCCCTCAAGAAATTCTTGGGATGTAGATTGGATGGTCAATGGGAAAAAGGAGCCTGAGATAGAAAAATGGTAAATGTAAAAAAAAAAAAAAAAAAATTCTGCATAAGAGAAAATTTGTTTTATTCTTGCATACTCAGCACATACATTCTGCCTTTAAGGTTCGAGAGGCCTTTTCAGTGAGACCGCCTGTATGGTAGACGGTGCACTCCACTTCTTGGAAGTCACTATTTATGTTCAATGTGGTCGTCAAAGTCGTTTTAGTCGTGCCATCAGACGTTGAGGAATGAGTTGGTTCATTGCGTTGCGTGGGGATGTTGAGTCTCAGCGTGGGTGGATTGGAGCGACAGGTGTGATAAACAGTGCACATCACTGTTACAGTCTGTCCAACCTTCATGTTGCCAGTGAACGTAATCTCTGGTTTCTCTGCCCGCTCTTGAAAAAAATGTGAAGAATTATTGATACAAATTCAAATACATCCAAGTGCATCTTTTTCTACACTCAACATTATAACTTACCAACGACTTCAATTGTCACAGTCTTATCAAAGAATCGATAGGTGCCTCTCCCAACATTCTCTGGATCTACCCAGGGGTAAATCTTCTGTCTGTGATCAGACCATCGCACTGGGTAGATTTGAAGACTGCATTGCTTGGCGTCTGATATAGAAACTTTAAATGTTCTCCTCCTAAATTTGCCAAGGACTTTGTTTGGGTACCAGTCATCATAAACCAAAGGATAATTACGAGCATGATACTGGTACCAAACCACACGAGATGGATTATGGGGTGGATACTGATAGTAGTCATAAGTGCATGGGATGACAAGGCAGGAGCCCAACAATGCCTTCATATTGCTTGGCATCTCAACATGCCAAGCCCTGGAACTGTAGCAAATGTATCCTGCAAGAGGACCAAAATTCAGAAAGAAAATTATTTAAAGAAACAACTCAAACAGGTCAATATTTATTTGTTATTAACAGAAACTGAATTGCACAAAATTACAGTACCTAGGATACAGAAGCTCAGGAGGCAATGGATAAATCCAGACATCGTGTAGATATAGGATACCTAAAACATGTGTGAAATTAACACCTTAGTATTGTAAGATATAAGATTTAATTGTCATCCACCTGTACACGATGTACAGGACATAGAGGAAGTGTGTCGTCTGATGGCCGACGGGTGCAAATCACAACAGCATGTTGTAAAACACAATGACAATTCAGAAAACACAACATCAAGATGGAAAACACGATTACAAATTCCCAAAACACAACAACATAAACCAGGAAACACATCGGAATGTTGCCAAATGGAAAAGGGCGGGACTTTTTCTTGTCCTACAATGAATCTGATTGAGCAGATCGGTGTCAATAACACCGGGGCCGTGCAGAGCTCCATGCTTACCAGAAATTATACAGTAGAAGACGTGCTTGGTCATCACGCTCTACATCGTCTAAAGAAAATTGGTGAAAACATCACTTTTTTTTCATATATTATTGTGAATAGTTCACATGGTAACCTGTCAGTAACATTTGACATTACTGAATACATTATGAATGACGTGAAGTGTTGAGAAAGTTGATAAATGAATTAATTAACTTTAACTGACTTTAAAAGAAAACAATAATGAGGCAACATTCAGATGGGAGTAAACATCTATACTATATATAATTTGCACGTTTATATGTTTGATAAACAAAAATGTATACCCAGAAATTCTATTTGAAATTCTATATGCACATGTCTGAATCCTCTTTACCCTAAAGAAAATTCCAATTTAAAGTTAAAAATTTAGTTAAAAAAGTGATTTGTCCTGAGCTCCAATCTAAAAGATCCTCTCCAGACTGTGTTAAGATGTATAAAAACTGTACACTTGATAAATCCTGAAAATTACACCCACTCTTTCTCCCATATGAAACAAATCCTGACTCTATGATTATGCAAATATGTGTCATTTCAAAAGTGTAATGCAACATGTGATTTTTCAAGACATAACAAGGTTATGATGTGCACTCATGAGTTTTGCTGCCAGTTAGCACCTACATTACGTCTGACAAAATGTTACAGACCTGGGATTTGTATTTATGGCAGTGGTGCTGCACCAAGAAAAGGGAAGTGGGGGGCGCCAAATCCCACAACATGACATTTTCTACATAATGCTGCCATAACTACTGCACAGGAGATGTGCTCCACTACTGAATAGATCATTCACAGTGTTTGTTCACTGGAGGCTTCCACAGGGACTTGTTTCAAATAAAGGATCGCAGGCTTTCGAAATGTTTTGTGAAGTTACAAATCATGCTGTAGACCCGCCTCTAAAAATCTCTTAAAAAATAAATAAATCACAGAACCATTTCCACTTTCAACAGTGAATGATGAAACAGCCTTCTGGTATCAAACTCTGTATATACATCTTTCTACACAGTAAAGCTCAAACAATCGACTGAAGGAGCAAGAAGAAAAACACGTTTTTGACTAACGATCAAAACGGAAGCAGAAGAATATACAGCAATGTCAGAGTTGCAGAACAACAGTACATAATATACGTGCAAATGACATAATGAGGTAAATATTAAATCACAGGAGGAAAGTTTAAAAACAAACATTATTTCATTGAATCTAAAACAGATAGATATTTTGTCAACGGACTGAGATGATTCCTTGTTTTTCGCAGTAAAACTAGCTCAGCTTAAATAAGTACATTTCTGCTTGTTGTCGCCTTATGTTGGATTATTTTCCAACAGGAATTAGAACAGATTGAATTATAATTTAGAAGCATGCAAGAGCTGTTTCCCTACTTAAATAATGTCTGAACTGTCTCAGACTAAAAAAAAACAATGTTGCTATTTCCCAGAAACAACTTTGAAGAAACTTTTATATCATCATTAGTCTTTTTTTTTTTTTTAATTCACTTTTTTTCAGCATACAAACTTATACTAACCTATGTGTGAAATGTGGGGAAAAGAATAGGCTCGTATATAACCTGTTCTCGTTAAATATTAGAATGACTTACCTTCGGAGCTGAATGCTCATGAAGAGATTTTACCACCCTCATCAAAAGTCCCTAACACCCACACTTGATTTTAAGAAACCTCCCCCTGAGATGTGGGTGGAGAGTACAATTTACCAATCACAAGATGGCTGCAGATCCTGCTTGCAGTCAAGGACCTGACCTGATTTGGTATGAAAAACCAAATGATGATTCTCTCATCATGTATTTTGCTTTCCATTACTACAATTTTTCCATTTATCATGGAGCCACAGTAGCTCTCTTTCTGTGAACTATACTGTGTGTCCCACATCCGCGTTAAGTCATTTTGGTGAATGACTGTGAAATATCAAATACTTTATATGACTTTATACCTTGGCATAAATTCGTTAAAGAAATTGCTTAACTCCCACACACACACAAACACACACACACACACATACTCCTGTGCAGAAGTCATTACAATTGTAGACATTCAGAAATAAATTTCATGAAAACAGTTGATAGGTTTTATTCAAAACGCATTTTATTTTTCAAAAACAATATGATGAAATTATCAAGACAGAAATATTTATGTTGCTTGACAGGAGAGACGAATGCAGCAGACGTGTATATTATAAGACTGCAATCGCCAGAAGCGCTGAATACATGACACGTCATTATGAGCGTCGACAGGTCTGTTTGCTGTGATCCCAGCTCTCTTTGGAAGACTTTGTCTCAGAGGTTTCCATAGATGTTGAGGTCCGCAGTGTTCATGTAGTCGTCACCGTCATCAAGGTCCTGTGAGAGATTATGGTCATAGATGCTGACAGTGTCGTTTTACTGTTTGTATAAATAAACATGAATAAATCACGAGCGATTCAATAATACCTCTTTGTAATTGCAGGATTTTGGCTGGCTGAGTCCCATTCACAGCAAAAGCAACAACAAGAAGAGAGAGATAAAGAATGAAACTAGACACTGCTGTACTAACACATACTGTATTTATGTTCTATGAAGTTGACTGGTTAAAGTGGAGTAAGCCGAGTACCTTTTGGGCGACGGGAAACAAGGTTTAGAGATTTTCTGCCCGGCACAGGATTTTGAATTCACATTATTGGGCCTGCAGATTGAAATTTGTGTCACTATACTGTTTGGTAAACACAAACAGTTAACTTTTAGACTATTTACACACTTACACGTAACCTATGTCCCTTGCAGGCCTCCTGTTTTAGAAAAAAACACAGATAATGAGAGATAAATTATAAACATGCTAGATGTGCTAGTTTCATGATAAGAAAAAGTGCATTCTCAAAGGTTAAATTTGATTGAACTGTCAAAACCAAGTTTGATCTGTAAAAACAACCAAATACTGATCATGTGCCTCACACAGACCATCTGCACAGAAACAAAGAGGAACAGAAACTATGTAAATGTTGTGTGACATATAAATAAAGTGAAGATCTTATCAAACACAATCAAAAAAGGTCCCGCACAGAAGTGTTAGATCACAGTAGGCTGTCTACACACAAACCGCCGATGGAATAGTTCGCTAAACACAACGCAAAACACATCAAGGCAAGGCAAGGCAAGGCAAGGCAAGGCAAGTTTATTTGTATGGCACAATTCAGACACAAGGCAACTCAAAGTGCTTTACAGGCACACACAAATGACATTAAAAGACATAAAAATTTCATTTAAAAGATATTAAAAATTGCATTAATCAACAGCAACCAGAGAACCATAGAATATATACGAACATATAACATGTAATATTGCTTAAGAGATTAACTCAAGGACCTGTCGGCTATGCCCCACATCAACTTCACATAAAAAACTCACCTTCTCGGCTCTGCCTTTATTCAATTATCAATAAACGTAATAGTTAATGATAAAAAACATTAAAAATATCACTTTAAAACAAGTAAAAACATTAAGAAACAAACATTAAAACAAGTAGGCTAAAATAGAAAAGCGTTAAAAGAAACAAGACTGTAGAATAAAAGTCACAATGCAGTTCAAAGACTTGAATTGCTTCAGTTAAAAGCAGTGGCAAAAGAAATGTTTTAAGTCTTAATTTAAAAGAGGTGAGAGTTGGAGCAGACCTGCAATTTTCAGGGAGTTTGTTCCAAATATGTGGCACATAGTAACTGAAAGCTGCCTTTCCATGTTTAGTTCTGACTCTGGGGACTGCAAGCAGACCTGTAAATGACGATCTCAGAGACCTGGATGGTTCATAACGCGGCAGCAGATCAGAAATGTATTTTGGCCCGAAACCATTCAATGCTTTATAAACCAACAACAGGATTTTGAAATCTATTCTTTGATAGACAGGAAGCCAGTGTAAAGATCTAAGAACTGAAGTGATGTGATCTACTTTTTTGGTTCTTGTTAGGACTCGAGCAGCAGCATTCTGAATCAGCTGCAACTGTCTGATGGAGTTTTTAGGGAGTCCTGTAAGGACACCATTACAGTAGTCGAGTCGAGTAGCTGAAGATAAATGAGTGAACAAGTTTCTCCAAATCCTGCCGAGACATAGGTCCTCTTATCCTGGATATATTCTTAATGAATGATAGTAGGCTGACTTTGTAACTGTCTTAATATGGCTGCTGAAATTCTGGCTTTCTGGCTTGGTCTGTAGTTTTCAACATTACAGACTGAAGCTGAGCAGAGACTTTAAGTCGTTCTTCCTTGGATGGTCTTGTCTTTGTTTAACTGAAGAAAAATCTGACACATCCAATCATTGATTTGTTCAATGCATCTACTCAGGGTATGTATGGGATTATAGTCCCCTGGTGATATGGTTATATACATTTGTGTGTCATCTGCATAACTATGGTAGCAAATTTCATTGTTTTCCATTATCTGAGCTAGAGGGAGCATGTAAATGTTGAATAGTAGAGGCCCCAAAATGGAGCCCTGGGGTACTCAGCTTGTCATTTTCATCCGTTCAGATGTGTAATCACCAATAGACACAAAGTAGTCTCTCTCATTTAGATAAGATCTGAACCACTTTAGTGTTGTACCAGAGAGTCCAACCCAGTTTTCCAGTCGGTCCAGTAGTATATTGTGGTCAACTGTCTCAAACGCAGCACTGAGATCCAGTAATACTAAGACTGAGATTTTTCCGCTGTCTGTGTTTGAATGAATGTCGTTGAGGACCTTAACAAGAGCCGTCTCAGTGCTGTGATGTGGTCGAAATCCTGATTGGAAAACACCAAAACAGCCATTTATTATTAAGTAATTGTTCAGCTGTTGAAAAACAGCTTTTTCAATTATTTTACTTAAAATTGGGAGGTTTGAAATGGGCCTATAGTTATTCATTACTGATGTGTATAGAGTTCTCTTCTTCAGGAGTGGAGACTGCAGTCTTAATGGCTTGGGGGAAGACACCTGAGAGAAGAGACGTGTTAACAATCTGTAGCAGATCTGGAATCATACAGTCTGAAACTTTTTTGAAGAACCCTGCTGGTAAAATATCCAGGCTGCAGGAGGAAGATTTCAAATGCTGTATAATGTCTTGCAGGTTTTTGTCATTGATTGGATCAAATTGTGTCTTGGTGTTACACCTCCAGTACCTGGTAGAGTGGCACTGACCGCTTGTCTAATGTTCTGAATTTTGGCAGTGAAGAATGATGCAAATTCATTACAGGCCCTTGTAGACAGATATTCAGAGGATACTGGCACAGGAGGGTTTGTTAGCCTGTCGACAGTAGCAAACAAGGCACGAGCATTATTTTTGTTCTCGATGATAATGTCTGAGAAGAAGGACTGCCTTGACTTTTTCAATTCTAAATTAAAAATGTAAAGTCTCTCTTTATAAATGTCAAAATGAACCTGGAGATTTGTTTTTCACCACCTGCGCTCAACTTTTCAACATTCCCTTTCTTCCATCTCGAGTAGCGTGGCGTTTCTGCAAGGAGATTTTTTCTTACCAGAGACCACCTTCACTTTAGTGGGTGCAATGGCATTCATGACATTTGTAATTTTGGAATGGAAATGATGTACAAGGTCATTGACAGAGAACCTAGAGAGGGATGGTGTCGAAGTGAAAGCCTCGATGAAGATGTCACCAGTGTTTTCAGTGATGTATCGCTTTGAGACAACCTCAGTTTGAACATTTGTGTACACAGATATATCACTCTCAAAGAAAACACAGTAATGGTCAGAGAGAGCGACATCAGATACCAGAACCTTAGAAATGTTCAGACCCTTTGAGATAACTAAGTCCAGGATGTGTCCCCTGTTGTGTGTGGGCTGCACTGGCAATCAAAGTCAGTGCAGATAAGAGACAGTAACTCAACAAGGTCATCAAAGAAACACGTACAGTATTTAGGTGGCCTGTAGGTGTTTAGAAATATAGCTCGAGAAGATGAGTTTACCTGAAGAGCAACATATTCAAAAGAAGTAAAACTTCCATAAAACATCTGCTTGCATTTGAGTAACTCATTAAACAGAATATTAACACATCCTCCTATGCATTCTAGTTTCACTTATGAAAGAGAAATTTGGAGGACTTGATTCAATGTGAACAGCTGCACTGTTATCCTGGTCTAACCAAGTTTCAGTTAAAAACATAAAAGTAAGATTGTGTTTGATGATAAAATCATGTATTAAAAAAGATTTTCCTGCCAGAGATCTGATGTTTAATAGAGCTACAGTTACAGTATCAAAACCAACTGTGTAATTTTTTGCGACACTTAGTGGCTGACGAGGAATGGGAGCTAAATTGAATGGATTGGCACATTTAGTCTGGCATTGCCTGTTTCTCAACATATTCACAATTTTTCTGTTACCTGTAAGCACAGGAATTGAGGAGGCTGCCTGAACTCCAAGGGGCCCTGGCTTTTCTCGAGGGAAAACAGTAGTGATATCAACTTCGTAGCCTGGACCCAGCACAAATCAGCAAGCGTTAATTGTACTGTCTACATGGACAGGATGTGCTTCGTTGTTTTCAGATTGTAGAGACCGAGGATGATTCAGAGGGGGTGGAGGGGCACAATGACATTTTGGCGATGGTGGTTTCAAGCGTGGCAGATTTGGACGGGATGTGAGTCTGAATCCAACATTGACGAGCTTTTTTGTCTCATCCGTGAAATCCAGGAGGGGGGAAGAGGGGGAGAGGCTGAGGCTGGCTGGAGAGGGCAGAGAGAAAATGCAGGAAAACTACTGAAATCATGTGGAACTGAGTGAAGCACTATGAAATTAATCTGCTTTACAACATTTTTACCTGCCATCCTGACTTTAGGGTTCTCTGATGCGTCTCCTTTAGCAAAAAGAAAATGTCATGTTGGAGCACATAGTTGTGAAATGTGCAAGAAAATATACAATTTTTTCGGCTCATAAAACATTTATCACCTCTCTGGTGTGCTCTGTCTAATACTTGAAGTCAGAGTCCTGCATTACTCACTTGTATTTTTTCACCATGAAAATGCAGAAGAATCCAAAGACCACAGCAGTGACAAGGCCCACTACTGTGGGTATAATGATGTGGTTATAGTTCTCTGCACCTAACAGACAGAATGAAATGCATTGTTTAACCTTATATTGCACAAATATAACCAATATACATGTTTCCAAATAAAGGACATTCTGAAAATTCAACAACAGAGTGAAAAGATCTCACGTTTTACATAAAGCGTCACTGTTTTCGAGGACGACTTCCTCTCCTCTCCATGGAAGGTTGCTGTGCAGGTGAGCTCACTGTGGTCGTCCTGCTCTCTAGGAGTGAATGTCAGGATGGACTGCAACTCCCACGTGCCAAGTATAATTTCTCTGCGGATCTCCGAGATGTCATCTTTCTTGCCCTTACTCCATGTGAGTGTAGGTGGATAGGAGGTGCAGGTGTAGGTGACAGAGCAGTTGACAGAATGTGGATGATCTTCAATGACTGTCTTTGGGTTGGTCAGGACGGGTTCTGGAGGATTAGCTATAATAGAAGAAAAAAAGGTAGAGATTTAGTCAGAGGCAATCATTGTGGCATAGAACTGGCATTGATTCATGACATTTTGGAAAGCTGGTGACATACGAAGAATTTTCAACTCGACACAATCATCAGCAAAGGTGAAGTCCTCAGACTTGGGAGTTAATTCAATCCGGAAGCAGAAAGGCCCAGTGTCGTGCTCTTTGATCTCATTGATTTCTAAGGTGCAGTTGTTCTGATTCAAATTTCCCAACAGCTCTGTGCGTCCCCTAAAGCTTTCCACAACGTCATCATCATCCTCGGCATAGATGCGCTCATTTCGCTGATTTGAAAGATGCCAGATCCCATTGCGCTTGGTGTTCCTGTGTTCTTTAGGATGGGTGTACGAACAGGGTACCACGACACAGGACCCAACCAGGGCGTCAAGGTTTTGCACAACACTGGCCTTCCACTCGTCACCAAACACACGGCTGCTGATGGCTGAAAGAGAATTATGGAAGTGACTGAGAAAGTTTGTACCTCTAGGAAGATTTGTTTGATGGTTTTTTTTTTAAAGGGGCACTATGTAGTTCAAACTCAGAAAAGGAACATTTACAATAATAATCATGGAATAATAAAAACACTGAAATATGGTCATTTAAAACATTCATTTGGTTTATTTCCATAACTGGATGCACAAGCTGTCCTCAGAGTTTGATTAGATTCCCAGAATGATGTTTGAGGCTATGAAGGTAGCTACGTTTCTGCAAATTTAAACAAAGTAACTGAATGAAAGTGTGTGGTCCTTTGTTTGTTCATCAGTCGTGAAAATCAATAAATGCAGATTTTTCTCTTTTATTAAGATTTATTCCCCAAAAACTACACAGTGCAACTTTAAGTTGATTACATGCAGGAATGATATTGAAGTGTCTAATTATGTTACCTGCCATGAGCAGAAGGAAAATCATCATCTTCCCCTCTTTGTCCATATCCCCCAGAGGTTTTGTTGATGTTACACACTGTGGGATGTTTAAATGAAATGAAACTAAATAAGAAGCAAAAAGATGTAAAAGTGGATCTTGTCCAAGCAACACTAATTTTTGTATGCAAGAGCCATTCATTTATAGAGCATATAATGGCATTGTTAATGCCCTCAACGGGGCATTAACACTCGCCACTCCATTCAAATGTTCTCACCAAAAGTAAAAAAAATACATTCTTGTGATGATTACAATAAAGTCTTACGCACTTTGAAGAAATACACTTATATTTACCACCAACAATGATGATAAATAACAGTGTAAAGCTGCATTAATCCAAAATCCAGCTGTTTATTAATTGGCATGATCAAGTATAAGTACTGGGAGCTTACCTGATGAAGTCTGGCTGATCAGGGCCGTCCGTTTCTACTGAAAGAACCTCCTTGAGGACCGCATGCGGAGTGCTGTTCTGCAGTTAAGTTGACATATGATCTGAACAGGCAAGTGGAAAAAGGCAGGTTAGAATCTCTGTCTTTTTTTTTCTTTATGTGGGTGAGGTAAAAGCAGATGTAGCAGAGGCAGCAGCAGCAGTGTTGTGCCTGAACGCGTTCAATGAACGATCGTTCATGAACGCGTTCATATTTTGGGCGAACGTAAACTGAACGTACTGTATTCTGCCTGATGAACGTTATTGTGAGCGCGTTCATTCTGGCGTTTGTGAACGGGGCATTCTCACAGTTTAACTTCGTTCAAGACAGTGCCAGACTTCCATCGAGCCTTCAGGCGAAAACCGGCTAAAACACACCGTGAACAGGCCTTAATATGTAGCGGAAAAACACCCAATCTGGCTGTCGTGTATAAAAGGGACGCTGGTTTGTGTAACTCACTTTACTTTCGATCAAAACAAAATTAATATTTTTATTATGATATATCTAAAAAGTTCTGGAGTGATGTTGAATCTCATTTTTTTGATGCTACTAACTCTGTCCATTCTCTTACCCTTAAACATGTTATTTGCTACTATGTTAACCCAGAAGATAATGCTCTTGAACACATGATGAACTTTGCTATCCTATGCGAAATGTTTTATTCACAAACAAAAAATTGCAAAATCACTACCTAAATTTGCTCCTTCAGGAACTGAGCTCTTTGCTTAAATCTCTGATTTTGTTAAATAACAAAAAAAGTAATACCTTACTGAGTCATTATTAAAGGTTTTCCCTGAAGCCACTGTCTGAACTATCTATTTATTTATTATATTATTTTTCCCTTTCTTATTTATTTATTTACTTATTTATGTATTATTTCATTTTTAATTTTTAATTTGTACTCTATCCTGTATCACAAACCTGAAACAGCACATTGAACTAAATCACCCGACGAGCCTTTCAAGGTCTGTGCAAGTGAATAAAAAATCAAAAGACATGGCAACGGAGAGCCAAAACAGATCCTCTACCACCCAAATTGCATTAACAGCGAACAGTAGCGGCTCCATTGTCTTCATCTCCCAGCCGCAGCTGGACAACCTGGTTTTGCAGAATATTGTGGGAGAACTGCAGTTTCAGTGTTAAAACTGATAAAACAATAGCTGGGGCTGTGGCAATCATTTTGAAAAATAATAGCTCGCATCAACATATTGAAAAAAAAAAAAAGAACTATGAACTACCGTACTTTCCGGACTATAAGCCGCCACTTTTTCCCCATGCTTTGAACCCTGCGGCCTATACAACGGTGCGGCTAATTTATGGATTTTTACAGCTAACGGCCACTAGGGGACCTCCTCAATCTATGGATTGTACAGGTTACGTCCCTCACCTTTAACGCCTGGTTTATTATTATGCTTCTGCGTCGCGGCGACAGCGTAGCTACGTCGTCGACCCTACACCGTCATTGAGCATTTGGAGTTCTGCGTCGAGGGAACGCGTTGTTCTGTCGGTGGACGTCATCAACGTCAGTGATTCAGGTTTGATATGCTAACAACACATAGTCAGACAGGTGGCGGTGCTAACGGAGCTAACAGCTGTCTGTCAGTCTGACCGAGAAGTTTCTCACTTTACTTCGCTGTTAGTTGAATTAAATGACATTCATGTTGTCTTTAACTGTCCGTGCGAACCAGTCCGCAGCTTTGTGCGTCTGTTTGTGCGTCTCTGACTCTTGCGTGTTGACATTTGCGTGGTCATAGGTTATGCAAATATGCAACTTGTTTGTTGAAATGTTAATAAAATGGAAGCTTCCCCAAACAGCAGTCTCTTTCCCGACAATCTCCTCTGTGCACGAGCCTTTACATATGGTAATTAAACGCTAAAACACCTGCGGCTTATAATAGGGTGCGGCTTGTATATGTACACATTTGTGTTTTTCCCTAAAATTGGCTGGTGCGGCTTATATTCAGGTGCGCCTTATAGTCCGGAAATTACGGTAGTTCATTTTTGGAACCGTGAACTTAGTTCAAAATTTTGAAATGAACTATGAACTGAAGTAGTTCATTTTAAAACTTGTGAACTGAACTTTGAACTAGTTCATGTAGAAAGTGAACTTATCCAACACTGAGCAGCAGTACAGTTAATGGTGTAGAAAGCAGGAAGTGGTCTCTTATTTAAGTGAGTGATGTGAGAGTTATAGATGTATTCCATTTTTTTTTTTAATGGAATCATTTTTCCTTTGTGTGAAATTCTGAAGTTGAGTTATCAAGGATATGAGTAAAAAGAAACAAACAAATGATTGGATTAGATCGCCACAAAGAGCTCGCAGTATTTGAAAGTATAAGTGATCTTACAGTGATGTCAGAAAGGACTGTGACACATTTTGTTGGAATGACCCCACACTCCAGAAAATTGGATTTAAAAGGAAACAGTGACTCTGATTATAAAGAGCTGACTTTTGTCTGGAACGTGAAGGACTTCATCTTCAGCGCATGCAGTGAGCGGTGAACAGAATGGGGAACAGAAAGTAGAGGGGCGTTTTGACACCAGTATCTCTCTGGTGTGCTTTATTTAAGCAATATTACCCGAGAGGGTGTGCTTTAACGTCATTTGAGCACGACAGTGAGCATCGACTTCAAGCAGCACTGAAGTTGATATATTACCCCTCAAGGGTAATATTGCAATTATACAACTAATACCAACACAAATAAAATGTATAATCAAAGTATATCCATGTTGATGGACATTTTGCTCTCAAATTTTAAAGGTTTTTTCGAGTGTGCGTCGCGTTTCCATGGAAACACATGGGGTCTGACTAATAACTGAAACAAAATATGTTATGTCAGTAGACTCATATGTGTAATGGAACGTAGTTTACCACTCCAGCAAATAATCCAAACCTTAGTAACGACCTAGCAACAGAAAGGATTTTCTGGTCCCAGATGAGTGAACTCTGAGCTGACGTTAATGTTTTATCGCGGTCTCGGAATTTCCCGAACACCGTAAAATACTAAGTAATAGCTGGGGTGTTTATTTATTTAAGTCACTTAACAGACCAGGCGGCAATTTGTTACAAGCATTTAATTCCTTCCTCTCAAAAATCCAGGATGAAAATGTCACAAACTTCGCCAGCTTCTCGGCGAATTCTCTGGCATCCTTCTGGGCAATAGTTGTCTAAGTGAAGTTGTTACAGCGGAGGAAACGATTTAGCGACCAGCACTCGCTGCAAGCTCCTCATCTCCGCTGTCACTCACGGTGGCGGACATTTGTTTCTCCATCGCCCTGATCATTTTGCAGGACACTCTCTCCTGGCGTGCCCGTTTGCTGATAACTCATCCCCGCATGTTTATCTCAGGCTCCTCGCTAGCCTTCTCCCTCCCTCCACCAGGCAGCCTGGCCCTGCAGCTGTCCTCCTCGGACAGCTCCGTTTTATTTTTTTTCCCCAATCTCTCACTCTCTTGGGGTCGACAGAGAAACATCTAGCGGCGGCTTCTCCCGAGTTTTCCTTTACATATTTTACGGCAGAAAGTTTGAATTTCAAGCCGTACTTTTTTATTTTTTTGCTCCAGCTCTGACAGTTACTACGTTGCCATGGAGATGGATAAACACAGACTTAGCGGAGTAATATCTTGAGTAATGAGTCAGGCGTGCTGTCATGCTGATTTGAGCACAGTCAAAATGTCTTGTTGACCAATCAGATTGCATAGTCGGAACTATTTGTTGTATAATCTGGGAATAGCCCTCAACGATAACCCCTGACTGTTTATGTATAAACATATTCAATGTTTGCAGTTCAATTGAGATGAACCCAAATGCAGACAAGCAACAGACGGACAAGAATAATGATAAAAAGCTAACTTTGATAAACTTACTGAAGGTGGTAAAAGAAGGCAGCTGGAAGCCCAGGAAACAGTGAAGAACAATCCAGAAAGCAACCCAGATAACTAGGAGCAACACAGAGACACCGGGAAAACACAGGACCAGGGAACAGACAATTGAAAGAGGGAAAAATCACTGACTAAATATACAAAGAACTGATAAAAGTTGCTGTTAGGGATAGTTTTTTTTCTTTAAAGATATTAAATAGCTGTATATTCTAATCACTGTTATATAGTGGACGGAGAACTCCATTGAGAAGCATGGACTCAAACCACCAATCAACGATCAAATGTCAGAAACAGCTATAGCCAGCCTCAGTGTTGGGAAAGTTCACTTTCTACATGAACTAGTTCAAAGTTCAGTTCACACATTTTAAAATGAACTAGTTCAGTTCATAGTTCATAATTCAACATTTTGAACTAAGTTCACAGTTCCAAAAATCAACTAGTTCATAGTTCTTTTTTTTTTCCAATATGTTGATGCAAGCTATTATTTTTCAAAATGATTGCCACAGCCCATATAGAAACACAGACAGCTATTGTTTTATCAGTTTTAACACTGAAACTGCAGTTCTCCCACAATATTCTGCAAAACCAGGTTGTCCAGCTGCGGCTGGCAGATGAAGACAACGGAGCCGCTACTGTTCGCCGTTAATGCAATTTGGGTGGTGAAGGATCTGTTTTGGCTCGCTGTTGCCATGTCTTTTGATTTTTTATTCACTTGCACAAACCTTGAAAGGCTCGCCGGTGCTTTAGTTCAATGTGCCGTTTCAGGTTTGTGGTACAGGATAGAGTACAAATTTAAATTAAAAATGAAATAATACATAAATAAGTAAATAAATAAATAAGAAAGGGAAAAATAAAATAATAAATAAATAGATAGTTCAGACAGTGTCTTCAGGGAAAACCTTTAATAATGACTCAGTAAGGTATTACTTTTTTTGTTATTTAACAAAATCAGAGATTTAAGCAAAGAAAAGGAGCAAATTTAGGTAGTTATTTTGCAAATTTTTGTTTGTGAATAAAACATTTTGCATAGGATAACAAAGTTCATCATGTGTTCAAGAGCATCATCTTCTCGGTAAACATAGTAGCAAATAACATGTTTAAGGGTAAGAGAATGGACAGAGTTAGCAGCATCAAAAAAATGAGATTCAACATCACTCCAGAACTTTTTAGATATATCATAATAAAAAAACAGATGTGAAGCCTTCATTTGTTTTTGCCTCCATGCTTAGCACATTGATGAGCAGTGTTGGGTATAGTTACTTTGGAAAGTAGTTAATTAGGTTACAACGTTACCATCAATTAAAAGTAATCAGTTACGTTACAGCGTTACCTATGAATAAAAGTAACGCGTTAGAGTACTCATGCGTTACCAAGAATTAAAAGCCGTTTGTAGCGCCTCGCACATCTTGCAACTTAATTGACACACACACACACACACACACACACACACACACACACACACACACACACATACACACAGCCTCCTTTAAATGCAACGAGAAGTCGTGACAATGATGAATAACGTCAGTCATCCAACCAAATTAACTCTGCAGGATAACAATAACAGGAAAGACAGTCAGCAATATGCCACATAGCGTTTTATTATTTATTTTTTTTTTTTTTTGCGGTCGACAGAAGCATTTCACCAACGCAGAGTGTGCATGTTACCGATATGTTGTTCTTGTCCTTTTCGCTGGCAAATTGAAAATAATGTGCGTACTTCCACGATGCAAAAGCTGTCCTCTCTGCCATCTTGCCGGGGGTTCAAAAACACTCACACACACACACACACACACACACACACACACACACACACACACACACACACACACAAACACAAACACACAGGTAACGTAGGTCAGCAGCAGGGCACAGACGCATCACAGCGCTGCGCCTCCGCTGACACATCCGCAGGTGGCACAGTACCGTCTGACAAAAAGCAGGCTGCAGTCGGGATTTTCCTTTCCTTATCCGGAGAAATTCTTAAAATAACTAAAAAGTGAGTTGCACAAACCTCTCGTCGCGCCCTTTTTATACACGACAGCCAGATTGGGTGTTTCCCCGCTACATATTAAGGCCTGTTCACGGTGTGTTTTAGCCGGTTTTCGCCTGGAAGGCTCGATGGAAGTCTGGCACTGTCTTGAACGAAGTTAAACTGTGAGAACGCGCCGTTCACAAACGCCAGAAAACAATAACGTTCATCAGGCAGAATACAGTACACGTTCAGTTCACGTTCGCCCAAAATATTAACACGTTCATGAACGATCGTTCATTGAACGCGTTCAGGCACAACACTGGCCAGCCTGCACTAACCAGTCAACACAAAGATACACAGTAGGTAGATAAGCATTAGGACATGTAGCCATCGAGAAAAACACAGCGTTTATCAAATTTACAATTCAATGACACAGTGGCCAAATGTTATCACAGCAGGTTACAGGTGTGCATTTTCAACACATGACAGGTAGCAGTTAAGTCACTTCCTATTGAATAACAAAGAGAATCATGTAGGCTACTCACCAATTAGAAGTTCACCCGACGGGCCTTCTGCTCAGCACAGTCATTCACAACACTGCTCAAAGGCTCTGCAGCTCTCTGTGGAGACTACTCCCAGTCCACTCCGTTGCTCTTGTCCCATGCAGTGTTGCCAACTTGGCGAATTTCCTCTTAGCGACTTTACTTCTAAAAAGCGACTAGCGACAAATTTAGCGACTTATTCAGATCATCAGGGGAAAGGTGAGATATATATTGTAATTCACATGCAGCTCAGAGTCACCGCAGTCCACGGCTCCTCTGCAGCAGCGCCTCTGGTCGCTGTAGCTATAACAGATGTTGAAAATGGGAAGAGAAGACGTAGCTGTCCTCTGATCTGCCTCTTTGTTCAGCTTTTCTTTGTGCAAAACATACCTGATACGAGTTCGGGCTCCTGTTTGATTAAATGTGTCTAACCCTCAGTCGCTGTATCAAAGTTGCTGGTTGGTACGAAAGACGTTGTAAACAGGAAAAGGATGCTCTTCCTGTGAAAGGTGTCATGAACCTTTACTGAATACACATACTGGTGTCTTTACCCTGTTTGAGTAAACATGCATCACATAGAGGAACTATGGAACCCTTTTAAACAAAACCAAAAAAAAAGAATTACAGGACTTATACTCACATTCACTGAGGTAAAAAAATATAAGCGTGGTAATTAATCCACTATGCTCCACTATACTATCAGATCATGCAAGTGCCTCGCGGAATAACCTCACTCCTCACAGCAGACACATAGAAACCTCTGGGTTGCAGGAGGAGGCCAGATCAACTTGTGGCAGTGTCTGTTCATCGTGTCTGTACAGTGATGATTTATAACATAAATAAGATTTTCCAAGATTTCCCTCAGCGAATGTGAGTTCAAGTCCCGTAATTCTTTTGTGTGTGTGTGTGTGTGTGTGTGTGTGTGTGTGTGTGTGTGTCTGTGTGTGTGTGTGTGTGTTTGTTTAAAAGGGTTCCATAGTTCCTCTATGTGATGCTCAAACAGTTAGAAGACACGAGTACGAGTGTTTAATAAAGGTTTATCATTAGAGATACAGCGACTGAGGGTTAGACACGTTTAATCTAATCAAACAGGAGCCCAAACTCGTATCAGGTATGTTTTGCACAGAGAAAACCTGAACAAAGAGGCAAATCAGAAGACTACGTCTTCTATTCCCATTTTCAACATGTGTTGTTGCTACAGCAACCACAGACGCATTCGGCTCACGGTCGCCAGTTAACATGGACCCGTGTTAATCCGAAACACTGGGGCCTCTCCCCTCTCGCGCAGCTGCGCAGGCGGCAGGCCGGTGTGTGAGGGCCGGCTAGGCAGCAGCTCTGTGGATTTGAGACCGGATAGCTGCCATTAACTCTGTTTTGATCTGTTAATTCTCTGACTTCTTAGACTTTCGCGGTTCCGCTGGTAGTTTGTTAATTAACCGGTGATAACCTTAAGATGCTGAGTCTAGATCTTCTCTCTCACTCTTTATCTCCAGATTAGGATGTTCTCGCCGCACACTTGCAGGACACTCATTCCCACCGTGGGAATCTCAGTCATGCTAAGCTGCGGTTCCTGTGCATGGTCTACAAAATCAAAGCAAGGATAGTCATTTACAGAATTGCACTTTTGAAGTAAAGGCGAGAAGGAATGTATCCAAATACTCACCTGAAACAATAAGTTGAGTGGTTTTGTTATAAAATGTGTGACCCACAGTGTGGTAGGAGGTAATAGGGTTCTTGTCTACCCAGGGGTAAAGTCTGTCCTTGTTGTGTGACATGTCCAGCCTCTCAATCTTGAGACTACAATTCCCGCCACCCACAGATCCAGTCAAGCTGGTTATGCCTCTGAATTCACCAGCAGCACTCTGGCTTCCGTCAAATACAGGTGGGTATCCATTGCTCTGGTACAAGTACCATATAACTCGGAGGCCAGTGGGACGGTCGGTACTGTAGGTGAAACTGCAAGGAATGATGATACATGAGCCTCTCATGCCTGTGATGCTGCCAGGGGTACTGAAGGTACAACCACGGGAGAGCATATTTCCTGTAAAAAAAATAAAATAAATTAAAATAAATAAATAAAAAAGAGGAACATTTGAAGCAGCTGCGGGCTCAGGATGTTTGAGGGCCAGGAGCAGAAGCAGGGCACCAGCTGTATGTATTGGGCACCAGCATGTAGAATAATACATATATAGAGAACTGGAAGGACACCCAGACAGAACTTTATCATGTTTGTTCTACCACAGAAGCATCCAAGAGAGCAGTTTGCTGTGCTTTCTCAAACATGCGGGCGCTGGGAAGATTGCCCACCTGAGTCCACCAGTCATTTAAGGCAAAGTTACAGATCACTGACAACTATGCCACCTATGTGGTTGATATGGCAAATACGCTAGCCATGTTAGCAAGTAGCTTGTCTATTTACACATCCCGCAGATAGGAAGCAACCTTAGCAATCATTTACTGTTTGCATTTACTTGAAAAATGCAGTAAAGTATAATAATCAGTGTTCTTTTAGTTCTTTAGTTCTTTTCTTTTTGTGAATGAATGACGTATAGTGTTGAGAAGGTTGATGAATGAATGAATTAACTTTAACTGACTTCAAAATAAAAAAATGAGGCAACATTCAGACGGGAGTAAACATCTATACTATATATAATTTGCACGTTTATATGTTTGATAAACAAAAATGTATACCCAGAAATTCCATTTGAAATTCTATTTGCACATGTGTGAATCCTCTTTACCCTAAAGAAAATTCCAATTTAAAGTTAAAAATGTGATTTGTCCTGAGCTCCAATGTAAAAGATCCTCTCCAGACTGTGTTGAGATGTACAAAAACTGTACACTTTGACTCATGTGTTTCTGATATGGTTTTTCCACACAAAAGTGCTGTTATCTGGATACATCCTGAAAATTACACCCACTCTTTCTCCCTTATGAAACAAATCCTGACTCTATAATTATGCAAATACGTGTCATTTCAAAAGTGTAATGCAACATGTGATTTTTCAAGACATAACAAGGTTATGATGTGCAGTCATGAGTTTTGCTGGCAGTTAGCACCTACATTACGTTTGACAAACTGTTGCAGACCTGGGATTTGTATTTAGGCCTACTAGTGCATTGCCCGTAGGAAACATGTGTTCCTATAGAAAAGTGGGAGGTTAAGAAGCTTTTTCATGGACGGCCAAATGAGGCTGTGTTTGAAGATGGGACGTCAGGGATATTTAGGTTTGTTGTGAAATCCGATATTCCAGGGTATAATTGGCGGTTTTTGACTATTTTTGATTTTGCCATTATATTTCACCTTAAAAACTATTTACTTGGTGTCATCATTTTCAGCACAACCTCACATACGTGACTGTACAGTTATTTTTTAATTTTGACATACTGTATTAACACTAGGGACCTAAAATCACAAAAAAAAAAACATAAAATCCGAGTAGAAAAAGTTAGATTTTTTTTTACTGTGAAAACCACAAATACGTTTAACAAACCATTTTTTATTACTTATAATGCAAATGTAAATTGTTGTTTGCTAAATATGTGCATAAAGTTTAAGAATTTATTGTTATTATGTAACTAGTTACATTTAAATGCAGGCAATGCTCAGGTCTGCCTGAGCTCTTTCCAGCTGAATGAAGAGCTGCACTGCCTGCTCCACATTCAGCATCACCTCATTGTGTTGACTCATTAAACAAAAATCCAACTCCACTACACACCAAACACACGACACCAAACACTACATAACACACTTACTATACACCCCAAACACGCTAAAAGTCACAAATCTCTCAACTCTCAATATCGGTCTGTACACCAACCGTCGTTGCCTGTCATTCATCCGCCTCCGTCCCTCCCACAACTTCCTGTTCCTCAACAACCAAACTTGCTGATTGGACACTTTCGTGACAAAAGCCCGTTATCACCGTTTCTTCTGCACCAGACACAAAGCAAACGTGACGGAAATGTTTGCGAAAAAGCGTGGCGGACATTATTTACCCTAAGTCCGGTTTTGGACGTGCCGGTGCGTCCGGTCAGTCGACTCAAGGGGCGGGCCATGTAGGTGGGCTAGCAGTTAGCTACACACGAACATCCGCAGATTCCAATTCCACTTTATTGTCCCCGCGTCTCCGGATCTCCTCAGACCCGAACAGACTCGGTCCGCACACCATTGAACCAAGCAGCAGCCATGTTGAAACTCTCAGGTCAGTCTGATCCTGATCTGCAGAGATATTTGAGGCACACACACACACACACAGACAGACAGACAGACAGACAGACAGACAGACAGACAGACAGACAGACAGACAGACAGCGATTCCTTGCTTTTATAGAGAGATGGCAGTGGTGCTGCACCAAGAAACTGTGGGGGGCAGCGCCGCCCCTCCCTACATGCAGAACACGTGCTGTGCGTAGGGCCCCACGATCCATGGGGGGCCCCATTTTGCACAAGGGGACGCATTCTCTGCAAATGCGTAAAGGATGCACATTGCTGCAGTGAGGCACACGTAGAGAGCCAAGTCAGCCCGAGGCAGGAGAGAAAAAAAACGGACGAGTAATCTGACACCGCACGCGTTGCCGCAATGATTGACAGCGTGCTGCATCTGACCAATCAGCGGTCAGATGCGCCAACAGGCAGTTGGAGGCAGGTGGAGAGATGGCCTCCAAACAGCAATATGAATCGGGAGCAAGAAAAAGAAAGACAAAGTCAAAGAGGAGGCTCATGCTTCGCTTGAAGGCAGGAAAAAAAGAAAAACTTGTGGCATTAACGCCCCCAGCCTGCTAATCACGAGACAGAAGAGAGGATAAATCTGTCTAGATGTGGACTAGAGATTACATTTTCCAGCGACCCTGATTATCATTTATTGAATGTCTTGATCAATTAATGAATTAATCCTTTATTTGACCCACAATGGAGAAATTTAAAGCATTGCAGCAGCAAACAGCAGTGTAGGAATATAGAACCAAAGTACAAAATTTAAAAGTAAGTATGTAAAATACTGAAATATCAAATCAAATCATAGTAAATATTACTATTAGTTGAAGTCGCATTTGCATTAATTGCATTTTAATCTTTGTGAGGCTAGTACTTACATTAATTTCATTGTGTAATTTACCATTAAGACATGTATATTTACATTAAATAATTAATCAAATGTATCATTAATTAATCAAATGTGTCATTAATTAATTAAAATTGGAATTAAATTTGTCAATAATTCATTAAAATACCAATTCATTTTATGTAAAAAACATATATAATTATTTCACTATTTAGTTAATTATTTCATGGTCCTGTGTTGCAGTGCTTCATGAATTTATTTTATCTGTCACCCATCAAAGTCAGTGGGCAGGGCTAACACAAATTTAGTCTAATCCATTGCTTTGGTCTGAAGTCTTGAAACCCAAAGAAGAACATCCCCTGGAACTTTCGAGTGAGATGAAGTTTTTGACATTTTGTCCTTTGTAAATGACCTTTAATATGATGCTTATTTATAAGAACATCTTGTTTTCATTTGGTTTACTGATATTCTTTGAAGCCAGGTTATTATTTAATTAATTATTAGATTCTAAATGCGGGACTTTTATTTTGAAAGCGTCTCGCTGTGACCTGAAAACATCCATGTTCTTGTGAATCGTGTGTGTCTGCGTGCTGGAAGTGTGCGGGCATGGTCTTTGCTGAACATAATGAAAATGATTTACTTAGTACCTGGCTGATAAAGGGCACAGGGTTTGTTGTCATATCGTTTCATGACATGTTTAATGTTTAATTCAGATTGTAACTTTTACAGAGTTGTACAGTTTAACATAGCATGTTTGAGCTGGCGGAACGCTAATTAGCATTAGCTCAGCTATCCTGTCCGTACAGAGGAACTGAGATGAGGCTCAAAATAAAATAAATAAAATTCTGCTTCGGGCCCCAATTTGGCCAGGGGCAGTGCAAATTTTCACAACATGGAAATTTCTACATAATGCTGCCATAACTACTGTCCAGGAGATGTGCTCTACTACTGAATAGATCATTCACAGTGTTGGTTCACTGGAGGCTTTCACATGGACTTGTATCAAATAAAGGACCGTAGGCTTTCAAAAATCTCTAAAAATCTCTTAAAATTTAAAAATAAATCACAGAACCATTTCCACTTTCAACAGTGAATGTGAAGACAGCGTTCTAATGTCAAACTTTGTATACATCTTTCTACACAGTGAAGCTCAAATAATCAACTGAAGGAACAAAAAGAAAAACACGTTTTTGACTAAACGATCAAAACGGAAGCAGAAGAATATACAGCAATGTCAGAGTTGCAGAACAACAGTACATAATATACGTGAAAAATGACATAATGAGGTACATATTAAATCACAGGAGGAAAGTTTAAAAACAAACATTATTTCATTGAATCTAAAACAGATAGATATTTTGTCAATGGACTGATATGATTCCTTGTTTTTCGCAGTAAAACTAGCTTTTCTGCTTGTTGTCGCCATATGTTGGATTATTTCCCAACAGGAATTAGAACAGATTGAATTAGAATTTAGAAGCATGCAAGAGCTGTTTCCTACTTAAATAATGTCTGAACTGTCTCAGACTAAAAAAAACAATGTTGCTATTTCCCAGAAACAACTTTGAGGAAACTTAAATATCATCATTAGTCTTTTTTGATAAATTCATTTTAAATTCACTTTTTTCCAGCATACAAACTTATACTAACCTACGTGTGAAATGTGGGGAAAAGAATAGGCTCGTAAATAACCTGTTCTTGTTAAATATTAGAATGACTTACCTTCGGAACTGAATGCTCATGAAGAGATTTTACCACCCTCATCAAAAGTCCCTAACACCCACACTTGATTTTAAGAAACGTCCCCCTGAGATGTGGGTGGAGAGTACAATTTAATTATCACAAGATGGCTGCAGATCCTGCTTGCAGTCAAGGACCTGACCTGATTTGGTATGAAAAACCAAATGATGATTCTCTCATCATGTATTTTGCTTTCCATTACCACAATTTTTCCATTCATCATGGAGCCACAGTAGCTCTCTTTCTGTGAATTATACTGTGTCCCACATCTGCGTTAAGTCATTTTGGTGAATGACTGTGAAATATCAAATACTTTATATGACTTTATACCTTGGCATAAATTTGTTAAAGAAATCCCTTAACATTTTGGGAAGTAACTTTTAAAGTAGTAAACCTTTTTGCCAAAAGTGACATGAGAAGATTGAGTCCACTCTTATGTCCGAGCTAGCAGATGCTTAGCTTGACAACAGCTTGCAAATAAACAGGATAATATCACTTGTCGTTAATAATTGAGGTGGCAGTTGGAAGACTTAGTGACTGAAAACAGTTGATCAGTTTTATTCAAAACACATTTTATTTTTCAGAAACAATATGATGAAATTATCAAGACAGACAGAAATATTTATGTTGCTTGACAGGAGAGACGAATGCAGCAGACGTGTATATTATAAGACTGCAATCGCCAGAAGCGCTGAATACATATGACACGTCATTATGAGCGTCGACAGGTCTGTTTGCTTTGATCCCAGCTCTCTTTGGAAGAGTTTGTCTCAGAGGTTTCCATAGATGTTGAGGTCCGCAGTGTTCATGTAGTCGTCATCGTCATCAAGGTCCTGTGAGAGATTATGGTCATAGATGCTGACAGTGTCGTTTTACTGTTTGTATAAATAAACATGAATAAATCACGAGCGATTCAATAATACCTCTTTGTAATTGCAGGATTTTGGCTGGCTGAGTCCAACAAGAAGAGAGAGACAAAGAATGAAACTAGACACTGCTGTACTAACACATACTGTATTTATATTCTATGAAGTTGTCTGGTTAAAGTGGAGAAAGCTGAGTACCTTTTGGGCGACGGGAAACGAGGTTTAGAGATTTTCTGCCCGGCACAGGATTTTGAATTCACATTATTGGGCCTGCAGATTGAAATTTGTGTCACTATTCAGTTTGGTAAACACAAACAGTTAACATTTAGACTATTTACACACTTACACGTCACCTATGTCCCTTGCAGGCCTCCTGTTTTAGAAAAAAACACAGATAATGAGAGATAAATTATAAACATGCTAGATGTGCTGGTTTCACGATAAGAAAAACTGCATTCTCAAAGGTTAAATTGGATTGAACTGTCAAAACCAACCCCACACAGACCATCTGCATAGAAACAAAGAGGAACAGAAACTATGTAAATGTTATGTGGCATATAAATAAAGCGAAGATCTTATCAAACACAACCAAAAAAGGTCCCGCACAGAAGTGTTTGATCACAGTAGGCTGTCTACACACAAACCGCCGATGAAATAGTTCGCTAAAGTTATGTTTGGCGTATAGAGCGGCCCATGAAATGCATTCTTGCCTGTGGTCAGATCGAGATGGTCCCGGGCCACCAGAGCGAATCCTGAAAATTTCACAGATTAAATTATACATCAGTAAAATGAAAAGTTGCAAGACAACAGTATTCTGTCGAAGTCGTGTGGATGAGTCAGAAAAAAGATTTTAAAAAACACTTCTCACCTGCGGGACAGCCTGGACAGCCGGTTCCACATGCTAAATGTTGATGCAAAACACATCATGAAAATGCAGGAAAATTACGTAAATCATGTGGAACTGAGTGAAGCACTATGAAATTAATCTGCTTTACAACATTTTTACCTGCCATCCTGACTTCGGAGTTCTGTGATGCGTCTCCTTTAGCAAAAAGAAAATGTCATGTTGGAGCACATAGTTGTGAAATGTGCAAGAAAATGGACGATTTCTTCGGCTCATAAAACATTTATCACCTCTCTGGTGTGCTCTGTCTAATACTTGAAGTCAGAGTCCTGCATTACTCACTTGTATTTTTTCACCATGAAAATGCAGAAGAATCCAAAGACCACAGCAGTGCCAAGGCCCACTACTGTGGGTATGATGATGTGGTTATAGTTCTCTGCACCTAACAGACAGAATGAAATGCATTGTTTAACCTTATATTGCACAAATATAACCAATATATATATTTCCAAATAAAGGACATTCTGAAAAAAAACAGAGTGAAAAGATCTCACGTTTTACATAAAGCGTCACTGTTTTCGAGGACGACTTCCTCTCCTCTCCATGGAAGGTTGCTGTGCAGGTGAGCTCACTGTGGTCGTCCTGCTCTCTAGGAGTGAACGTCAGGATGGACTGCAACTCCCACGTGCCAAGTATAATTTCTCTGCGGATCTCCGAGATGTCATCTTTCTTGCCCTTGCTCCATGTGAGTGTAGGTGGATGGGAGGTGCAGGTGTAGGTGACAGAGCAGGTGACAGAATGTGGATGATCTTCAATGACTGTCTTTGGGTTGGTCAGGATGGGTTCTGGAGGATTAGCTATAATAGAAGAAAAAAAGGTAGAGATTTAGTCAGAGGCAATCATTGTGGCATAGAACTGGCATTGATTCATGACATTTTGGAAAGCTGGTGACATACGAAGAATTTTCAACTCGACACAATCATCAGCAAAGGTGAAGTCCTCAGACTTGGGAGTTAATTCAATCCGGAAGCAGAAAGGCCCAGTGTCGTGCTCTTTGATCTCATTGATTTCTAAGGTGCAGTTGTTCTGATTCAAAATTCCCAACAGCTCTGTGCGTTCCCTAAAGCTTTCCACAACGTCGTCATCATCCTCGGCATAGATGCGCTCATTTCGCTGATTTGAAAGATGCCAGATCCCATTGCGCTTGGTGTTCCTGTGTTCTTTAGGATGGGTGTACGAACAGGGTACCACGACACAGGACCCAACCAGGGCGTCAAGGTTTTGCACAACACTGGCCTTCCACTCGTCACCAAACACACGGCTGCTGATGGCTGAAAGAGAATTATGGAAGTGACTGAGAAAGTTTGTACCTCTAGGAAGATTTGTTTGATGGTTTTTTGGTCTACAAGGGGCACTATGTAGTTCAAACACAGAAAAGGAACATTTACAATATTAATCAGGGAATAATAAAAACACTGAAATATGGTCATTTAAAATAGTAATTTGGTTTATTTCCATAACTGGATGCACAAGCTGTCCTCAGAGTTTGATTAGGTTCCCAGAATGATGTTTGAAGCTATGACGGTAGCTACGTTTCTGCAAATTTAAACAAAGTAACTGAATGAAAGTGTGTTGTCCTTTGTTTGTTCATCAGTCGTGAAAATCAATAAATGCAGATTTTTCTCTTTTATTAAGATTTATTCCCCAAAAACTACACAGTGCAACTTTAAGTTGAGTGCATGCAGGAATGATATCGAAGTGTCTAACTATGTTACCTGCCATGAGCAGAAGGAAAATCATCATCTTCCCCTCTTTGTCCATATCCCCCAGAGGTTTTGTTGATGTTACACACTGTGGGATGAAATGAAACTAAATAAGAAGCAAAAAGATGTAAAAGTGGATCTTCTCCAAGCAGCACTAATCTTTGTATGCAAGAGCCATTCATTTATAGAGCATATAATGGCATTGTTAATGCCCTCAACGGGGATATACAGGTCTGAAACAGAACATCACACACTTGCCACTCCATTCAAATGTTCTCACCAAAAGTAAAAAAATACATTCTTGTGACAATTGCAATAAAAGTCTTACGCACTTTGAAGAAATACGCTTATATTTACCACCAACAATGATGATAAATAACAGTGTAAAGCTGCATTATTCCCAAATCCAGCTGTTTATTAATTGGCATGATCAAGTATAACGTATTGGGAGCTTACCTGATGAAGTCTGGCTGATCAGGGCCGTCCGTTTCTACTGAAAGAACCTCCTTGAGGACCGTATGCGGAGCGCTGTTCTGCAGTTAAGTTGACATATGATCTGAACAGGCAAGTGGAAAAACACAGGTTAGAAATCTCTGTCTTTTTTTTTCTTTATGTGGGTGAGGTAAAAGCAGATGTAGCAGAGGCAGCAGCAGTACAGTTAATGGTGTAGAAAGCAGGAAGTGGTCTCTTATTTAAGTGAGTGATGTGAGAGTTATAGATGCATCCATTTTTTTTTTTTTAATGGAATCATTTTTCCTTTGTGTGAAATTCTGAAGTTGAGTTATCAAGGGTATGAGTAAAAAGAAACAAACAAACAAACAAATGATTGGATTAGATCGCCACAAAGAGCTCGCAGTATTTGAAAGTATAAGTGATCTTACAGTGATGTCAGAAAGGACTGTGACACATTTTGTTGGAATGACCCCACACTCCAAAATATTGGATTTAAAAGGAAGCAGTGACTCTGATTATAAAGAGCTGACTTTCGTCTGGAACGTGAAGGACTTCATCTTCAGCGCATGCAGTGTGCGGTGAACAGAATGGGGAACAGAAAGTAGAGGGGCGTTTTGACACCAGTATCTCTCTGGTATGCTTTATTCTGGGAATAGCCCCCAACGATAACCACTGTTAATGTTTAAACATATTCAAAGTTTGCAGTTCAATTGAGATGAACCCAAATGCAGACAAGCAACAGACGGACAAGAATAATGATAAAAAGCTAACTTTGATAAACTTACCGAAGGTGGTAAAAGAAGGCAGCTGGAAGCCCAGAAAACAGTGAAGAACAATCCAGAAAGCAACCCAGATAACTAGGAGCAACGCAGAAACACATTGAGAAACACAGAGACACCAGGAAAACACAGGACCAAGGAACAGACAATTGAAAGAGGGAAAAATCACTGACTAAATATACAAAGAACTGATAAAAGCTGCTGTTAGGGATAGTTTTTTTCTTTCAAAATATTAAATAGCTGTATATTCTAATCACTGTTATAAAGTGTTTGGTCAGTAACCTAGGCTCATGCAGTTAAAGAGTAAAAAAAAAAACATTTTCTGGTATCCCTGCCCACTTTATCTAATTAGGATGGAGAACTCCACAGAGAAGCATGGACTCAAACCATCAATCAACAATCAAATGTCAGAAACAGCTCTAGCCAGCCTGCACTAACCAGTCATTACAAAGATACACAGTACGTCGATAAGCTTTAGGACAAGTAGCCATCGAGGAAAACACAGCGTTTATAAAATTTATAATTCAATGACACAGTGGCCAAATGTTATCACAGCAGGTTACAGGTGTGCATGTTCAACACATGACAGGTAGCAGTTAAGTCACTTCCTATTGAATAACAAAGAGAATCATGTAGGCTACTCACCAATTAAAAGTTCACCCGACGGGCCTTCTGCAGCACAGTCATTCACAACACTGCTCAAAGACTCTGCAGCTCTCTGTGGAGACTACTCCCAGTCCACTCCGTTGCTCTTGTCCCATCCAATGCTGCTCCTTAAATCGGACTGTATTAACTTGAGCTCGGATAATATCATTTATGACAGCAATGCTGTGCAAATCTCACTGAATTTTGCTGCCATTGAGCTGTGGTCTACAATGAGTAGCTTGGGCAGATCCTTCACAGTTGTTCATCATGCACTTTAACATTGCTAGCATTGAATGAAGCGTGAAATAACCTAGTCTAATTTAGTTAGTTCAGCAGTACTCTCATCCTGCTCTATTTTAACCTTCCTCTTCCGAGTGCCGCATTTTTATTTCACCTTGCTGAACGTTATTACGCTAACCATGGCAACTGCTTATTTAGGCTGCTGAATACTGCTAATTTATGTTGCTGCTTGCCCACTGAATGATGACTTGCATAGATATTGATAGGTCATCACAAATAGCATTTCACAGCAAGCCTTCCTTTCGTAACTTTTGAGAAGAATGCAATCATTTACAATCATAAAATGACAGTACACAGGATATACTATGACTCAAACCATCATTGTCAAACTCAAGTTAGAAAAATGGTACATAAAGCCACGATATTCCCTTCAAACATATGTTGTTCTATACCGTGTTTCAGTGCTAACAGCATTTTCTGATCAGTATGTGAGGGCCAGTTGTAGTTGACATAGGGCCCTGGTGACACTATCAGCAGGTTATAATTTGTCTGCCTGAACTGGCTCTTCACGCTAGAGGGCTGGAGACGGAATGGGCTGATGGAGGGGCAGACAGCAGAAGTCAATCAGGGAGGCGACTGGTCTGCAGGACAGACTGCCAGTGACACTCCTGACAGATAACCCCTCAGACAGGGCAGAAGGGTGGAACAGGTATTGATGAAGGCCTACATGCTGGCAACAAAGAGCTGCTCAGGAGGATGGGCAGGAACTACCACACTGGCGGAGCAGCAATGCTGGCCATTTCTCACACCTGGTCGACAAGGCTGTCAGCCAGGGCCGGTTAACTTGAAGAAAGTCGACTTGAAGTAGGAGAAGGGCTTGTCTGAAACTTTTTCTGGCATACATGAGATCGCAAAAAGAGGTTGAATAAGGTGTCCTGTTAGCTTCTTTTCTTTTTTTTTTTTTTTTGTATGGTGACACTGTACAGGTGCAGATTCACTCCTGGGTGAGGTCTGAACACGATGGGAGCAAAATGCATTCTAATTGCAAAGCAGCCTGCGTGCATTCACACCTTGCAGATGACATTCTAATGCCTAATATAAAACGGGGTGTGATTTTTCACACCTTCTGAAAACATGAGTCCTTTAACTGCTAAATGCTTGAATTAGCTTGAATGTCACACTTTTCTTGAAGTTTCGATTTCATTAAGAAAGCTTTAAAAGTTAAACATTTATTTGGGATAAAATTTGTATTTTCTTTTTGTTCTTTCAGAGTCTGTTTCCTTTTGCTGTCTGCTACATTTTTTTATGCTAACGCACTGTGGAAAAATCCTTTCTTTCTTTCTTTCTTTCTTTCTTTCTTTCTTTCTGTCTTTCTTTCTTTCTTTCTTGTTTGGCACATAGCATCAAAACGAACAAATTCATCTGGTTCAGAAAAGAAAAAAAGAAGAAACTAGATGAAGAAAAACGTATAGAAAAACATATAGAGTACCCCCATTGTTTACCTTGTATTATCATTTTCTATCAGTTCAGCTTGCTAGGGTGGGTCAACTGAAGATGTTTGAGGTTTTCACGCCTCTAGCCTGTTTTCCTCTTAAAATGTAATAGGTTGTTGCATCTTTTGTGGATGACCTAAAAGGGCTAGGAATCTATCCATCGTAGTTTGACAAAATAGGGGCCCTGAAACAGCATCTTGCATAGGGCCTCCAAAAAGCATTAAACATTAAAATAACAAAATGTAACATCTTTGACCAAAGCTTTAAGCAGCCTGCTTCCCTGAAAGCAAAGTTTTATAGAACAGTGACTAGTGGTGAAAAAAAAGCTTGATTAACCATGCATGTGATACTTAAGGGTGTGTGTGGTAAATGTGTTTTTTGTTTTCTGCGTAGTTATTTACAGCCAGCTGTGACACGCTCTGCTGTCGTGTGTGAATGTGTGATTTCTGTTTTTTTATGTTAACAGAACATGAGCACCCAACCTAGAAGTTTTATGCCCGAACAGACGTATCATTAATAAATACAGTTTTTCCTTCTCTACTAAATGCGGACATGTGCTCAGTCTGTGGTGATTTTCTTCACCATTGCTTGATGGGTAATGCCTTTATCCTACACAGTAGAGTTCTTCATTATGTGTACTTTTAGGACTACTCTTGAGATTCATAAATATTCAGGCTGAGATGTTCGGCACTTCCTTTTTCCTATGTCAAACACGTCAAAGAAACCAACGGGTTTTTTTGGACAACGGGTTGTTAACATCTTACTGGCATGGGTGTTTTTTGTAAGGACAGCCCCCCTTCGCGCTCACCCAGTCATGTCGGCCAGATGGTGGCACTTCAACACTGTTTAAGAGTTCCCGAAGTCACTGAAGGCTGGAAGTGAAACAAGATATGAAACAAGCTGAATTTGTGTGTAAAATAGAGACATAAAATATGAGCAATTCAGCAATTAAACAAGTGATAGGTCAACTTGAAATATATACTGAGGTGGAAATGAAACCAACAAATATCTGTGTTGCTGTTTGTGCATCTTTAAGAGTGAGAGGAGACCATGATTGAATCTTCACAACACTCACTTATCAGCATCAGCTTAGTAACAGTGATGCAAATTGCAACTATCAAAAGTAAATTCCAAGTTTTAACTAGACCACATCAGAGAGTTCCCCAGAAGAAGTTGCCTTTGAGACTGCAATGACCTCACACCTTAATTTGGAAATGTGTCCAACGAACAGGATGAGTCATTTTATCTATAAATATCGAGATTAAAACACAAAATCAACAAGACGCTAATAGGTTCAATATATGTCAGTTTTGAACAATAGCATCTATAGATCTCAGTTATTGATTGAGCGCTATACTTCCGATGGTATGTATGTACTAACTGATATAATTACATTTCAGCCATTTAGTGGCCTCAGTATGTGTTGGATTTTGTTGCACCCACAATTAAAGTCATTATTTTTGTTATGTTGCCGTACATGATGTAGCCTGCTCTGTTTTTGCATCAAATATAGATCGAGTCAGTGGTTAAATCATTGTCCTGTTAGAAAAACATCCAACATATTTCATAAATTATCATGATTAAACAATAATCATCTTAAGGCAGCTGTCTATCAATTAAAGAACTTGTGTCCACAGTTGTGTGTAAAATGCTATGTGAATAAAACTGAGTTTAGTTAAGTTGAGACTAATAGACAATAGACATGCATACATTTTTGACAGGTCATGATCTATGACAGAAAAGTCTTGATTTCAGTCAAATCAGTCATCAATTCTTGAACTTAACACCACTTGGAGGAGGAGGACACACTGCCTTAAGGATTTTGAAAAAAAGCTTTTTATAGGAGACCTTCCTCACAGTTTCAAACACCTTCAGCAGAATGACTGTAGTGTCATACACCTTCATCAGACTGTATTTAACTCTGGTATATCGATGAAACCTCACCGCTGTATTGAACTCACAATAACAACCTTCAATTAGAACCTCTAACATGATGAAATGTATGAATTCTTTGTGTGTTAGTGATTGAAGGACTTCCCAGTGATTGATTAACAGACTGATGAATACAAACAGACACTTGGATCCATTAATCAGCAGAGATAAACTTGTATTGTTTCTTGCTGTGATTAATCTCATCCCGTGAGATACAATTATTGGGTCCTTTGATTGCAGACGAGGTCCAGCCCTCAGTGAATCTGCAGGACTGTCTTTAAAAATGGAGGAGCCTGAGCCCCTCTCATTCACTGTTGGAACTCCTGTGGATTAACCAGGAGCTGTGTCCCTGTGAGCTGTTTAAGTGACCAGGTAAGAAGCCATCTGTGTTGAATCTAAAGTGTATGTGTAATTAGAAATGTAACTGTATTGTATTTAATAGGTTCATTTTCCGTTTTTTGATTCACAGATTTGCAGCACATTTCCTGTCATGGGCAACTTGGCGTCCACCGGCTTCGTCACCTCTACCCCAAGGAAACTGTCCTGGGGGCGCCAGAGGGAGGACACAGTCCAGCTGGAGGACTTCATGACACGGTGCGCAGAGGATCACTGGAAAGTTAAAGGAAGGAGAAGTTTCTCTGTGAAGAAGGTCCACCGCAGCTGCAGCATCCGTTATGTCGACCTAGCTGCCCAAGACGCTGACATTTCTTATCCAAAGGGGGGAGCGATGCTGAACCCTGCTTTCGTTGGAGATCAGGGTCCATGAATGACACAGTGATGTTCACAGTGGGCAATTCAATCTACAGCAGAACTCAGCAAGGTCATCCTCCAAGTGATGTCTGAAGGAGGAAACCGTCTCTGTGAAGCCACTGCAACACGGCAGATAGTTCATCGAGGGCTTCCTCTGACATGGTTTTCTTTGTGACCACACGACTTAAAGTGTGAACTCAAACAGGAAGGGAGGCCTCAATAACACTTTAAGACGTGATCAGTCCCTTTTGTGAAATGGAAGGGAAAGAAACATGTTTCCTTTTTTTTGTACTGCATGCGAACAGCTAAAAACACTATTCAGATCTTAACACCCCAGAGAGAAGTCAGGTATCAGTCGCCACATCACATGACTTCACTAGCTGCAGGCATCAGGTAGCCAAAGGATATCCTGTCTTCTTGTCTCTGCACTGGTGATAGACACAGTTTAAGGTACAGTAAATGTCACTTTACTGGTTCTTACTTGTTCTGTGGACTTTTCAACGGGTTTACATGTCATTGCTTTCAGTCAGTCCTGCAGTTTCAGAAAGTCTTTTTTTTCTTTTGATCTTACCGTCTATCGTTGTATGACATCGTATACTGTTACTGTTATTGTAACTGGCATGAAAGAAAACTTTCAGGACAAATACATTCTACCTTGCACCTCACTCTGCTGTGGCCTCTTGATGTATTTTCACTTCAACAGAGGTTGCATCGCGGTTCTCGTATTTTGAGTGTCTGTGGTCCGGTCTGAGTTTTGGTCACAGCTGGTTCCTGTTTTGCTGTGTTCGAGGTGAGGGAGCGAACACGTTCCCTCAGAGCCTGTGCAAATAATAAAGTCGAATATTTTATCCTTAATAAATGATTTAGCGGCCCTGTTGAGTTCCTGTCATGCTTAATCCAGCCATTTTGCGATTCTAAAGGTGATTCTCTTATTCAGCTCAAAGTGCGCTCGTACTAAAGAACGGCCCATTTGCAGCATTTAAAGTACTTACAAGTTAATGAGGCTGTAATGCTTCAAAGACCTGGGGATCAAATGGTGGTGAGAGAATGAGAGAATGAGTTTTGGGGAAGAACCTTTAATCAGAGTATCATCCCAATTAAAAAACTGTCCCCACAGAACAACACAATTTTATTCATATATACTTGGTTTATTTTTGCGGGACCCTTCTGTGTATAGACCCCTTGAAGCAGCGTTCTTGGGACCTTATTACACTCTGAGTACAGCTTGTTTATTCCCATATGGAAATATATCAAATATATTCATCCAACAAATATATTTCTGAGTTTGTAACATTAGCTTATTCATGATCTAAATGTTACCTTTTTGAGTATGACATATTCCAAAATCCAAAACATGCCCCTTTAACGTGCAAGCTTACAAACATCAACAAAAATAACAATAATAACAGTCTTCGTTCGGATCATTTGTCTGATGCATTGTTGAACATCTGAATAATTCTGTGAATACATGAACATTACCTGAGCATTAGAATGTTCATTAAAGATTATTAAACTTGTTTCCATTTTGTTTATCGGATTTTTTGTACTTTTCAAAATAAGTTGTTCTGAGATTGTGTTCGTCCTTGAATTGTCACATCTGTATAGAAGATGACTTGTTGAATCTCACAAATAAGCTTTCGAAATATTACTAATGCAAACTCCCGGTAGTCAAATCATCCGAATCAAGTGTTGCCAACAAATATGTGAGGGTTTTGGGGGTTTTTTTGCTCAGTGGTTATGGTCTCTGTGTTTAGCATGCCAAATGCTAAGACAAAAATACAATTGGAGAAGTCGTAGTTACTAAAATAAATCAAATTCCTGAATATCTGAAGAAGGAAGTGAGTGCAGCAGGATGGCACACATCTTGCTAATGCCCTGAAATGCAGAACAGAGACACGATTGGAAACAAAAAATAAGAAATTATAATGTTTATGAGAGCTGATTAAGAGTCCAAAACATACTTAGAATGAAAAGCAAAAAAATAATAATAAAAAAAAGATGAATGATGATTAATGTTAGGGATGCACCGATACCGATACTGATATCGGGAATCGGGCCGATACTGTTATAATATACTCGTACTCGTACTCGTACTCGTACTCGTACTCGTTAAAGTTCGCCGATACCAAGAACCGATACCAATCAGTGTTCTCTCCAGACGCTGGAATAGCGGCACTGCGCCGCTATACTGCTGCCGCGGTCTTCTCGTAGTGAGCAACAAGTGTCCCACTCTGATACGTGCAGCGGACCGTAGTTTGTTCGAGGTCCGACGCCACAAAACCAAGCTACTAACGAGACGGTGCCGTTTTAGGAACGAGCTCTTGGCTCGCTGCATGTTGTTGTGTTTGTTTCTCTGTGGAAAGTCAATGCGGGGGCGGAGCCACTATGAACTACGGGAGCCCATGAGGAGCGGCGGAGGAGAAAGAAACACGCATACAGCTGATCATGCAGAGGTGATTCTTTTCATCAAAAAGAACCTGCCACTCACTTTCCCCAAAAAAATTTAGTTCAGAGACCACACCATTGCATGCTGACTGAAGTTTGAGGTTTCGTTTGATTCAAATATGGACACTCTGCAATAGGTTCATCAATGTTGTGTCAATCTGAAAGCTGGAGACAGTGCAAAATAGTTAATTGATATTTTGTTTGATTAAAATGTGGAAACTCTGCAATAATTCTCAGAATATTTCACAGAAAATGTTTATTTTTCATTTATCATCATTTGTTGTAACAAGCAGAGAAGAAAATAAAACCTGTCTTCCAATTAATAGCATTTTGCCTAATAGTTTTTTGGGGGTTGTTTTGGTGGTAGTAGTATCGGCATCGGTACTCGGTATCGGCAAGTACTCAGATCTAAGTATCGGTATCGTATCGGGTTGAAAAAAAGTGATATCGGTGCATCCCTAATTAATATGGTATAATTCCCCAAAAGAAGTATGATGAGTCCAAGGTTTGATTTGGTGTGAAACACGGTGGGTTAAAAGTGGAATGGAAACTAGACAAGTCATTTCACACGAGGAGGAAATGACAGCACAGCAGTACAAGCCAGGAAATATTTGTCACTTTGCTTGCAGGTCTGACCCAGAGAGGACGAGATGGACTCTGTAAAATGGACCCTGTTTTTGGGGGGCCTTTGCTTCGCAGGTATGTTACACTCCCGATATGCTGCATCACAAGAAGTACGATTAAACAGATTTTTTGACATTTTTTTTGTATTGTTATGTTTTTTTTGTCCAGGCCAAGAATTTAATTTCCAGGTTAAGTTGTTATTTATGCTGTTCTTTGTACTATTTCATTTTTACATTTTCCTCACAATTTTATTCCAGTTCCTCAGACTGAAGCCTCATCTTGGACAGTTAAGGTGCCATCCTCAGTTAAAGGTCTCCCTGGATCCTGTGTGGTGATCCCCTGCTCATTTAACTACCCGGATCCAGGGAGGACGGTCACTCAGTTCACCGGGATGTGGCTCAGCGATACAAATGAACTCATTTATCACCCGGAGCAGTCTAAAACGATGCAGCAGTATCGCAGTCGGACGCAGCTGGTTGGAGATCTCAGACATAAGAGCTGTTCACTGAAGATTGATCCTCTTCAAGAAAGTGACCGTGGGCCTTTCTTTTTCAGGATCGAAATAGGAGGCCATGATAAATATTCATACAACAAGAAGAAAGTCTCCATCGCAATGACCAGTGAGTGTATCTCAATAACTTTCAACAAACACCGTTAACAGTACAGTTCTGTCTTTATTTCAAGTGCTGTTACCATTGAATTTCTAATTATTTCAGAAATGTGTTTATAAGTCGGTCCTGACACGGATCATTTGTGCTGATCAGCAATCAGTGAATATGGAGTCAGAAAAATAACTAATTTGGTTGATTTTTGCAGCTTCAGAAACTTCATGAAATGTTATTATAATTGTACAAACAGCCACAGCTTGAAAAAGTAAGGATGCTTTAAACTGCATGACATTGTTAACCTCTATGTTTTTGTTTCACTTGTTTTATCTTTGAAAGTTACATTTGTAATTATATCCCTTAATGAGCTCCTCTGACAATACAAATGAGTACTAACAGGGCTACCAGAGGTTCCCTGGTCTCAACAACAGTTTCCAGTTCCTTATTTGAATGGCTTTACTGGCTCTTAAAATAGCTTCGATCATAACAGTTTCATTTCTCTGGACAGACACGTGTCACCCATTTTCAAAATTCCAATATGTTAAACAAGTTTTGCGAAACCCTGTGGAGCTAAACTGCTGCACAGGGTTTTGCAAAACTTGAAATTAGACTGAAAACCTTAAAAATTTGTAATGCAACTATAGCCCCATTCACACTGCCTTTTCAAGGTGGGAATCATGAGCAGATACTACGCCTCGACATCTGTGTGAAAGTTACAGAGGTGGAAAGGGGGGACAGTAGTGATCTGCCTCTGATCCGCCTTCTGAGGTAGTCAAGCTGCTGCAGCAGAGGCGAGATGGCATCTGTGTGAATGGAAAAACCAGCAGCGGGGTACAGGGTGGATTACAGACCAAACTGAGTGGCGAGCTATCGTCAATAAGTACGGCAACAAATTCCATTGTGTTGATGGAGAGTTTGGGTGTGGTCACAGCGATGCCATACACTGTAAAATTTTTCACTGTAAATTTACAGTAAATTACGGGCTACTAGTTGCATTACTTTCACAGTAATTTTACAGTAATTTACTGTGAATATTTCACAGTAATGTACTGTAAATGTTTCACAATAATGTACTGTAAACATTTCACAGTAAAATACAATGTATCTACAGCTGTATACTGTGACTTCACAGTTGCCATGCCCATGGAATTACTGTAATATAGCAGTATTTAGCTGTGGAATTACAGTATCTTGCTGTATGTAAATTACAGTAATTGCCTGTATTTTTTTAATTTTTACTGTAAAAGTAATGCAACCAGTAGCCAGTAACTTACTGTAAATTTACAAAATACTGTAACATATGACTTGTTACCTGTGATTTTACCACACAAACATGCTTTGGATTTGCTAAATTAAAGGTCAAAACAAGAACAAAGAAAACAAAGACAATACTCATTTTAATTTTTTAATAATTATAAAATCAATTTATAATATCAAATTAAACAATTTACTAGAGCTGTCTCTGAACATAAACATGAATTTTCATTTCTAAAGAGCAGATTCAGCTTTTAAGTGCTGATATATTCATTCCCTGTCTAATGTCAATATTGATACCAGTATTGATGTGTTACATGGCCGGGGTAGTAATGTAATCAGGTTACAGCTCAAAATCATACTTTGATATCACTAACTGAATCTATGAATCAGTCACTCAATATTAAATCGAATCAATATCAAATTGTGATTAATCAATAGCAGGAAATTGGTTACCATACCCAACCCACATGTCAATTTACAACTTTAAACATACAGTATAAACAATTTACAACTTATGAACATAATATGAACATACTTAAGTCAACTAAGTAACAATTTCATATTTACATTGACCACTCAAAGTCAACAAGTTTCCTTTGGAGCGTGCTCACGTGTCGATTGATGCCTCCACGCTTCTTCTTTGAATTTGAGCCCGTCTCAAGGTTATTGCCCAAGAAGCACCTGTAAAAAATAAAGCAAAGACAACTTTCAGTTTTACAGATTTAATATTGCATTGTTTATCCAAGGCACATGCAGTGGTGCCCCTGCCTCTTTAACTAAATCCAACCTACACCAAAGAATTAATATTGAAAGCCAAGCAAGATTTATACAAGCAAGCAAATCAGTCGTGTAGAAATTGAGATATACATGCAAACATTGTAATGAAAATAGTAATGGAAATTCCTGAGACAATAATGCACTAAAGTTGATTAAGTTTACCAAACATGTCCACAGCTCACAGGTTGTGTGCTCTCTTTGCCATGCTATCAAAAGGAGAAAGTTGAGGAGTGCTGGGCTGCTGAATTTGATTCAGATTGACCAAATACAGAGGATGCTCATGTGGTCCCATCACCACCTGTCCTTCAGTGGACAGCATCCAAGCGCTAGGCTTCATTATGTTGCCTGAAATGAACAGAGATGCCCATCTTGCACTATTTTAAGAAAGTGTAATGCTGCACAAGAGAGCAATGCTTGTATTTCATTCATTTAAATGTTCAGCAACATCGAATGCTTTTTAAAACTGTATCTCACTCGACCATTGTTAGTGGTCTAACTGACTGTCTCTTGCAAACCTGACGCCAGAGAACATTGAGTCCTACCTTGCTTGTGCAATTTTTAAGTCTGCAAGATTTGGTTTTCACTAGCGATGCCCTGATCATGTTTTTTTTTTTTTTTTAATCATCTATCACTGATCTCCATCACCGATATAAGCCATATCGGTTGATCTAGTCTTTTTATTGACAGTTTTTCTATAGCGTCAGCCTTAAAAAAACTCGAAATGCTGCCCGGTGCAAATTTACATAAGCAGTTAACAAGTAGCTCAGCTGATGTTAGCAAACAGTCCAGATGTAGTGACTTTTTTGTTCATTTTTAAAATAACCACATACAGCTCGAAATATCAATATAAAATCCAGATATCAACAGTACCTTGGAAAATCAAGCAGGGGGTGCTTGGTAACGTCACTGTCCTCTGCACATCAGCGGCTGTGACACACGGCTGTGAAACAAGAAATAACAAAGCATTGTAGCGTATTCAACGTGGTGCATAAGAGACGTTTCACTGGTTCCAATGATTTAGAGGTTAATCAGAGCGAATGTTATGTGTCAACATGTGAATGAATGCGATTAAATTACTGACTATAAGCTCAATTTGATCCAAATGTCATTTGCCAGTTTGATGAGACATTCAGGGGTGGATCAAAGTACAATGTCAAAAAGAGAACCACTTGATTTTCTCAGATTATTTACACAGTTTTATGTGCTATTTTTACCTCAACAGCCTGCTCCACAGGTCACTGTCCATGTTGTTTAAACTGCCTCTGCAAAAGAATGGAGAGCAATTAGTGACAGATCATATACTTTAAGCTGGAAGAGTTTAGTAGTCAATCAAACACTCATGCATATCCCTCCCATCAATATGACCACCAAATGAAAGCACATGATTTGAGCTTTCCAAAGATATAAGTTACCTCTATGTGAGGCAAAGCTTCGTGGAGAAAAACGGCTTTGTAATGACTTAGCTGCTGCAGCTGGAGGCTAACGTTAGCTTACTTTAGCCTTGACCTTCGCTATCTAGCGGCGAAACACCGCGTATTCTCGGTCAAATAACTCACACACTATGCCTCATAACGACATGTGGAGCCCAATAGATGAAAACACATGATTTGAGCTTTCCAGAGATATAAGTTACTTCTCTGTGGCAAAGCTTTGCAGAGAAAAACAGCTTTGAAATGGCTTAAAGGCCAAAAAAGTGGAGCATAATAAAGAGAGTTACCTTGATCCAAAAGAGCGTTCATTTAATAACATTAACTCTCACAACGAATAGAAGTTGTGACAAGCTGTCTAAAATGTAATGATGTTAACCTTACCTTGGAGCTCTTCTATCGGTATGTGTCGGGTCGTAACATTATCCACCATGGATGTATAAAGAGAACGGCATCCTATCCACCGGTATCCACCTGTCGTTTCTTCTTGGCCCCACAATGCAGTGCGGTTCAATCTCGATTCAAATTTTACAGTAATTTGTTGTGTTATCAAAGAGGATGGTTTGACTACAGTATTCTACTGTGAAATATTACAATGCAATGTTGTTAAATCCTGGTATCAGTTTTTTTCACAGTAATTTACTTGATTTCACAGAAAATTCTAAATTACAGTATTATATTGTGATTATTACAGTTAAAGCCTGTAAAGTGATAATATGGTAAATTACTGTGAAATATCACAGTAAAATATTGTTAAATTCTGGTAGCATTTTACAGTGTACGTACCAGACGTGAGCTCACTGTGCACCTAGACGCAGCAAGTGGCTTTGTTTTGATAAGCTTTTGCAATCTCACAAGATTTATTTCCATCCAGTGTTGCATTAATTTTTCACCAAGATCTTGTATTGATGATGGGAGAGTCGGAACCACTGCGCAAAGCCTTCTCCAGCACATCCCAAAGATTCTCAATGGGGTTAAGGTCTGGACTCCGTGGTGGCCAATCCATGTGTGAAAATGATGTCTCCCTGCTCCCTGAACCACTCTTTCACAATTTGAGCCCGATGAATCGTGGCATTGTCATCTTGGAATATGCCCGTGCCATCAGGGAAGAAAAAATCCATTGATGGAATAACCTGGTCATTCAGTACATTCAGGTAGTCAGCTGACCTCAGTCTTTGGGCACATAATATTGCTGAGCCTAGTCCTGACCAACTGCAGCAACCCCAGATCATAGCACTGCCCACAGGCTTGTACGCACTAGGCATGATAGGTGCATCACTTCATCTGCCTCTCTTCTTACCCTGATGCGCCCATCACTCTGGAACGGGGTAAATCTGGACTCATCAGACCACATGACCTTCTTCCATTGCTCCAGAGTCCAATCTTTATGCTCCCGAGCAATTGAAGCCTTTTTTTTTCCGATTAGCCTAACTGATTAGTAGTTTTCTCAAGGCTACAGAGCTGTTCAGTCCCAATCCCTTGAGTTCGCTTCGCATTGTGCGTGTGAAAATGCTCTTGCTTTCACTATTAAACATAGCCCTGAGTTCTATTACTGTTTTTCTACGATTTGATTTCACCAAACGTTTAAGTGATCACCGATCACGATCAGTCAGGATTTTTTTTCGACCACATTTCTTCCTCGAAGACAATGGTTCCCCACTATCCTTCCACTTTTTAATAATGTGTTGGACAGTTCTTAACCCAATTCTAGTAGTTTCTGCAATCTCCTTAGATGCTTTCTTTGCTTGATGCATGCCAATGATTTGACCCCTCTCAAACAGACTAACTTCTTTTCCACGGGATGTGTCTTTCGACATGGTTGTTTAAGAAATGAAAAGCTACTCATTGCATCAGTTGGGGTTAAATAACTTGTTGAAAGATAATCGCTCATGCAGTAATTATCCAATAGGAGGCTCTTACCTATTTGCTTAGTTTAATCCAGGTAGCGACCTTTTTTTTGACCAGGCAGTGTACATGCAATTAACAAACTGGGCATAGCAGTAAAAGGTGAAGTTTTTGCAGTTCCAATAACCAAAATTAATTTGTTTACAACAATGTTAAAGAAAAACTTCAGATCTACAGCATTATCCTATTTATCCCCCGTCTTAAATATAGGCTCTATAGCAGATCACATGTCCAACGTTCCCTGATGGGATGGGACTGTCAACACGAACGACCACACTGTGACTGCTCAGTTAGCAGAAATATCTATGAAGGGTGATAACTGACATTTCCACACGTTATTCAGAGCAAAAAACTTGAACTCATCATGTCATTGTGACTTTCACTATTGTGTTAGTGTAGTTACTGTCTCTAGCAACTTTTGTAGAAAATCAGTCACTTTACCCAAGAAAACAGCATCCCTCCTCGTGAGTGAGAGTCAGACAGGGTCCCTTAACTACTGACAGCGAGTATGCAATTATGTAATTTAGAGCAAAAAACATAACTTTGTTACTTTCCACAACGCATGGTGGGTCAGGATCTCAACAACAACACTTACAACAGTGTCCATATGATTAGAAAAAACTGGCAGACACATGTTTCGATCAACAGGTGGAAACCAGGGGAAACACATTTAAAAAAACACACACAGATGTCAACATTATGATGTGTACCATCACGCCTCTTTTGGTTCCGCAACACTGGCATGCTAAATGAAATGACACACTACTTGGTTCAGTGTGAACAAACAAAGTCAGTGTAAAGGCGAGCCTTCTTTGCGACGATAATGCAGACTCTATGTGTGAAAAAGGCTTAAGGCCTCCCTTAATTATGGGAAATGGCAATTGTGAAACAAAGTGAGTGAAGGTGTCCAAATACCAAAAGAAGGAACCATTCTGACATGAATTTTCAACGAGAACTGAAAGAGTACAAGTGAAAAGATAGATGTGGTCAAAAATAACATATCAGCATCACAAGAGCACTTGACAGACAGCAGCAGCAGCCCGACCCGAATAAAACAGGAAGTATCCTTCTGTCCACGCCTTTACCCAGTGTTGTAAAAACTACCCAAAATACTAGATAGATAGAATTTATATATACTATACACTATACTTACTATACTTAAATAAAGGTAAAGATATTGTGTGCATGTGCACATGTGCCACTATGTGTTGACCAGTTAGCCATCTGATTATCTGATCCGATATTAAGCAGTTTTCTAATTCTCTTTCTAATTCAATTGTCTAAACCATTTCTTTTTTCTAATTTCTAATGATTTTTTTTATTTAATTGCCAATAAAATGATCAATTTGGCTCTGAACTACCAATGAAATGTATCAAATAAAGTACAATATTTGCTTCCAAGTGGCAATATATTGAGCATTTCTTCATGGACATAAATTTCTATAGGGTGTGTCTAATATTTGAATTATATCTCCTTAGTAGTATTTGTTGTTTCGGCTCAAGGTTACTACTGAATTGACTTAGGATATTTGATTATATACCCTCAATTTTATACGCCATGGTGCCATCACAGTGTGCGTTCCTTTTTCGATTTTTTGTCAACTGAAGTGCTTCTATCATCTTTAATGGTGAAATGACTGAAGCCAGAATGTAGAATTATAAAATCGATATCATCATTTTGAGCAGCCGAGTCGACCAAAAGTTCTTCCCCTTACTTGCAGTAGCCTCCTGGGTTTTGCTGTCGCCTAACATGACGTTTCTTGTTGTTACAGGTGAACTAACTCCCATCAGTTTCTCTGTGAAAGAGGAGGTAACGGAGGGTCAAAATGTGTCTGCATCCTGCTCTGTGTCTCATTCGTGCCCCGCCTCTCCTCCTGTCTTCACCTGGAGTTTCTCTGGAGAGGCACATGTCCAACCACAGCAGCTTGAAGATGGCCAGTGGAGAGCTACATCAACTCTGACCTTTCGCCCTACCAGAGCGGATCATAACAAGCAATTAGAATGCACCGTAAGATACCACGGAGGGCGGCACCACAAAACATCCAAGGTCCTCAAAGTAAAATGTGAGTATATATGGGAGTAAGTAAGTAATTCTGTGGTGCAGTATAATATCAAAGCAAATAAAAGATAATAAAAAGTATTTTAATGAATACGAAAATTGGAGCAAGAAAGCACCAAAAAAGAGAATGAAGAATATTTCAAAAACACACTGAGCTCAAAAAGCAGTATATGTATATATGTGTCCTAATGGATTTGGTGATTTTTTTTACTTAAGCTTTACCAACACATATGCTCCTCATTCCAATAAAGTGGCTTTGGACGCTTCTTATAGGAAGTTTAGTCACAGTCAGAGGATTTACAGTCATCACGTATTCATCTGCAGTGGAAAAAGAGCATTGTGCTGTCCCTTACGGTTGTTTATATTGGTTTAGGTGGTGGTGACGGACATTAGTTTCTGCCTGCTTCTGCATAATTTCCATGCGCACCATAAAGCCATTTTTGCTTTTTTCAGCACTGATAGCTCTGCCATTGTTGGACAATTGCATCTGGATTCATGAAGATCAATGGATCACTGGTTTCATGACCTGACATTGTTATTTACAATGTCAAAGACGTAGAGGTATTTTACAACAACAGCTTGTCTTTAGCAGGTTAGGGTTACAGAAGTTAGGGGTTAGGATTAATAACATTAATCAAAATTGAAACCCCAGCCTTTGGGGATTCAACAATTAACAGTAAAAGATAGAAAAGCTGTTCTTACAAAGTTGGGTTTCTTAAATCAGTCCTGAGTAACCCCAATTCCCAAACAAATCAATAAAGGATCACTGAAAAAGGAAATAAATTCAAGATCTCCAACAAAGTTACCCTTGGTATCAGTCAGTTGACTGTCTTCAAGCACAGAGGATAAGCTATGTCATATTAGGAGGGTTGTTGTTGTTTTTTTCGTCCAATGCGTGCAAAGTTTTTTATTTTGAATCAATATTGTGACACCTCTACTCTTCAGTCATAAGTCAGCTTGACTTAGATTTATGACCAAATACCTGCAAGAGTAACAACATTCCCACCAACCTTGGTTGTTATTTGTCATTGGTGCAAATGCTAAGTGGTAAACGTTATACCTGCTAAAGATTAGCATGTGTTGCAGTGCTAGTGGCAGCATTTGGTTCATGGCACTGCTGTGCCTAAGTAAAGCCTCACAGAGATGCTAGCATGGCTGCTAGTATAGCTGTAGACTCTTATCCTGCTTCTTTTTGTGCCCTGACATCAGCTCAGCCTTAACATTACTTTGTAAGTAGTGCAAAGTGTGAACATATACCATCAAGGGCGTCACTACCATGTCAATTGAACAATACCAATATCACATTTACTGTAGAAAGCACTAGTGCATGTCAGTCAGCTGTTTTCCTTTGTTAATCAACATTTCTTGGTGCGATTTTTCACAACATTTTTAACAAATCAGGCTTTCAAAATGTAATAGGGACAAAATCTACCATTTAAAAAGTTAGAAGGGACATGTCCCCATCATCCCTAGTGTGTAAATGAAACTTATCTACGGTATCTCTGTAAATACTATCATGAATTCAATGTTTCCATGTAGACACTCCCCATGTGAAAGTTGAGTACAAGTCTGATGTAAAGGAAGGAGAAGCTGTGCATTTGAAATGCTCAAGTGATGCCAATCCTCCTGCCAGCAGCTATGAGTGGCAGAATGAAAGTGGTGCTCGCCTGCATCAGGGGAACGTCTTCATGCTGCCAAATGTCTCCAGACAGCACACAGGAGCCCTGTACTGTACCGCTACTAATACAATAGGCAATACGCAAATCAAGCCCTGTGCAGCTCAATGTGTCTTGTAAGTAAACAATGAAAGAAATAACATGATAAGGGGAAGATTTATTTGAATATATAAAGAAAAGCATGGGTAATTCATCACTCGGTTTATTGTCCTTACAGATGCTGTCAAACATGTCAAGCATATAACTTCACCACCAGAGATATCGTACTCTAGTGTCCCTTAACAGGCAGATTATTGCCACATCCATTTTTTTTTACTGCATTTTGTCTAGTTTTTTAATTTCTGAAGAGGCAGATTTTATTTATGTAAAAGTTCAAATGTGACGATGCAAACATTTTACTGGTTGCGTTGTGGGTCAAAGGAAGGTTTTTTTTTTTTTTTTTCTTGGGGCGGTTAAGAAAAGGCATAAATCACATTTACTGTTGAAAGCACCAGTGAATGTGAGTCAGCTGTTTTCATGTGTTAATCAACATTTCTTGGTGCGAGGGATTTTTAATAACATTTTTAACAAATCATGCTTTCAAAGAGTGATGGGGACCTAAGCTACCATTTAAAAAGGTAGTAGGGACACGTCCCCATCATCCCCAGTGTGTAAATGACACCTATCTGCAGTATCTCTGTAAAGACTATTAATGAATTGTATGTTTCCATCTAGACGCTCCCCATGTGAAGGTTGAGTACAAGTCTGATGTAAAGGAAGGAGAAGCTGTGCATCTGAAATGCTCAAGTGATGCCAATCCTCCTGCCAGCAATTATGAGTGGCAGAATGAAAGTGGTGCTCGGCTGCATCAGGGGAACGTCTTCATGCTGCCAAATGTCTCCAGACAGCACACAGGAGCCCTGTACTGTACCGCTACTAATACAATAGGACAACGCAAATCAAGCCCTGTGCAGCTCAATGTGTTGTGTACGTATGCAATGAAAGAAATGTCATGATAGGGCAAATACTTATTTGATTAATAAAGGAAAAGCACTGGTGATTCATCACTAACTTTATTGTCCTTACAGATGCTCCTGAGGTGAAGACCATGTCTTCCTGCTCCTCGGAGACAGACACGGTGAAGTGTGTGTGCATTGTGGAGTCCAAGCCTCCCAGCAGAGTCTATTTTGTGCTTTCTGACAAAGTCCTGCTGAGCACCAAGGTAGAGACACACAGCTCTCTTACCATCGGGACTCTGCAGGCAGACCTGGGATCTTATGCGTCTGTCCTCTGCCTGGCTAACAACACACAGGGCAGTGCCAGCCTCCCTTTACCTATCAATAGTAAGAAAGTCTTTACAATTCCAAGAATGCATGACACATGCCAAAAGATATAACACGGATTGTATATTGAGAGAAACTGTGACATTTATTCTGTGTGGGCAGGTAAGATGCAGAGTTACATCATCATTGCGGTCGGAGCAGGAATAGGGGTGACCATATTGATACTTTTAATAGCAGCGGGAGTTGTTATAAAATGGTAAGTTGTTTTCTGGAATTGACATATGTACATCTGAGTCACACATGTAGATGTATTTGTTAATATAGTGTGGAAACATGTCCAATAATACTAAAAATTTCACATAATTTTAACAACTGGCGGGACAGGTAGTCGGCTCTAAAGTTTCTAAAGGGTATGACAGCCTGTGTTCATTATTGCAACTGGGTTTCAGTGGTTTTGATAGTTCTAACTCTATTGGGCCTAAAATTGCTTAACATTTTTCTGCCAGTAGGGGGAGATCTGGGCAAGCACCAACATCTCACATGATCACCAAGATGGCAGACAAAAATGTGGAGCTCCCTGAGTATGCTGCAACAAAAAGGTTTTTGATTATTCCCCACAGTTTAAACTAAAGTTTCCTCAAGCTGTAAAGTGTCACAAGTAGGACAATATTGCAGTATCCTTGTGTGTGTCTAGTTGGTAAATTTGAAAAGTTTGTTTTCTGCATTCTTTCCATAGAAGAGAGACAAGCTATGAGGATGTACATTGCCCTGACATGTGTCCCGATGATCCTGTATATGGCAACATGGAGGTACGTTCAGTTTTCTTAACTCATTTATAATGTCCTTGCAGGAAGGAACAGATTAAGTGAATCTTGTTTTCTTTCTGTACAGAATGACTGGGATGGCGCAATCTACGCCAATGTGTAACATCGCTGAGTTCACGGGAGGAACAGCTGGAGTGGGCAAAGAAAGTTGTAAAAAGTGCTGATATGCTATTTTCTCTATATATCACAAAAGTATTATTTTTCTGTCTCCTGTAATTCGCATCTGATGTCGACAAATAACATTAATCAATGCACTTGAGTTTGCAGAGGTTGTTTCTCTTGTGTCTTTTCCTGACCGCTTGTCTGATCAATACGTGTTATGCAACATTCTCATTGAATAATAAATTATATTGGACTTTCAAATATGTTTAACAGAGCATTTTCACAGAGCCTCAGTCAGTCAATAGCAACACATGGTGCAAAAGTGTGATTATGAACTTCCGTTTTTCAGCTGCGGTGCCTATTTCCTGTGTTTATTTGCACTCCGCCTCTCCAATCACACCACCGCAACACAGATGCATTGAAGATATGCACTCGCCTCTCAGAGTAGTATTATAATGTATCAACATTTTACAGATAGATTCATTCCATCTAAATTGACCTAATGAGTTTCAGAGACGTGTACTGTAAATGTTTGTGCGCACCAAGTTTATTCATCCATTCATCGACTGAAACGATGTGGAGAAAATAGTCTGTGCCCGGGTCACTTTCGGAAAAACCCTTGTGTGGCTTAACAGTGTGTTGATGGTGAATTATCAGGAAGTCAGAGGGGAAGCGGTCACCATCTGAGCTGATTACAGTACTGAAGTCAAACACACCAAACACCAACCTAGTCAAACAAACCCCTGACCTGATTATAAACTGTAAAGAAAAATTCACTTTCAGAGATACAGTACACCACCACATTACCAAGCATGTGTCATCACACATTGGTACACAGCTTCTGTGTCAGCCAATGAGTGTTATGTAAATAAATCTTGAATATTTCCTTTAAAGAGACACATATAACATGACTTATGGATATTGTTGATCACATTTATATCAATTAAATACTCCACCTGAGTAACAACGTTAAATTCATTCAGTTGAATCAACCTCCTTTTTTTTCAAACAGTTTAGACAAAGACTTGACATACCTTTAACAAAGTTTAATGCAGGACTGTTGCATCAGTAGCTGGAGCCAAGTGTACCAAAGACACTGAATGTAAAAAGATCGTAATCAAAAACATTAAACACACAAATACAGGTGCATTCAAATAGTGTTCGGTGTTGGTCAGACATAAAAAAAACATGCGGGCTATAACCTTGAGAGAAGCTTTAAACAGTGAAGCATCTCTGAAAAGAAATCTGCTCTGACCTCCAACGACACACGAGATCTGAAGTTGGAAATAACTGGTCGTAATTGACGCTGGTGACGGGTGACGTCACAGTGCGCAGTGAAATGTTCTGTGTTTCTCAACTGACTGATTGTGTAGATATATATGTGAACAAATGGGGCAGGCATTAAAAACCACAGGTGTGAAACTTGTCAATGTAGCTGCAGGCTGAGATGTGATAATCGGAGCATGGTGGAGCTCTTCACCGGCTCCCTTCCTCTGTGCTGCACTGTGCAGTTTAAAGGTTGTGTGAAGTTAGCAGATTGAGGGTCAAAGCTTCAGCTTGCTCGGCTTCTCTGATTGGAGCATGACTGTTTCAGAGCGACTACAGGTGACTTGAGGGGCAATGGATGGGCAGGTGTGCGTCACGGAGCAGGAGGCAGTTACTGTCTCTTAAACTTTCACAGACAGAGATGGAGGCTGTGGATCCCCTGTGCAGTCAAATATAATGCCAACATGACTCATAGAACATTACTGTTTTGCCCTCAACATTATTAAGATATTCTATAATAAGATTGTACTAAATACAACATACTAAATTACCAATACATCAATGTACACTGGGTGTTTAGTGCAGGAGAAGGTCTTGTATCGGGGCATTTTTGATCCTGAAGTAGAAAAGGCCCACATCAGTGTGCCTGACACCATCCAGCAGCTAGTGTAGTTCTAATTTTGCAGATTTCCCCCAAAATTGGTTTTCGTTTTTTATTTTTAACTCCCGAGGTAGTTTCCATTTGGGGAGACTATTGGAGACAATCTTTCTCCCTCTCCTTCACAGCCCTGTTACAGCCCCGAAGTAAACAAAACAAAGGCTCAAACAAAAGAGGCCAGTAACATATTAAGGACGCCGACTCAGCACAGTCAATTTAATATTTTTACTTAATCAACGCAACAAACAACGGCCGTAGCCGAACACAACCAGACCCAAGAGGAAATAATAACTAAACAAACGAAAAGGGCAGGAGTTCCTTACCAAACTGAAAAAAAGAAGGAAGAGACCCCAGACCAGCCAGCCACGACCGTTGCATCCGGGGGATCCTCCCAATTAAAGCTGCCTAACCAAAAACAACTAACCTGTTAAGATGAAAACAAAAAGGTACGAAAACAGGACTACCAGGAACTCACACCTGTAATGAGAGAGAGAGAGAGAGAGAGAGTGCCGCCCTGATACTGCCTCCTTTTACCTGCTCAGGTGATTACCCGCACCTGAGCTCAGGAAGGCAGAGCAGGGCGGAGACAGAAGACACACACACACACACACACACACACACACACACTCACACAGGGCACTGACCTGGCCACATGTAACAGTCCTCTTAGATGACTGAAAACAAAAAGAAACACTGATATATCATCATCATCATCAAGTCAATCAGCAGCATTTTGACTTCAGCTGCATCACAGCCGTAAATCAAGCACAGAGGCAATGGCAAACATATATCTCGCATGCTTACTAATAATTGACTCAACTCTGAATCTATTCAATGGCTGAACGGATACGCCGTTACTTATAGTGTTTGTGAGATTTGTGCAGTGTCACATTTATAATCTTGCATCAAACTTTAAAGTTGTAAGGGTTGCCAACGGTTACAGAAAAGCGTTGAGCTCAAGCATGAGCCGATCTTTATTAAGTTACAACAGAAGTCACGGAGGCGGTTATTGTGCAATGTGCAATGACTCTCATTGTTTGTCCTCCGTTCTTCATTTTGTTTCTTTACTCACAGAACACTTTGTTCCACTAATGCACAGATGCTACAGTTTGTCTCAGTAAAGGTGGGAAAAAACACAAAATAGGTGTAAAACATGAGTCAGTAAAGGGCTGTGAGGCACCATCTCTTGATGTCAGGGCAGATATTTTTTATTCTAAAGAAAATCTCTTTAAGGAGGTTAAAGTTGAGCTCCAAGATAGTATGATAATGTGATCAAATGGGCTTTTTAAAGAGAAAATCCCCTGTCAACCACATCTCCTTTCTGAGGAAATCCACATCAGGGAAATCTTTTTATACATTTTGCAGTTTTGCTGGTCAGGTATATGAAGAGTGATGTGACACTCAGTAAAAAGAGAACCTTAGCCCTTTCATACATTGTTGAATATATGATAGCTGTTGAATGTATTACTGGTGTTTTAGTTGCAACTTTAATAAGTTTAGAGTTTGTTACGAGACATTTACTTTACATAAAAAATAGAATTAATAACTAGAATGATGTTCAGCCAAGTGGATACCTCCACCAAGGCCCAACTGTCCCCTTATGTGATCACTCAGAGAGACCAGCCACCTAAATAGGATCCATGCATGAGGCCCTGAGATACATAAAAAAACAAACAAACCTGGATCCGTCCTTTAACGAATCCGCACCAAAAGTTAACAGGGTCTATTCTGTGCTAAGGTATACATCTTCCATCCAAGTTTCGTGGACATCCATTCAGTAGGTTTTTGGTGTAATCCTGCTGGCAAACCAATCAACAAAGGAATGAACAGGGTGAAAATGTGACGTACTCAGCAGAAGTGAAAACAACCTATGTGTGTTTTTTAGGTAACATTCAGCTAAATGTTAACACTTTTTCAGGAAGTGAGATGCAGACATAAGACATGCATGAAAGCTAGCACCACACTGAGGGACAAACAATTTGAGGGCAACAGACTCTAAACTCTGATGCTAAGCCAGTGCCTATAGAATACAGGTCACTAATGCAATCAGGGTCGAGGAAGTCTTATCCCTAATCAGTGAAATCGTGTCGCCCTTGATTGTTTCATGTAAATTAGCTTCCAAAACCTGTTCACACTTTGATTCAGTTCTTCTAGAAAATGATCCTGTCTCTATTTCTCATGACAAGATGATCATGTGAAGTGAAAACACAAGACTGCTTCTTGTTAAAATCAGCCTTTATATTGAACGTTTTTAAAATCATGCCTGTGCTCATGAAGGAAAACAAAATCTGGGGGTTGACAGTCCGGTCTGCTCCACCATTCACATGAAACTCAATCTGGCAGTGTCACCATGTAGCTGCTGAGCATGACAATGTTATCGTCAATTGTGATGCTAAACCTATTAAATATAACGCAAAAAATAGGGTAATCTGATGGCCTATCACGGTTGTTTTGTATTGTTTTTCCTCTATGTTAGAGTACAATAAACACTGTAAGTCTGTCAGCGCTAGTGCTTCATTGCATCTCATGACCAGAGTTCTGTTTTCTGTGAAATATGTGATAATCATCTTCTCAACAAGTCAAAGACCAGGAAGGGTGTGGTCACAGGTATTAAAAACTTCCATTCATACACTGTAAACCTGAACGTTCAAAGTAATTAAATAGATTAAGTACTGTGTACTCAAAGTTTTAGAAAAAGTTCTACTTACTTAATTATGTCAAGTTGGTGTAACATGTTGTTCCTTTTTGAGTAATTTTGACTAACAATTTTTGATTAAATGGAACTATTTTGTATTCAAGTGAGCATAACCTAAAAACATCACTTAAGCACAACTTAATAGAATTAAGTTATTACATGCTAAGAATGATAAAGTCCTGTTATCTCTATGGTTTTAAATAGGGATGATTTAAAAATAAACTTAATTTATATAGCACATGCTAAAATACAATAAAATCTCAAAGTGCTTCTCCAAAGAAATAAAATCAGTAATAATTCGATTGGGACAAATGGTCTACAATGCATTTGACATTAGTGGAGGACAAAATGTATTTCATTTAAGCATCAGTTTACTCTAGCCTATACGTTTGGTTTTTTTTATTTTTACTTAAGTGTTGAGCAGCTGCAGGGATGTTTTATTTCGAGTTAATCTCTGATTCACCCTCCGAAGCAGAAGGCGGCGCTAATGTGCATACTACACTGATTCCTTACCACACAGAAGAAGAAAAGTTTAAACTGCAGAGATGGTTGGCGGCCGGAAGCAACAGGAGGCAGAAAGTTCGACATATGCGACAGCAGTCAGGACTTACTGTACGTTTTGAAGTTGAATATTTAGTCACTTTTACTTATTTAACGCCATGGATTGTAATAAACTAAGGTGATAGCCGAGGCAAAACTCCGCTGGCCACCATGGTGCTAACTAGCTAACCAATTACAACGAAAGAAATGGTTAGCTAGCTCTCTCTCTTCCAGTTTCAAGAAGTTAAGACTTAAGAGTTGAGGAAGATATAACTGGAGATGTGATGAAGATAAATGATAAGTCATCTGTTCTGTTCCATGTGTTAGTTTGTGATTAGTGTCTCTTTTTCATCCATTCAGGACGAGTCTAATGAGCCAGAGCTTGATGGTGTTGACGTGGGCCTCCTTACTGTCATCAGTGACCATGATACAAGTCCAGTTCACTACCACCCTGTCAGAATCTCTGTCGTCACTGAAAGGAATTAGCCAGGTCGCCAAAAGCACTTTTATAGCTGATAACGAAAGCTAATTTCATTTGTGTATTATTTATTATTATTTATTATTGTTTTTGACTACTCCAATTATTTTCCTGACAATCTGATTAGTTGTTTGGTCAATATCAGAAATTTGTGAAAAATATCTATTTCCTAGGGCCATAAGTGACCAGGAACACATTTGAAAGGCTAGAATCAGAGAATTTTGAGTTATATGAGAGAGATATTACGTTTGTTAAACTCAATGTAATTGAGGCAATCAATTGCCTCAAAAATGTTAAGTTTTGAATCACATGTTTTTAAGTAAACAAACTCAACATATGTGACTAATGTGTACTTAAAACAATGACAACAAACTAATAAACATTGAGTTTGCTTAACATAAAATGGTGTGGTTGTGTACTTATTTTTTAAAGTTCTGTGAACTTTTTCCAGTAGTTTTGAAAACTGGAAACTGTAAGTCGTATTAACTGAAAATAATTGAGTTGCCATAACAGAAAATTGTAAGTCATATTAACTGCAAATTTTTGAGTTGAGCTAAATGAGCACTTTATTTTAACGGTTATCAAAAGGTACAAGTAGCAAGTCATCCAACCTATTAAGTTCTGGAAAATTTTGACTTTTGAGTTCATCAACTCAAAAAAATTGAGGCAATCGATTGCCTCAGACATTTTAAGTTTGGAATCACATGTTTTTAAGTAAACAAACTCAATATATGTGACTAATGTGTACTTAAAACAATGACAACACAAACTAATAAACTTTGAGTTTGCTTAACATAAAATGGTGTGGTTATGTACTTATTGTTTTTAAAGTTCCATGAACTTACTCCAGTGGTTTTGAAAACTGGAAACTTTAAGTCATATTACTCAAAATAATTGAGGTGAGCTAAATCAGCACTTCAATTTAACTGTTATCAAAAGGTACAAGTAGCAAGTCATCCAACCTTTAAGTTCTGGAGAATTTTGACGTTTGAGTTCCTCAACTCAAAAGAATTGAGGCAATCGATTGCCTCAATTCTTTTGAGTTCTGGTAACTTCTTTGGATTTACAGTGTACATTTCAGAGTTAAGTTAAATAAAACTTTTCTCATCTTTCTTAATATGTTTGCCAATTTGCCCACTGCGTCATCTGCGCTGGAGATGAAACTTCTGTTTTCCCCCTCTGATTCAGTCTCCTGTTTCGAAATTAAGTTTTTATCTGGATTGCCACATTTTGTTTAAGGACTGAACTAAAAATAAATGTTAAAACAGGCCAAATTTAACACAACCTGGTGACTTAACCTGTGTGCAGGATATGAAACCTGTCAGTAAGGCTGCCGCACAGTGCAACGGATGACTGAAATTTGGAGATAATATCAGAATCAGGATCAGAAATAGATTTATGGAACAGGTTTTGACACACAAGGAAGTTGCTTTGACAAATAAATGGCCACATTTAACATAGAGAAAGAAAACAAAATATGTACAGTCAGAGATCATAAATATGACACAAAAATGTACCGCTGTTCTTAAAATAAAAAGATATGTACAGTGTTTAACACAAAGAGGGGTCTTATATCAGACTGATAACAAAATGATCAAGAATCAAGCCATTCCTGGCTGCAGTCTCACAATTTCCCCATCTACAAGCAAGTAAAAAAACAAAAAACTGTTGCACCGCTGTTCTTTGTTTTGCAATGATGTGAACAGTCTGTTAATACAATCACTTGGAGGGGGCTGGTTGTCCTTTCTTCCTCATGATAACATACTGCTGTTGTCATGCATCCTGCACACAATGATACGTGTTCGCCCGTAAACAGGAACATGTGCCCCCCCACAAACTGAATGCAGAACTGGCATTTAACTGGAAGTCTTAGTATGAAGAGATGGGAATTGAGACCTTCTATTTTTGATAATCCACGTTTGCATATATGTTGTCTCTGTCGTCCATCTGCTCTGGAGGGGCCTGCAAAGACAGACATTGGGTAACATTAATGGTACATATTGACAAGATACATTTTCCTGCCAATGGTGTCACACTATTGCACAGGTCTACAAGTGGCGGTTATGCAAGGAAACACAATGAATAGGCTGAAAAGAAGCGTTTTTGCCGTAAACATGGATGTAAACGATACAGGGTTCAAACTTTTTGGCTGTGCAAGTCTTTTAATGCAGACAAAATTGCACTGTCACATTTTTTAAACCGTGCAATGTGTCTTGGTGAGCAACACTGAGTGTTGTGATTACAAGAAAACTCCACAGGGCACCTTAAAGGTTATCTTTAGTTGTAAGAGTTATGTTAGTCACTTACCTCCACGTTTAGGTAGATGGGCTCATCAATGACCTTCGGTTCAGAAAGATCCTTGCCTTGTTTTTCACATGATGCATCTCTGAAAGGACAAGAGAGACCTGTTAAGATTCTACTTTGAGAAACAGGGGATAAGAAATGTGACGTGATGTCCGCACTTTATGTGCTTGTATCTTCTGGAATAAGTGTTTCCTCTGGTGTCAAAAGTTGCCACCATCTTAGTATCAAACTTGAACTTAATTACATTTCTTGTATTGCTCATACATAAAGCACACTGATGAAAAATAATATCTCAGCCCAGTAGCCAGAATAAAATGTTGACGGATACATTATATTTGTTTCATATGTATGATTTTGCCATTTCTACAAAACTCCCCATCAAGTTCAGATGACATGAATACAAAATAACTTTCAAGTCAGAAGGAGAAGTGGATGGTCATAGCTGGACACCTGCCATGTGAAAAATCATCATTTGCAGCCCAAAACAAGGTTTTGAACAACATGTTGGGACATTTTTCCGCCATTTTAGACACAAGAAATCAAATCATTTTCACAAGATATTGGTTCAACTTGATCAGGAACTAACCCTGTTTCCAATTTAGTTCGGTACCTAAACCCAACCAGACCATAAGAACAGTGTTGAAACAACACAATATTGAAAATTGAACATAGGGTGATGCAAGGTTGTAACATAGAGACACATTTACTCTGGCGACTGCATTAAATATGTTTGTTTTAATTCAACTTAACAAATGTGTATCATGAAACAAACCTCTTGGTTTGGTTTGATGATGTTCTGCTGAAATTTGCATAATATCCAGAGTGCTGTCTGATTAATGTCCTTGACCTGTGAAAATAGGTTATTACAGATTATTACAGGTTATTAAGAGGCATGTTATAGAAAGTGATTAAGAAACAAAAGTTAATTACATTCATTTCTCATTTTCCACGTCACATATACACTAGTTGTGATGAAACAAATTCACAGTCACACGTGTCTTAAACTGACATTTAAAGGAGACTATTATGCTTTTTGTTTTTTCCCTTCCCATATCATTTTATATAGGCTCTCGGGCATGTAAAAGATGTGGGAGGTTAAAAAGGTCAAACTCCGCACCAACATAAACTCCCATCTCCCACAAAACCACTGCTCATAAAACGCCTCATCAGTAGTCCAGCCTTTGATTCTGTGACTTTTTGGCATCAAAACGTGTCACCGTGTCACACATTGCATTATTTATGCCAAGTGGATAGTTTGGCACGTAAGAATTGATTTAACACAGCTGTTCTGTTGCTGCTAGCATTGCTGGCTCAGGTGCGTTTGAGTGCAAATATAGTGATGCAGCACTGGACAGTATGAGACAACTGATGTGTTTTTTGAGAATTGAAGTGTTTAAACCTATTCTAGTTGAAAACCAAAATAATTATGAACAGGAAAATAAGCATAATAGGTCTCCTGCAAAACAGAGCCACGTTTCCATTCAGTAGATAAATGTTAAAAAAAAACAACATTCAAGTGTCATTTTGAGCAGTGAAGCTTAAGCATCCAAGTGAAGCAACAATACACAACCACAACAATTAGTTGAATAGGGGATGGTTTCAAAGTGTCTGCACTTGTTTCACATAGTGAAAACACAAGAATCAATCATAAAACAAAACTACTTTTGCCATTTGCAAGCCTCACACTCACATCTACAATGTGACCCAGCAGTTCAGTTACCTCTTGCGTTTCTTCCAAAAGACAATTCCTCCAATTCCAAGAATAATGATGATTACAAGTGCAGCACCTGCTACAGAGATGGCCACATATATTGGTGTTGAAGAATTCGGGGTCGTATCCGCTGTGAAGAGAATAACAATACAATTAATTACAGATTTAGATGTTTTACATATTAATATGAAAACTTTCCTGAGAGACAAACTGCGTACATGTTAAACTTACTTGTGTTTGTTTCAAAGATGGTAGTTGTTTCAAAGGTTTTAAATGTATCTAAAAGGGAAAACAAAGAGTTTTCTGACAATACTTATACTTCCATTTATACCCTGTGGTACTTTCCTTGTTGTAACCATTAAGGAAATAATAAAAACATAAATGTGGATTAGATAATAAGAAGTGAGAAGTGATACCTGGTTTACGAGTGACGTGTTTGACACCTGGCCATGTGGGAGAAACATGTAAAGCATTGATTACATTTCCCTTCATTCAAGCATATGAATGTAATTAGAATTGCAATTAAAAATATTTACCGAAATACTTACCATCCACAGAAATGGACACAATATGCTCGTTGAAACTGTACGGTTCAAGTGCGATGACTCTCACATAGATATTATCCTCATTAGCCGTGATGTTTCGGATCCGGAGGGTGCAGTCTTTACGACTTGTATCCCCAATGAGCTCTGTCCTTTCTTTGTACCCCGCCAGCATACATTCGTTTTTCGGGTGAAAAATGTTCATATTCTTGTCATTCAGGTCAACAGTATCAGTTTGACATTTCCCAGCATTCATTTTTTTCCAGTAAACCTTAATGTTGTCTGTGTGGAATTTAGTAGGATAGGTAAAAGTGCATGGTATGGTCACATCACTCCCCAATTTTGCATTAGTGGGACTGGTAACGCTGACATTCCACTCTTGCCCTGTGTTCAGAACCAAACCAGAATTTAAATGTATTAAAGTTCATGAGATAACATTCAAAGCAAACTCATCAACTCAGCGTGCCACCCACCTTTTGAAGGAGAGGCCAGGATCAATATGAGACCAACACCAATGTGGCCCGGCAGCTTCATCTGACCAAAGAAAGACATAATCCTGAAATGTTCAAGTGAATTCACTTTTGCATCAGTATCTATCACATCTTGAGGCATACATATGACAAAGTTCTGCTTGTATTCTGCCATTTACTGTGTAGAGTAAATACTCACTGTGAGAGGGAGCCAGATGAGGTTGGAGCTCTTTGTTGTGCCTTGTCAATAAGTGCCAGATCTTAACATTGATGTGAAATTCTTGGGTGTGTTTCCTGTTGCTCGGCAGCGAACTAAAAAAAAGGAAGTTGGTCCGTAAAAGTGAACACTGACCACAGTACAACTTTCTTATTGCGTTCTGAGGGCAAATCTCATGCACGCATGCATCACGCTCCTGTTCGCTCACTGTGCAGTGAAGCTGTGTAGGACATTAAAGGAAATATTTACTTGAAGCTCAAGTGAATTTCTACATCTCTCTGACAGGTCTTTACACAAATAGCAGTAGCTCAGAAGTGTGAAGACACACAGGGTTTCTCTGTAATGTCACACAGATGTAAGTGTCACATTAAGGAAGCCGAATATGTGTAAGAATTCACACAGATAGACAGAGGCGTTGGGCGTCCACTATACGCAAAGAGAGACCTGCATGTTGAAGTTAATTTGAGAATTACATATACACAGAGGAACTGCCATCAAAGTCTGACACTGTGTTCCTCCAAATAGAACAAACCATTTACAGTCACAGACAAGGAAGTATTAGTTATATTGCTTACCTCCCTGAAAATGTTGGAAGCTTAACCGTGTTGTTAAATCTTTATTATGTGTTGACAGAGTTGTATTGGGGATATTATTTTGAATATTTTCCTATGTGATATTGTAATGTTATTCTATAATTGTATATGATATTTAAATGAGATAACTAACTAGCAACTCAGACGGTTGCACTGTGTGTGAGGCAGTCACTCAGTATGACATGTAATACGGAGGCCTTCAGTTCCACCCACTTATTAGGGTTTCTGCTTCAACGGGAAGTGAAGGCAACTCTTACACTTGCACTTGACCCTTAAACATTTCAGTGAATGCTGTAAAATAAAAAAAATAAAAAACACTAGTTGTGGAAAGGAGGAAGTGAGAAGAGTTCAGCAATAGGCTTTCCTGCGCTGCCAACAGTGTTTGTTAAAAAAATGAAAATAAAAAGTCATACTTGAGTAAATGTAAATGTTAAAATATGACATTGGTAAAATTGAAAGTCACCCATATGAATAGTAATTGAGTCAAATTCTTAAAGTATAATCTGATATTAAGTACCAAAAGTGTCTCTGACAATGAATATACTTAAATTATACATTTATTTATGTGTATCTAGAGTGTATGCTATGGGTCGACTGATTATAAGCCTCTATTATCAGATCTGGTATTCAGCCATGATTTTGGGTTCATCGAAATCATTACTATCTTAATTCAAGTTGTATAATAATTTCATTATTCATTCAATTACTTTCATTTAAAAAAAAATACTTATTTGGTACTAATGTAGCATGCAATCTGCAAAGTAACTAATATCTAAAGTTATGAAATTTGCATGTCATAGAGTAAAAGTACACTTTTTGCCTCCAAAATGTAGTGATAAATGTAAAGTATCAGACCATATAAATATATATATATATATGGAATCAAATAGAGAAGACAGAGGGGTGCATCTCTATAGACCAATATACACAATATTAGAATGATTTCGGGGTTAAAGGTTTCAAAAATATTAAACTAAATTAAATTGTTTTGTTTTTCATTGAATTGTGTGATTTAAGTTGTGAGTTTAGTTCTAAAAGAAAAGGTGAACAAATAGGAAGAGATGGGGAAATGTTCTGTTTGTGAATATAAAACGATTGTTGCGTATAGTATGATGGAGTTGATCACATTATCAAGTGTGCTATCATCTGGATTATTGTAGTGACAAACAACATGTTTAAAATTAATATTTTGTAAGCTATGAACATGTTTCTGGAGTTGAATTTAAAAAACAATCACACCATTTACTGTGAATTGTCTCCCTGTCAGGTGGATGGGTGGATGGGTTGATTGGTCACGCTGTGAAACTTGTGGTGTCTGGTGCTGTGAAATGAAACCACTAGGTGGAGTGAGACGTGCTCACAAATCCAAAAGTGAACTTTAGCCCTGAAGTCTGGACTCCACCTGGAATGTGGGCCAAACTCAGATCTCAAGGTGCAGTCATATGACTCCTGGATGGCTTGAAAAGAGAGGCAACGAGGCTACAAATGGTCGCCTGAGAATTTCGTGAGAAGTTCTGTGCGTGTGATCGATTGGACCCCGTTGGGAGGAACCGGCCGTGGCTGTCCTGTTTCACCCAAGCTCGCTCACACGGGGAGATGGGAAGCGACGGGAGCGGTCGTGTGTAGGAAGATGACAGCAGTCTGTCTGTTGGAGCTCTGTGGAAGCTCTCCTTCACCTGTGCGCCGTGTGAGCGTCACTACTGCAGGCACAGATGGAAGATCTGAGGACCGGGAGTCCACGGCGGGCGGCGGGAGAAGAGGCGAAGTCAGCGGGCGGGCACCGATCGGATGTCCGCTTCCAGAGGAGGGTGGCGGCGGTGTGCTCTCCTGCTGTGGCCGCCGCACGCCTCACCTTACCTGGGGTGATGGACGCTGAGGGGAGGGTCGACGAGTCAAGACTGAGGATGCACATATTCAAAAACGGTATCTATCTATCTATCTATCTATCTATCTATCTATCTATCTATCTATCTATCTATCTATAGGCGTTAGTAATCGCATACTTCGCACCTGCATGCTTGCGATTTGTGAGTGATTCTACTGAATATGTTTGTTATGTAATTTACCTTATTCAGCATCATTGTGACACATTTAATATTATGCATAACATAGTGTTTAGCCCAGTTTTCAACTAATGATCCCGAGGTCACGACAGGCCAAGCAAAACAAAAAAAACCTTAAGTCCCATAATGCCACTTATTATTTGTGCATTTTCGTCATAATACCGTAGGCTTATTCCACAGTTTAGTGTAAGACTATGTACTGCGTACAGTTTTTCTCACTGAACATTATGCTGACTTTTTCTCATGTTGTTTAATCTGTAGGTCTAAATCTCAGATAACCATGAAAGTAAAATGCCCCAAATGTTGGTTTGTCAGATACACTCAGTTTACTGTCAGAGAAGAGTGAATAAATCAGAAAATATTCACTTTCATGAAGCTGGAATCAGAGAAGTGTGGCCATCTTTGAAATCACTCAAACTAATTAATCAATTATCAAAACCATTGCAGATTAATGACCTCCCCAGTCTGTCGGTTTGTAAACAGGATAACACAAAAAAATGCTGAATGAATCTCCACTAAATCTGGATGGAGGGTGGAATAGACCCCAAACATGTCTCATTAAATAGAAGTTCTTGATATAAATGAAACATTTTCATCATGATTTGGTGATTAATTAGTGTCACAAAACATGAAGCTTTGCATGCAGTGTTTTTTCTGATGCAGTAAATAATCCAAGAAGGATTTTTATTATCAGATGTGTCCAGATGCAAGACAGAAGTTTCCTGGAGCATAATGGGAAGTCAAGTGATGCTTTTCTTCAGGACATGAGCCACAGTCAACCCATTCTCTAAAAATCATTCATCATCAATCATTTCATTGCACATGGGACCCCCTCGAGCAAAGAACCCCAGCATGACGATTGTGATGAAACAACAGATATCTTTGAGTTGGTAAGAGAATGAAATCACATGAGACTCAACAGTCCGACAGAAATATTCAGTGGAGTGTGTGAACTTTAGAAATGAAGATCGGATGTAGCTCCAATGCATTGATATGTTCAAACAGCCCCATACGCACAGTTCTCAGCGGGACAATCTACGGAGTCAAGATAAAACCTCACATTCAGTCTACCGTCTGTGAGCAGGAATGTGGAAAACCCTCCGTTCTTTTCTGCGGCCCTTTGACCCTTATGCACATTCCATCCCTACAAACATGGAGACCAAAGATTAAAGAACCTGCAGAGCAAAACATTACATAAGACATCTCAAATCCTCGTCTCAGATCCCCTCCACGGTGAAAACAGGGTAAAGTTCACCAAAAGATGGATCAGCGATTGTTTCCTAAGATTCCCTCTTTCCTCAGCTGTCGAGATTTTATTCTTGCATGTCTATTCAGGCTCTGGTGAGTCATGCTGGTGAGGGAGTTACACTGACCGCTGGAAATGATCAAAAATGTTTTGACCCGCAGGTGGCGTGTCTCCTTCTGAGCGTGGCCTGGTGTGGCGTTTCCTGTTCGGCATGTACCCGTGCAGCTCAACGGCCCTAGAGCGTTCTTTGCTGCAGGAGCAGCTGATCATGCGTTACCAGGTCATGAAGAGAAAGTGGCAGCAGTTTCTTCCCTCAGCTGTGCGGATGCACCTTAACGGCACTGATGGTAAAAACCCAAACATACACCAACTGTGTAACAATGAAGGGAGTCATATTTCACTGCTCTAACTTCTCTGCTTTGTCTCTTTAAAACATCTACTGACCTCATTATCCAGCTGAGTTGGTGGCAGCAGTCAGGTATTTCGACCAGAGGCAGACACACGCCCAGCAGCAGACCCAGGATCAGTCAGAGGAGGTCAGAGACAGACTGGCTTTCTTGGAGCTTCAGGCACAGGTTAGATAAACATTACAACTTTTATTTGTTTGTGTTATTTTTTGTATTTCATATGTACATATTTCCGTATTTAAGATTTCTGTACTTCCATTAAAGGTCCAGTGTGGAGGATTTAGGGCCCTGTCTTGATAGTATAAGATTCAGATTGTGTTTTCATTGGTGAATGAAAACATGAAACCGAGAGTCATTGAAGTGTTGTCATTGCCTTAGAATGAGCCCTTTATATCTACGGGGACCCCTCACATGGAGTCGACCATTGGGGCTTTTCTACTGGCGCAGAGTCAAACTATGCTGCGCTGATTTGCATTTTCACTGCCAGCTTTACTGCACCCAGGGTCGACCCTCTCTGGAGTCAGGCCAAAGCACGAGCACCCTGCCTCCAAGCAGGCTGTGGTTATGTCTCGCAACAGCAGCCATTCATGTCTAGTCAGGACACCTGAGAGAAAGGCGTTAGAGTCTCTGTCTTCAGCTCGTAGTAATTTTGTAGCTTCTTATAGAATCTTTGAGATTTTAACTTTGGTTTCTTTCCAGTAGAGATCTTTGTTTTTTTTTTAAAGTAGAAGGAGAAGGAGTATTCACAGCAGAGCGTGTCATCAGTTAAAAACACACCTTTGAGGGCCGGGCTGACGGGCTGAGCCAAACAGAGTCAAACCGAGCCAGCATGTAAAAGCGTCTAACGCTGCACTGACATGCTTTTCGCAGTAACCCAGAATGAGCAAACCAAACAGTGTCTCTCAAGAGGACCTTTCATGTTCTCTGTGTTTTCAGTGGCCACCGGAGGGGAGGGTGAGAGAGACAGTTGTTTGCAAAACTGCAACCACACCTCTAAATCCTACACACTGGTGCTTTGAATATATTTTCTTTGGCTTTGTTTGGCAGAGACGACAAAAGGTCAACTGTAAACTTGAAGTGGGAGGGGTGAGGCCTGTTTCAGGAAATTACACAACAGGATCCAATGATGTTAAGCAAACAGTTGATTGTGTATTTACAGGTGGTATCATTTCACCTCCTTTGTGCTAACTGAAGTGTTTAGCAATCCTGTCTGGAGACTTTGCACTGAGGAACAGCTTATAGATTGTCTTCATGCAGATAGTGACACTTAACAGTGATTCTCTCACAATCTGCTGACAAGTCTTGTTTACAGCCATTATTGTTCCCATTTAAAGTGCAGGAACATTACAGAATTAAGATGGCTTCGCTAAAGCGGTTAACACTGATGTCGCAAGTGTGTCTGTCGCATTGTCACATTTCTGTTCCTGCAGATATTGTTTGAGCGGGTCACGTTTGACCAAAGGGAGCTGCGGGAGGCCACGCGAATCATTGACAAGGATGTTCCACGGACTAACAGAGACCTGAGCTATTACCAGTGAGTGACTGTAAGACGTTTGTGGGAGTAAAAAAGAAAAATCCAAACATTTAGCCTCAAGCTGCTAAAAGGGATCAATTGTTACGTTAAACAAAAAGGGGTCCAAAAACAAGACACCAGGAAGCAGGCAGGTGAACAAAAGTTCAAAACAATAGACTGTGAAAATTTCACGTGAATAACTCTTAAAGCTGCTGTCGCTTTAGCTTATGTTTCTGATCGCAATCCCCTCCCTGGGACACAATAACAGTGATTACTGATGGAGCTATTTTACACTTTAATAAAACTGTGGTATATCAACTTTAAGGCCACATTAACCTTTTAATCTGCAAGAAACAAAGGATTCTGCCATAACGTTTTCCCTGAACATTGTTTAGTTGAGCAGGTTGCTCATGTTTTGTTTTCTACTCAAAATTGTGTGATTTGTTAAAGTTCATGTCTGTTTGAAAAGACTAATGGCCAGCTGTCAGGGTATCAGCATTTTCTACCTTCTAGGATTACTAAATTTAGTAAGCTGTGGGTGGCTTAGGAAGAAATGTATTTTATTTAATTTATTGAAGCAAAGACAGGAGGAAAAAAACAGACCAAACCTGATTTGGAGCCACTCACTTAAATTATTTATTTCCTGCACCTCAGGGCTCCAGAACCAGCAGGACTGCTTCTCCCAAATACAATCATGTTGCAACAATACCAAATAATGCACAGAGGGAGCTTTATTTTAAATTGTCTGCAAATTTGTATCACGATTATAACTACTCTTAACTGCTAACTGCTGTAAGAATATTTAAATCTATTTATGTACATTTAGTTAAAATTATTCTTTGTTTCAATTAAATTACATTTCATCGTTACCTGCCCTTACAACATGAGTGCAGCAGCAAAACCTCCTATAACTTCTCCATGACTGTAGAGGCTTCATGTCAGTGAAAAACTCCATACATCGCACATCAGTTAAGTTTGTGCTGAAGTGTTTGATAAGTTCTGTTAACTAATAACTGATTTGTCGGCAGGGGTGAAGGGTCAGGCAATCTGTTGATTTTGAGAGACATCCTCATCACTTATGCTGCTTTTCATCCAGGTAATCAACAGGAATGAGGTTTACTGACACTTGATCAGACAACGTTAGAGGTTTAGTGTTGTGCTCGTTAAACACACTAACTGTTCATTCATGCACCTTTTGTCCCAACTGTCGATCCAGAGGTCAGTTATGCCCAAGGAATGAATGACCTGTGCAGCCGGTTCCTGGAGGTTCTCGACTCTGAGGTCGACACCTTCTGGAGTTTCTCCTGCTACATGGAGAAATTCTCCAAGGACTTCAGGGCTGATGGTCTACACAGAAAAATAGGTGGGATTAGCACAAATAAATGCAACTTTATGCATAATAAATGTCATGCCTCCAAGATATGCATGCTGTGAAAAGAGCTTTGCCCAAAACAGGTTCGGGACCTCTTGTGGTGGAAAAATGGTATTGAATACTCTCCAAGAGCAACAATCACATTAACTGTAGCCTTATATATTTAAGTGTTGGGAGTTTTCTCAGGATGTCCATAGGATGTCTGGCATTCAGACAAATCGGTGGACCAAAACTGGACAGAAACAGTCCTTTAAGTTATTTGGAAAACTGCTTCACAACAGATTCCATTGCAAGAAAAGTCAGGTCTGTTAATTTGTTTAGATTCTAGAATAGAATAGAAATACTTTATTGATCCCAGACTGGGAAATTATTTTGTCACAGCAGCAGTGGGTCCACAAAAAAAGAAAGAAAAAGAACACACTGTACATAAGATAAATATAAAGCAAGATATATACAATGTATATAGACAGTGCAAACTATACTATAAACAATAATAATATGTATACAAGATATCTATACAAGAAATAAACAATTACAGTGAATGTGCAATGATGTGTAAGCATGATAAAATAGTTGTGTTTATTATCCTTTAGAGTTGGAGGCTGCCCTGTTGAAGGAACTGGACCCTCAACTTTATGCTCATTTGGTCACAGACAGCATGGAGAGCTTCACCTTCTGCCACAGGTAAATCTGCTCAGATCCATCATACCGTCCTGTATTTCTGTACTCTGTGTCTGGTTCCTATCCACGAGCTCATTATGTTTGCGTGCCTTGTCGCTCTTTAAAGGTGGCTGCTGCTGGGTTTCCAGAGGGAGTTTGAACACAGTGACGCCTTACGTTTGTTCGAGATCCTGAGTTGTGACCACCTGGAGCTTATCTCCCAACAAGTAGACCAAGCCCGCTATCAGGAGAGGCTGGCACAAAAATTCAGCGCAGGTGAAACCCAGAACTCAAGCTGGCAGCTTAAATAAGGCTGAGTTTGTTGATTGTCTGGCTTCAGTTAAGTGATACGTCTTTGCCTTGTGACGTTCGCAGAGGACAGCTCAGAGTCAACGCTGCAGGCCATCAACACTGACTTCACCTTTGAGCTCTTCATCTGTGCGGCCATCCTGTTAGAGAATAGGGAGGCTCTGCTGCGGTGCAGAGATGATGTACAGCTCATCCAGTTCACGAGCAGGTTCGTCTGAATGCTTAGACGTGAAAATCTCATCTCAAAAAAGGAACTGTGTGTCTAATAATGAATGAGCTGGTTAAACCTTTTACGCTTTTGATGCAGTCTTCAGGGTACACTGGACCTGAACAGCACGCTGAAGAAAGCCGAGCGACATCTGTACAACTACTGCAAACGCTGTGCCTGGGACTACATGAACGGACACTGCAGAGAACACAAGAGAAAAGAAGTGGACTTTCTTTATCAGCTCCGCAGTTTACTTGTTTTAAAGTGATAGCTACGATTTAAATGCGTGACATCAGAGACTTTCATGAAACCGTAAATTGCAATAGGGGAATTATACTCCTTCTTTTTATTTATCTTATTTCTGAGGGAAACATTCTGGTGAACTGATGGCTGCTTACCTTAAGTTTGATCAGTTATTGCTGTTAATTATAAATGTACAGTATTTATTGTATGAAAGTTGACCAACACCAACTGTGATTAGTTTTGGTTGCCCCCCCACCCAGACCTTAATGCATATGAGAAGCTTTATACACAAGATTTAAAGGCTTTCAATTCTGTTATGCAATATTCAGTCACTGGAAGAAAACAACAGCTTGACAGACATGCGTGAATACTAAGATCTGGTGTGTCGCAACAGGTGGTGTGTGTAACTGTGGTGATATTTAATGCCAGATGGCCTATGTGTCAGAGAGGCCTATGTAACAGGAATAGACGTCCACGTTTTTTTAGGTCTGGCAGAGGGACCATGCAGTAAAACTACTGCACAGTGTTGTCAAACAGAGAATCAAAATCATATATAAGTAATATAAAAATGAATACCTCAATAAAACTACTGAAGATTATTTATACGTGGTGTTGGCAATAATCATGTTTAGTTTTAAATCTTATGTTTCGTTCATGCTTTGAATGAAATATTGCTTTTTTTACTCACTAGTGCCTCCAGGTAATAGATAAACCAGGATTTTATAAAAGGGCAAAGTTGGAAATGTAGGAATGCACATGAATAAAATTCCCACAGAAAAACACAAAAACAGCTCACAAACTTTGTGCAGTTAATTTCCATCCCCCAACAGTAACATGTATTTACATATAAAGCAGTTATACTGTACAGATCATCAGTTCAAATGGCACATTGACTGCATTTATATCTGCTTTACTCTTTCTGTCATTCACCCATCCACACACTTGCACACCGATGGTGTCACATCCACCCTTGCGGGAGCAACTTGGGGTTTAGAGTCTCACACTGATATGACGATATGTGGAAAGGAGGGATCAACCCTGCAAATATAGAACAACCTAAGCCAAAGCCAGCTTGTAAAACAAATCACTGTTATAGCCCCTATACTTCAATGCAGCCTTTAAAAGCAGGAAAAGACAACACTTATGCCATATCACTGTATAACGACATCCACATTTTAAGATGATAGTTTCTAATCACAATAATGATGTAATAATGACATATTGCCCAGCCCTCGCTGATATTTTTCAAACATGTTTAATTGCGCACCTACTGTCTATGACTACATGATTCCTGAAGTTTAAAAAACACAGAGATTTTCAAAATGGTTGAAACTATGTTGAAAGTTCACCTGCTAATACCGTGTTCTTGTTCTTGTTCTCTCCTATGTTAATAGAGCATGTGAACAACATTAGCCATGTTAACATACAGGGCAATGGTCATACGACAATGAACCATTTGGTGAAGATGTCACCGGTCTATCAGATGACATTTAAAATTTTACTGAAGGGCTGCAGAGGTAACAACAAGCTTTCTTTCAAGGAAATCCAGTCAGTGAGCAGAAATGAGTCTCGAACTTTCCTTGTCGGAGTCACCTGACACTCTGATGGGCTCTCCCTGCACAGCGTGCTCTATATACACTGGGGAGCAGAGACACTAACCCTCTTAGTCCGCCTGCCTGGAGAGCGAAAGGAGTTCTGGAGAGGTGTGTTGTGTGCTAGGCACAACTTTAACTCAGTAAACTCTCAAGTCTTGAACATCTGAAGACACAAGGTAACCCCTTCTATAAGGAGCACTGCACTCAGCCTCGCTTTAAAGTCTGTCTTGCTTGCTGCTTTAAAAGCCTAACTGCCAACTGTGAGAGGTATTCTCACATAATGAGGCTTGCATGATTTTTGTCAAACTGTGGCATGACAAGCTGAGGCTGAATCCCGACGAGAAAAGCCACACAGTTCGGTGACCATCCAGCAAACAAAATGTCTCTTTGGATGATTTTGATGATACATTTTCATGTCACAACAACCTCGTTTGGATCTAATCTCACCTCTTCAGGAAACTAGTAAATAACATTAACATTTACAGCATGGCTTTGACAGGACTTATGTCCAAACGTCATGTTCCAATTTCTTTGGAACTGCACATGGCAGTTTTGTGGGAGGAGGACAGGCGGTGAAGCAACAGCACAGTGTCAGCATTTTTTGCTCTGTGTTACACAACTGGATAACAAGCAATAATTCAATAGTCTGCAGCTAAAGCCTTTCTGGTACATTCCTGCACCAAGTAGGCAAACAGACGAACAAAAAAAAAAAAAATCATCGTAAAATCGTTCAACTTCAATCAAGGCAGTTTTATACTCTGTTATTTGGTGTAATATTTAATTGTGTGTTTGTAATGCCTCTTTCTGCCTCAGTCTGCTGAACTTTCAGACCACAGCCCCATGCAACAAAAGGCTTTTGTTGAGTTCTTCACTAATCGAATACACTTGTTCGTACACCTCCAAGCTGCAGTTTTCCCTGCATTTTTTTATTAAGGCCTCTGCTTGAATATGAACTACACAGGCTTGCCTACTAGTCACTGATAAATGATATCTACATATTTAGCCACCTTCTGTTCATTGCCATGTAGATAGGCTCATACTTATTATAGTGACTATAAACTATTTAGAGACAGCTGTTGGAAAATATACACACTGATCACTATTTCAGGATCAGTACATCACATTTCACCAGCCGTACTGAGACACTTTAGTGTTATGTTGCTGAGGGAGTGTTGGAGAGAGTAGCAGTGTGGAGAGGGAGTTACACACATAGGACATAGCCCGATCATTTGGTCTCATGTGTCAGATGGTGGTTAAAACCACTACGCCATGAATGCCACTTTACCAATGGCTGAGCCTCACGTGGCCATGCATGCATGTGGACTCTACCACAGTAGGTATAGGTGGGTGTGCGTTGCAAGTGCAAAACTATTCCAATCAAAACCATTAGAATTAATGTAAATATTTTATGCTGATGAAAACATGCACTAATCTAAGATTACTGCCCAGAAAGGGCCACAGTTACCAACACGTCACTATTACTTTTATTTTTTTACCTAAGATGTCTAAAGGACCAGCTGTAGGCATTGATCTGGGCACCACATATTCCTGTGTGGGGATCTTCCAGCATGGCAAAGTGGAGATCATTGCCAATGACCAAGGAAACAGGACCACGCCCAGCTATGTGGCCTTCACAGACACTGAGAGACTGATTGGAGATGCTGCCAAGAACCAGGTGGCCATGAACCCATCCAACACTGTATTTGGTGAGTACTACAAAACCCAAAATACAACAGGCATAATAACAATGATCCCGAAACAATTTTGCAGAGGTAAACTCACCACTGTTTAATTGCATTTACACTGTACTGTTTCTCCTTCAGATGCTAAGCGTCTGATTGGCCGTAGGTTTGACGATGCTGTGGTTCAGTCAGACATGAAGCACTGGCCCTTCAAGGTTGTGAATGACTCATCCAAACCCAAGGTCGAGGTTGAATACAAGGGTGAGATCAAGACTTTCTTCCCTGAGGAGATTTCCTCGATGGTCCTCGTAAAGATGAAGGAGATCTCTGAGGCTTATCTTGGCAAGGTAGATGTTATTAAGTATATAAGAAGACGCTTGCAATGTAACCTTTAAAACATTTAGCGGAAAACCCTATTCAATCAGTATCAAAGTTAGCCTTTTCCTAGTCCTCAAAAGACCCTGTGAGATAAGGTCTCTATAAGGGCGTGTAAGCACAGTTTTTTTTGCATGTCAAACACAAATGCTGTGTATTGACTCAAAGTCTTATCTTACAGCCTGTGAACAATGCAGTCGTCACAGTTCCTGCGTACTTCAATGACTCCCAGCGTCAAGCCACCAAAGATGCCGGAACCATTTCTGGGCTTAATGTTCTGCGCATCATCAACGAGCCCACTGCTGCAGCCATCGCTTATGGCCTGGACAAGAAGGTTACTTACTTCGAAACGCCACAATTTTCAGTTTCATTCCCAACCCGTCAACTACTGATGCTTTAGCTTGTAGGGTCAGTAGTTGATGACCTTGGAAACCCAAAGCATCATTTATTTGACAAGTCTGGAATGAGACTCAACAATTAACTTTCTTACAAACTGAACCTTCAGCCAAATTTCATGTACCCATAAGTAATACTTACCATTCATTTCAGGTTGGCTCTGAACGTAACGTCCTCATCTTTGACCTTGGAGGTGGTACTTTTGATGTGTCGATCCTGACTATTGAGGATGGCATCTTTGAAGTCAAGTCCACAGCCGGTGACACTCACTTGGGTGGTGAAGACTTCGACAACCGCATGGTCAACCACTTCATTGCTGAGTTCAAGCGTAAGTTCAAAAAGGAAATCACAAACAACAAGCGTGCTGTGCGTCGTCTGCGCACAGCCTGTGAGCGTGCCAAGCGCACACTCTCCAGCAGCACCCAGGCCAGCATTGAGATCGATTCACTCTATGAGGGAGCCGATTTCTACACTTCCATCACCAGGGCCCGTTTTGAGGAGCTCAATGCGGACCTGTTCCGTGGAACCCTCGAGCCTGTGGAGAAAGCCCTGAGGGATGCCAAGATGGACAAATCCCAGATCCATGACATTGTCCTGGTGGGTGGTTCCACACGTATCCCCAAGATTCAAAAGCTGCTGCAGGACTTCTTCAATGGCCGTGACCTCAACAAGAGCATCAATCCTGATGAGGCTGTGGCCTATGGTGCAGGTGGGTCTCTCTACATAGTGAGGTTTTATGCTTGTTCCCTTGTCATATTACTGTTTTAGTAGAAAAGCTAAACATCTCTGTGTAGAATAGACTGTGTGGTTTATTTAAAATGTCTCTTGTAGCCATGGTATTAGTTTGACTATTTGGAAATCTTTCACAGCTGTGCAGGCAGCCATCTTGGCTGGTGATAAGTCTGAGAATGTGCAGGACCTGCTCCTGCTGGATGTCACACCCCTGTCCCTGGGAATAGAGACTGCTGGAGGAGTAATGACTGTCCTTATCAAAAGGAACACCACCATCCCCACCAAGCAAACCCAGACTTTTACCACCTATTCAGACAACCAACCTGGTGTCCTCATTCAGGTAAAGCAACCGTCAAGTAAAGTTCTACATGAAAAACAGTTCACTCCCATTGTCCCTGTGTGCAATACTTGCAATTATTTCTGGAAGTGTTCACTGATGCATCAGGATTTGATTTGACCAATTGCTTTCAGGTATATGAAGGTGAGAGAGCCATGACCAAGGACAATAACATCCTGGGCAAGTTTGAGCTGACTGGTATTCCACCCGCTCCAAGAGGTGTCCCTCAGATTGAGGTGACCTTTGACATTGATGCCAATGGCATTCTCAATGTATCTGCAGTTGACAAAAGCACTGGAAAGGAGAACAAAATCACCATCACCAATGACAAAGGTAGATGACTTTATCAAATACTTCTTCAATCAGAATTATTCAAAGGCTAATGTAACTCAAGAGCTAAAAAATGTACACAGAGAGAACAAACAAATGAATATTGCACAGGAGGTACACAGCTTTGTATTTGATCCTCCAATAGGGCGTTTGAGCAAGGAGGACATTGAGAAGATGGTGCAGGAGGCAGAGCAGTTCAGATCTGAGGATGAGGCCCAGAGAGACAAGGTCACAGCCAAGAACTCCCTTGAGTCTCTGGCCTTCAACATGAAGAGCACTGTGGAGGACGAGAAGCTCCAAGACAAGATCAGCCCAGAGGACAAAAAGACCATCGTAGACAAGTGCAACGAAGTCATTTCCTGGCTGGACAGGAACCAGGTAAAGATCCAATAACATAACTATGAGTTTTGATAAAAGAGGCTCGTTGAGAAATCATACAGGAAGTCCTTGTATGTTCAAATCATGCAAACAATGTGAAGCAACTTCCCCACTCTGTTAAAATAAGTCTTTGTACTTTCTTTTACCCAGACGGCAGAGAAGGACGAGTATGAGCATCAGCAGAAGGAACTAGAAAAGGTGTGCAACCCCATCATCTCCAAGCTATACCAGGGTGGCATGCCGGGTGGTATGCCAGGAGGGATGCCAGGAGGGATGCCTGGTGGCTTCCCTGGTGGGGCTGGAGGCGGCTCCTCCTCTGGGCCAACTATCGAGGAGGTTGACTGAAACATCTGCTGACAATTTATCTGAAATCCCAACATTGTGTTTACTAACTCTGGGAAAGCTATTAACCTAGCCAGAATACAAATCCAATAAACAATAAACCACAGGCTTATTAAATTCATTCTATGATGTCTGCAAAAAATGTCAACATTTAACAAATTTAAGCAACTAAATCTGACACTAGCACACACTTAAAATATTCACCAACATAAGACATCATTAGAGTCTGTTTGTTGCCTTCATTATTTAGCTCTCCAGTGATGATTTGCATGACAGATGAAAAGTTGTATCTTTCTATCTGTGATTTCAAAGCATTAAACCAATAAAGACCACCAATGGGATTCTGATTTGCACGTGCACTGTGTGTTTCTTGTTGTTCTACTTTTTAAATCATGCTATATTTCTCCAAAGTCACATACAGTGTAATCATTAGAGCATTAAATAGTTTGCACACTTGAAACTTGTAGATGATATTAGTTCCTGTCAACACACAAGGTTCTGATCTGTATCTCTTTCCTGTAGTTTCGCTCGTCTTACAAAAAGGAAATGGTGTCACAAGAACAGCCATGATAGAAAGATTGCTGATGTTGTTGGCAAATATTATCAGCAAAAATGTGACTTTATCAACATAATCTCCTCTTTCTTCTTTCCGCCAATGTGTAAGGTGTGAAACAAGTTGTTTTTTTTAAACGGATCAGTGCAGTTTCTTTTTTCTGTCTAAGAAGTGTCAGTGATGTTGTTACTTACCAATGGAATGATTGTGCAACAATTTGGTTGCTGACACGGACAGAACAAACACAAGCATCAGACTAGGTCGCTGAAAGTTTCAGTGACAAGTAATTTCAGGTGCTTATCACCAGATGTTCTCCTCCCAGACCTTCACATCCATTGGTGTACGTGTGTGTGTGTGTGTGGGTGGGTGGGTCAGTGGGGGTAGCTGAGGTATCAAGTGCTATACATGGCACTCAGGGGCAGGTGTGTTGTGAATACACATATAAAAGCTGGTTTGCACAGAGCTGAGACTCGAGGACGTGAATCACGATCGAGACATGGCCATGTTCTTGCTTGTCAGCTGTTTTGCCCTTGTGGCCTCTGCACTGGGTGAGTGTCTGGTGGTTTACCTGCAGATGACGCATTTACATGTATGAATGTTACACTTCCTGGTATGTATGCCAAAGCTTTGGACAGGCAGATCATTTAATGATTGTGTGTTTGGGTCTCAGGGTGTGGAACACCTTCGATCAGGCCCCAAGTGAGCGGATACAACAAGATTGTAAATGGGGAGAATGCTGTGTCTGGGTCCTGGCCCTGGCAGGTGTCACTTCAGGTAGCTGAAGTTTTGCTACAATCTCAAGCCCTTCAGTAATTCAGATGTAAAAATGACATTACTACATTTTCTCACTCTTAGGATTATAGTGGATTCCACTTCTGTGGAGGATCACTGATCAACCAGTACTGGGTTGTTACTGCAGCTCATTGCCGTGTGTCGTAAGTAATTTTAATGTGTCAGACATGTGTCCACAGGAGAAAAATCCCAATTTTGCCATCTCTGCAATCCCTCTCTCTGTTTTATTCTCTCCAGTCCTAGAAGCCACCGTGTTATCCTGGGAGAACATGATCGTCAATACAACAGTGAGCCAATTCAGGTCATGTCAATTTCCAAGGTAAGCAACGCCTTAACTCAGAACAGCTTTCATCACATTATAAAATTTCTTCTTTTACTTTAATGAGTCACTTCCTATGGACAATGTGATTATATTTGCTTATAAGTAACGTTCACCTCTCCATCCAGGCCATCTCTCACCCCTACTACAACTCCCAGAACTTCAACAATGACATCACCCTTCTGAAGCTGTCTTCCCCAGTGCAGATCAACAGCCGTGTGTCTCCTGTGTGCCTGGCCACCTCCAGTACCAGCATCCCCTCTGGAACCACATGTGTCACCACTGGGTGGGGCAGGACCGGCCAAACCTGTGAGTGAGCGGCTGCTTTTGAAGTCTCTCATGCAGAGTATATTTACAAACCTGCTTACACAAAATAATAATGGAATAAACACTTAAATTTCCACAAAGGAAACATATAACTGTGCTGTTAACTGTCTACCATAACTTGCAAAGGACATATTTACTTGTGTGTTTCTTTGTCATTCTCAGCAAGCCCCCGCTTCCTCCAGCAGACTGCCCTGCCCCTGCTCAGCCCGGATCAGTGCAAGCAGTATTGGGGTTATAACAGAATCACTGATGCCATGATCTGTGCTGGTGCTTCTGGAGTGTCCTCCTGTCAGGTAACGATGATTTTTAAAGCCTGAACTACAGATTTGTAAGAAAAATAAGTGATGCCTCAAAGCAACGATCATCTGAAAGTCAGCTGTCAACTAAATGTTCATGATTCATTCGTAATTGAATTTGATACATTCACATATGAGATATAGTCATTAGTTAATGATTAACTAATAATATATAAATATTTGTAAATTACAATTTATTGGTAAGAATAGATTGTTAGAATATTAAGGGAATATCAACAAATGTTGTTTTTAACATTATCAAATAATATACACACATAATATCCAAATACATAAGCATAAAAGCAGTCTTTAATGTCTGAGTAATTAATAGATTAAGCAAAAAAACAGCTAGTAGCACATATGATCACTTCATCATTAACTAATGGGTTGTTAAGATTTGATGTGAATTTGTATGGGCTGTCCTGTTTTTGAATGAATTTGAAATGAGCGGCAGGCCAGCCCACATCCTGTCTAAAGCTGTACAGAACACCTAGTGCCCTCGAAGCATCACTATCAAGTATATCAAGGGCTATGACCCCGTGTTCCTAAAAGTCAAAAAGAAAACATACTTGTCTCATTTAAGGGTGACTCTGGTGGTCCTCTGGTCTGTGAGAGGAGTGGAGCGTGGTACCAAGTGGGTATTGTGTCCTGGGGCACATCTAACTGCAACGTGCAAGCCCCTGCAGTGTACGCCCGTGTGTCCTACCTGCGCAGCTGGATCGACCAGATTGTTGCTTCCAACTAACGTGCAAACACAAAATCTGCAATATGCATGTGCTTTGCTCCACACTTCGTCGCCCTGCTCCTCACTGTGATCAACAACTGATTCTCTTCAGCATCAATATCAGCTTGCTACTTGTTCTTTTGACTCTGAATGGTAGCAATCACTCAGTGTGCGTCTGTGTTTGGTGCATTTGTGAGAAATCAAGCATGAAATAAAACTCCCAAAAACAACACCAGTGTTGTGATTCATATTTTACATTCATGAGTGTGACAGTGTGAGTGTGTAGCGTTTGTGTGCAGGTGGTCTTTCTGTGGTTATGCGGATGGGGTGAGCTGTGCAGCATACAACAAGCACTGTTAGATAAAGATCAAGACATGTTTGAGGGAAATTCCATTTCGTAGAGTAGAATAAAAGAATCAAGTAATCACATGGGGTTTAAAATAATAATACAATATCATTGAAATATACATTAACATAAGAGCCCTGCAATTGATTCAGCTCCAGAAATGTTTATATCACAAAGCTTTCATAAAGGCAGCCAAAGTACTGTCTCATTGGCAGCTGCATGAACTGAGAAGGAGGAGTAATCCAACAGAGAATGAGAAAAAGGCAGAGCCTAACAGAGATCAACTTAGACTCTCCCAACACCAGAAATTTGAGCACTGGTAAGACACTTTAAACATATAATTGCATTGCTTTGAAACTGCATTAACAGAAAGGTGGTCTACCATCATTTTCTTGATAAACTTATCTTAGATTGGTTAGGTTAGCATAAAGCTTAATTTTAATGCAAAGGTAATATTTTCTGATCATAACAGCAATTCAGTGAAATGAGTGGAAAAAGGACATCTTGCAATTTCATAGAAAATATTCTGACTAATTCATGTCATCAGTCTTGTACTGAAGTGGGAGCTAATTGCATAGGACAAGTGCCGGGGCAGGAGCACCTAAATCCTGTGTGAAAAACTACAAGAACTCACACAGTTCATTAAAATGTGATCATTTACATAATGCAAATTTCATGTAAATTCTGTTTTCTCTGTGCATCCTTACCAAATGTGCTGAAGATATTAATGCCTGTAGTGACACAGCTCTCTCGTTTTTTTCGTTAGATACTAATTCTGCTGCAGGTCAGGATGGCAGAGGTTGCCGACTGCATTTTTTGGGTCACCGCGATCATCTACTGTGTGACTTTTGTTGTTGGGATTCTGGGCAACGGTCTGGTCATCTACGTGACAGGTTTCAGGATGAAGAGAACAGTCAACTCAGTTTGGTTTCTCAACTTGGCTCTGGCTGACTTCCTCTTTCTGGTCTTCCTGATTTTCACGATCATTTCTTACACTCACGAACACCATTGGCCTTTTGGACAAGTCATGTGCAAGCTCAACATCTTATTCAGCGTTGTCAACATGTTTGCCAGCATCTTCCTTCTGACAGCCATAAGTCTGGACCGTTGCCTGTCAATCTGGGTGGTGGTGTGGGCACAAAACAAGCGCACCGTCCGCAAAGCTCAGCTCATAAGTGCTGTCATCTGGGTGACTGCTGTGGTCTGCAGCACCCCATATGCCACTTTTCGTCACATTAAGGTGCAAGGCAACACAACGTACTGTACTTCATCAGTGACACGTGAACAACATTCGATTCTCACCATTTTTCGCTTCACGGTGGGCTTCATGATCCCATTCCTGGTAATATTTTTCTGTTATGTGGCCATAGGGGTTCGTGCAAGGCGCCTGCAAAGGAACAGGAGACAGAAACCCCTCAAAATCATTTTCTCTATCATTCTGGCATTCATCATCTGCTGGTTGCCCTTCCATGTGATGCAGCTTATAGTATTAAAGTTTGAGAAAGGCACATATCTCTATACAGTTATCCTTAAAGGAAGTCCTCTGTCTCTGAGCATGGGTTTCATGAACAGCTGCCTGAACCCAATTCTCTACGTTTTCATGTGTGATGAATTCCAGAAGAAGCTCAAGCAGTCCATATGCCATGTCCTCGAGAGTGCCCTGGCAGAGGACCACTTGTCATTCATGTCCTCTCGCTCCCTGTCCTCACACCTTTCCCGGATTTCTCGGAAGTCTGAGTCTTCTGCACCTCTGGAGAGGAAAGACACAGTCATGTCCTTCACAGAATGCAAAGTGGGCCTCACTGGGGAAAGCGATTAAGAGTCCGTCCATGTGTGTACTGTACAAACCGACAGTACAGTACATTTATACATATAATGACATTCAAGAATATTTTGTTTTTTTATGTGGAAGCGCCAACTCACAAACAGATGTTTCACTTATAGCTGATGATACAACGCCAACTGATAGGTGTCGCACCTGTAATGACTTCCATATATTTCTTACCTGTACCTGTAGTTTGATGACATGTCTCCCAAAGTGTTCTAGGTCTAACCAGGCAGAATAACTGAAAAGTACCCGTGTGGGGAATCATGCAGCTTTAACATGTAAATAGCCTTTGAGTTCTTTGTATAACAATGTATGTGAAACATATCATGTGATTTTTTTTGTACCATCTAACTGTCGTGTTACACTGATGTGGAATTACCTGTGATTCATTTGATACAAAAAAAGGAGATCAGTTTAATGTTTATGCTTTTAAGCTCATAATGCTCCATGTAACTAACCCAAGATTACTGCGACTTGTCCATAGCAGCATCCATGACACAGTCACATTAGACCGAGCTTTAATAACTGTGCTGTATGCATTTCAATATGGTGAATAAAAAAAATTTAAAAAATGCTGTTGATGAGCTGTTCTCGCCTTTCTGTATGACACACGTGACCCAACAGAAGGTGTGTTATCTGACAGGATACCACAATGAAAAACAATTGACTTGGTGCTTCTGCGAAATGGAAGCCTTTTCTTTCAGTCAACCCACCGTGAGACGACTTTAAAGCGAGTGACAAATCAAAGTTTTGACACACTTATTCGAGGCATGTTAGTTCCTTTCCCCCCTCCTCACAAAACACAAGCCTTTTTGGCACTGTGTCATACTCTTCTCTCACTATCTTGTGGCTGCCTTCCTCAGTTTGTGACCTGAAAGGTTTTAGCATCACAACCGCATGGACGTTCTCCATCATGCACTCTTAACTAAAAACAGTGGTGGAATGTAACTAAGTACATATATTCAAGTACTGAAATGTGAAGTACTTTACTTTTCTCATACACCTTTCTACAGCTACAGTCTAACTCAGGGGGGAAATGTTGTGCATGTTACCTCACCACATTTATCCAACAGGTGTAGTTACTTGTTACTCTACAAATTAATATCTTTACGCACAAAACAATTTCTTTAAATAATATGTTTAGCTATTAAACTACACTAGGCCAGTGTATACAAGCAGAGGAAAGATTAGTTCAGTGTTTTTCAATGCTTTTTGGGTCATGGCACATTTTTTCACATTTAAAAAAATCCCACAGCACAGCATGTCAATGTCGTTCTGATGGTATAATGTTTTTTTTCTAATTAAGACATCCATTTTGGTGGTTTATTAGATAATGCACCAAATTATTACATTTTCTTGTGTATGAAGGTGTGCAAGTGCAACACCTTCATTTTGTTATTACTGATGCAATATGTAGGAACTTATTACAAAATGTGTCAAAGCTTATTACATATTGCGTTCAAGAATTTTATTACAAAATATAGCAGATTATTACAAAATGCAGTTACTACATAATGCATTAAACATTTATTACAGTGTTACATAATGGGGCGTTATTACATAATGTGGTGCTACACACCACCAACCAAAAATATTACAAAATGACACACTGCAGCCTAATACAGCATAAATAATGACAATTTATTCTCTCAATTGGTTTACATTCACTCAGTGTGAAACCTGGGCCTGTTTATTTGAACACAAAGCAGATATCCTGGCAGGGAACTGAAGAAAGGCGCTCATGAAGCTCTTCCTCCATAGCCCCCCGTCTCTCTCTGTTAGTTTCTAGTTTCTATAGCAGTCATGCCTGAAAAGCTCAGCTCACATGTTGTGGACAGTGGCAGCAGTGTCGAAACAGCTCTGTTTGTCAGAACGGGGAACTCCTTGGCAGGGGCGCCGCCGGGGGGGAATTGTTAGGACGATTCCAAGGGCCCGGCACTGACAGGGGGCCCTTTGAGACATGGGCAGCCTATACAAGGGCCCAACTAGATTTTTTTTCATGGGGCCCAAAATCCTTTGCAGCGCCCCTGCTTCTTGGCAGCAGTCAACCAAAAACTGTCAGAAGTTAGATCCGCAAAGCTTCGATTTAAACCGTGGTCTTTGTCTCAGTTCTCCTGCAAAGTCCTGTCCTTTCCAAAAACTGCTGCTGAGCTATATGGGGCCCTAACCCAGTCAAGGCATTCAGTGAAGGTTGAGGGGAGGGGAAATACAATGAAAACTTCTCTGCTTCTCTGCAAGAGTTTTCAGATGTTATTATTTCACACAGTGCAGCCGTGTTGACCTCTCCTTGCCATTTCTGAGTGAGGGGGGAACGTGCACCAGAGGTGCACCTTTTGAATGGAATCCAATTTATTTTGTCTGTGCATGTGAGCAGGTGTTCAGTTCATTCACATGCTGAAATGTGTCCAGCGCGCCAGCATCGCACACCACTCACGACCTGCAAGCAGCTCTGCGTTATCTCACTTTCTCATCAGACAAAAAACCCTTTTGGTTTCTCCCGCAGCTCACGAACCAACCATCGAACTTCCCATTTAAAGCAATGAGTGGTCATGCGCTGTCAATGTCCTCAAACAAAGTTTCAGATGTGTGTTTTTTTTGAGGCCTTGTCTTTAGAAGTTTAAACGGGCACACGACGCCACGGCTGCTGCTCCATCAGAACAGACACTCGTGCAGTTTTCCCACCGAAGTTCCCCTTGTTCAAGATATTCTGTTGTGATCCGAAAAATGTCCTCTCCTGTTGTTTGCCTTGCAAAATAACAAGTTTTCTCTGATGGCCTCTCCATCCACAGAGAGCACAGTGGCCAGGAGCTGAGCATGTCCACTAATGTCCTCCACTACAGGCCAATGTGCCAATCATTAGTTGATTAACCCATTAGTCTGTTGACAGAAAATGTATTCATATTAATTAATTAATAATAATTTGTCATGTAAAAACCTTTCTTGGTTTCAGCTTCATATATGAAGCTTTGTGGACATTTGTTGCTTTCCTTTCCCCATTATTTGAATAATTTTGATAACTTTGAGGTTTGAAAACAGCTTTGTGAAGGTGTGATTTGGTGCTCTGGATATCTGTGAGAGCATTTCTGACCATTTTTACGTTTTCAAAAAATTCATAAATATTTGATTGATGGAGAACGTAAAAAGATTGATCTATAAAGACTATTTTTAGTTGCAGTCCCGTACAAAATACAGCAATTTAAAAATGAGCTTCACCGCAACCATCTAGATCCTACCTTTACACACAAACCAAAACTACAAAAATCTAATGATGTAATATGCAAAAATAGTCACAGGAAACACTTTTCTGCACTGAGTCCTGTTACTTACACTTAAGTCTATTTGTATTAAGTATTTTAACTGTGTGGCATTGGTGTTTTAATTCCAGTAATGGATGTGAATACTTCCTCCAACATTTGCTCCAAAGCCATTTGTACCTTTCCAATTTCATATTCCTGATCCAAAGGTTGGCATCTAATTAAACTTGCAATTCCCGGGGTCCCTATGCTGTAACATGTATTTAAGGATGTGTTCATCAACTGACAATGCAAACCGAGTTTCATTTCATGTCCAGTTGTTGTGGCTTTCCTCTTCTGGCTCAGCACTTGATGGGTAACGAACATTCCATGTGGTTGCGTATGAGAAAACCTGGTAGAGGAACTGACTTTGTTAACTGTGCGAAGACAGAATGTCAACAAGCTCGAGTAGCATGTCAAAAGAATGAGTCATGGTGGATATCAAGTGTTGTCTATATGCTGCTCTTAGGGAATAATCAAATCCTGTGAGACAACCCTAGTCTATCTTATCTGTTTTCCAGTGCTTGTGTGTTGAAGTTATGAGAGGACATGTGAAAGTAAAAGGAAACACGAGAGACTTAAATCAGTCTTTTTAATGTTGAGGATGTCACAGGGCGTCTGGAAAAGTTCTACTGATGATCAAGTTAATTTAATCAGACGTTTACACAGAATTTCTATGAATAAAAAGAGTCCGTATCACAAACAAAAACTGCAACAAACTTAACATCAAAAAATTTTTTTTCCTGCAATGCATAGGACGTATAGTTTTTATAAGGCTCAGGGTTGTTGTGTTCATGCTTTCCTATGAGTCCGACTGAGTAGGTCGCAGGTGTTTTCAGATATTGACTGTTACGTCATGGCTCCTTTTCAACTGCATAGAGTCCATTCTGTGGTGGAGAGTTGCAAGACAGTTAGCGATCATAGAGCTCCTTCATCTCCTTCAGGACCTTGATACTCTCGCCGTATCGTAACTGGTTCTTGTTGGAGCACTCCTTCCATCTGGAAAAAAGACCAATATGGCTTAGCTGAAGTGATTCCAAACTTTTGGATGTTTATGTATTGTTTCTAAAACCAGGCTCGTCAACACTCAGACAAATTGTGCACCATGACTAGACTTCATAACAATTTAAGAATATATTGTTGTAAACCTTTTAGAACAAAAATCTAATTTTGAAACCTGTTTTTAACTTTGAGAATGTAGCTTTATCCAACATGCTAAAATACAGCATGCAAAAAAGATTGGCGTATTTAAACAAGTGTGGAATGTAATGTAATATAATACAGGACAATCATGGCATTATTTACTTTTGTCTGACAAATATTTTGAATTTCAGTCTCTCTGCTTTTTTGAGAGATTTGTAAAATTACATTTTCCACATGGTCCAGTTTATATGCATCTCATGTATGTGTCTTTTGTACAAGGAAGTCAAATTAAATTTGAAAACCACTGAAGAGTCCAATTACAGCGGATGGGATTGTTCATGGTTATGTGGCAGATGCTGAAATTCATGCCACAACAACTATGTGTCTGTTCAGATAAGCACAATTACAAAATCATTTTGTTTTCAAGTCAAGCTTTTTGGTCAACTGTTACAGATGTTGACAAAGAACAATGCACTGAACAACTTGCCACATGTTGACCCCTGGCATTAAGTGACACACAGCCATGGATAAAACCCTGACCTCAGTGTTGGCTGTATACAAGAAACTGGTCAGTGAAAATGTGAGTACCGGTAATCCTTTTCAACAAAAGCACGAGTTGCTTTTCATGAGGGACATACTTTTGCCGAATCTTTTTCCAACGTTCCATGTGGTCGCATATGAGGGAACCTGATAGAGGAACTGATTCTGTTAACTGTATAAAGACAGAATGTTGATAATTAGTTATTAACAGAATGTAAGTTAACTTCATAACTCATGAATTTGATGAAATAATAGACATGTGCCATTTAAGATCAATGTGCAAGTAAAACACCATCAATGATTCTTATGTGGTTTTTACACAGAACCTTGGTAATGGTGGGTTTTTCAATCTGTGGGATCCTGAGATTGATGGGTTCGCCAGATGTGCTGATTGGACAGGAGGTTGGAGGAGGGAGCCTGTACACATTCTGACCTTTACCGTTGATCATGTCAGTAACCTGGCAAAAGAAAGAAAAAAGAAAATGATAATAATAATAATAATGATAATAATAATAATAATAATAATAATAATAATAATAATAATAATAATATAACCGTGATGCACAAATTTCCCAAGTTGTGGGACTAATAACAGAATTTCTGATTCTGAAAAATTATTCCTTGGCATTACACTATCTTTAGAGCAGGACAAAACATTACGGGTACTTTCTAGTACTGCAAGTACTCTTTTAAATACCTGCTTTAAAAGATCTTTGGATAAAGATCCTAGCTTTTACGCAAAAATTGTTTTGTCATTTACTGCTGGTGGTGTTTAGTAATTCACTAATGCAGAATCAGTTTTAATGCAGGATTGCTAAGATAACTACTGTTGCGATATCTACAACACCCATACTCCAAAGGTGTGAAAAGCAGTGAAAAACTACAGATGAAATACTCAAAAGGAACCTACCTTTCCTCAAACAAGAAACATGCATGCTTTCTCACAGTCTACAGATAGGTATATGCATTATACGGCATCGACTTCCGCTGTAAATCCAAGCTGACTGTAGTTACTACCCTCTGCAATGGAGTGTCTCGGCACACTAGTTTTACTATGAACAGTTCTGTGGCAAAATATACAGATTGTGAGACTGTGACAATGCTGTTGACAATGTCAATTATCGTTTCCTGTGACTGCCATCATTTTCAGAGGGCAAGTGAATCATTGTGAACGCAACAAAATTCTCCTATCTTCAGTAGCAGTTTTACAGTATATTGCTTAGCTAAATGTGCCAGGGACTATCAACATAAGGTTTTGTCATACAAACGTTTAGCACCAATTCCCAGTTAAATGTCTTTATGTCGCATTTTATGTTAATGCTATTGCATGACCCATTTCACTGTTCAGTGTTTGCAGGGCATGATAAAATCCATTGCATAATATGAGGCTGCTTTATCACAATTAAGCTCTAAAAATAGTACTACTGCAAAATTTGATGCAATATAGTGATAACAATAATGTATGCTGTATCACTTTTGACACCAACAATATTGGTGTCCCTCATCGAAAGAAGAAGCCAAATCATTTTGAAAGTCACCAATCCAGCCTAGAGTCAATGAGTGTTTCACAATGTTCAGTGAAATCTCAGTTAATACCCTACAGAACTTATTTTTGTTCTTTTTGGTGATGTTTGTGTGTTCTGAGGCAAATTCCAGTTCTCCAAGATAACTATAGGGCCTCACCTCTTCTTCTACCATGCTGTGTGAGGGGCTCGGGGAAGCAGCCGGTTCCCGAACAGAAGGATTGTTCCTCATCCAGGCACGACAGATAGGATACAGTGGGGTGCTGGTGTTGAATTGAGCCAGATCCACGCTGCGATCAAACAACTTTATAATGTAAGAATCTAGCAAATGGAGAAAATAGAAAATGGCAAAAAAGTAAAGAAAAGGTTTGATACTGCACAATGAAATAAAAGGTTTGATACTGCACAATGAAATAAAAGGTAGTAACTGAGGGACAAAAAGGACATATACTATGATTTGATGTCTTGCTTTATTTACTTTGTTTGTGCTGATTGCTCTCCGGTATGCCCTCATCCATCTCTTTTCGCTTCTTCCTCCGGTGCTGTGGAAATCGAGCAGATGGCCTGGAATAAAAAAAAAAAGAAAAGAAAAGAGATACAGCCACTGTTTTATGCACACATGCAACTGATGTGAAATTACGAAATCACTGATGGGACAGGACCACAGAGAGATGTGTTTTTTTCCCCCAGCTACAAGTGTCAAACAATTGTCATATGATTTTTTGGAATTACCATCAGCTCTTCTTAAAAAACAAAAAAAAACACTTGCCTTTTTCCAGCAGATGATGGAGACAAATCCCTAGAAATTGAAACATGAAATATAAAAACAGCTTTTACATTTTAGATATTTAATGTTTAAATAATCTAACAGATACATATTAACTTTCTCAGCATCAGCAATAGTATTTTGTACAAAATACATGCAAAAGTTTACAAATACATTTAAAGTCCATACTTGCTTAATGAGTCGGCTGATATTTTTCCAGCATCACCCTCATTTTGCTCCCTGTCCAACATACAGTGATGGTGATCAGTTTGACTGAAAAGTGATTACAGTAATGAAATACGTTTAAAAAAATGCATCCATTTTACTAACCTTTCGTTTTCAGTCCTCTCTACAAGTCCCTGTAGCACAGCATCCAGTCTGCTGCGTGCACCGGTCCCCTCTAAATCTACATGGGTAATAATAAAAGTTGTTTAACGTTATAGTACAACAAACAATACATCCACGATGAACAACTTACACTGAATGTCTGAAATGCTCACATTTCAACTCTGAATAGGAGTAGTTACTGTATTGCCAAATTCAATGGGCAAGATCAGGAGGACTTTAAAATCAAACTCTCTTGAGGATAATGGGATGTGTCCGTGAAAAACATAGGGAAGAAACCTCTCACCTGGTCGTTCGGTCTTGATCTTTACGTGGTGCATTATCACTTTTCTTAAGGTTATATTATTTATAACTGGGGAAAAACACAGAGATGTACTACCAGTCGTCCACGGTCAGTAACCGAAATGCACAGTTAACCTGATAACGGCTTGTAACTGCCAATAACAACGTATGTTTGCTACAGGACGAGTATTTGCTAACGTTAACGTAAGCTGGCTAGCTAGCCGCGGTTAATACCGTTTACAATTGGTTAGCCACTTCTGCGTTAGCAGTAATCATTCGATAATGTTAAAGCTAATTCACGAGCACAGCTGAACATTGAACTGACTAACAGCTACCCCCACCGGTTTCCAGACACTCGGTGGAAAGATAATGTAGACTAGCAGTTGTATTACTGTTAAGCTAAGACGGACCACAGCTTTTACTAGCTTGAATTACCGTTGCTAACTTAGCTTGTTTTTGACAAACGAATAGCTCTTACAGACTTTCCTCTTCCGCGCGCTGCCGGTTTCCTATAACTTGATTGGCGCTTGTGCATCAAATACATTCTACGTGATTGGTTAATTTGTATGTCCATCATATGAACGCGATGCCTATTGGTTGAATTTCTGGTGGTAAATAACGATCGGCATAAATAGTGACGCTTTCTTCGGTGTCATCGAAAATGTCATATTTGTCAAAAGAGCGGAGTCGTTTAGTTTTCAGTTGAAAAGTTGGACTTTTTTGGACGAATATAGCTTCAAAATGCCGTCTGTAGCAGCTTAACTCGCTGTGGAGAGGTTGTATCGTACTACCGTTGATTCCATGGTAACTTTTGTTGTGAACATGCCAAGTCAGATCAGACGGTCGGTGGATAATGTGGATTTCGTCTTTTTAAGTTACAGTAAGACATCATTACCAAATCAGTAAGACATGCTGATCCACCTATAAGTTACTGTCAAAGAGGTCAGTCAGGACCAGGCATAAGTCAAACCCACACTAAACCTCTAAAGTGCACCCTGTCTTGTGTGCTCTATGAATCACCTGTGACGTCCTCAAGCTGTAATGAAATCCAGGTAAGATCCAAAGATCACAGTTTTATTGTACCCTTAACAATAGTCGCAGTTGTTTATAAGTGTTGTTTTTACAGTGGACCTGTGTTCACAAGGCAGAATCCCTTCCAGCCAGCATCCAGGGTGGGGAAGGCACACTACTACCCATCTCGTAACCAGTCCCTGTCAAAGAAAGAGAAAAAAACAGTGTGTGAACTTCACATACATTGCAATAGACATCTGATGAGTCTCTGTTTTTTCTTTTTCTAAGTCATCTTAAACACGTCTGTCACTTTGTTGTACTTTTGCAGAATTTGAGTCCTGAACGTTCAAAACAGCGGTCCAGTCGAAAATTACACACTCTGAGTCCAGGGAGCAAACGGCTGCCTGAGAATAGTCACAGGCGTTTGAGTGCCACAGATGAAGAACCTGTCTTTGCAGAGTCCTGGCCCTCCACTGAATGTGGATCTTCTCCTGCCAGCACTTCAACATCATCCAACATGGAGGTGCCCAAACCTTCTGTGAGAGTAGGAAAATCCACAGTTTCCACAGAGCAAGGAGTTCAGGAGGATTCAGTGCTGGCAAAGTATGCTTTAGATTCATAGATTCAAACCATACCCTTACTCATGAGAAGGCCCATACCCAGAGTTATCTTCTGGGCGGCTGTGGCTCAGGGGTAGAGCCAGTGTCCTGTTATCAAAAGGTCACAGGTTCAATTCCCCTGGTCTACATGTCAAAGTGTTGCATTGGGCAAAATAATGAACCCCAAACTGCTCCCAATGTGCTGGTCGGCACCTTGCATGGCAGTCATTGCCATCAGAGTATAATTGTATGAATTACTGTAAGTATCTGTGGACAAAAATGTCTGCTAAATATAATGTAAACAGAACTGTAACCTTTTTTCACAATGAAAAGTTACAATATGTAAGGCATGACAAAATATATTAATATCAACTGTAACTGTGATGCAAAGACTGGAAGATACAGGTCACTGGCTTTTACTATGCTTCTACTCAAATCACTACTTTTAATCAGCACTAACTTTTGCTCTCCCAGGTACATCGAGCGCTTTCGCAATGGTCGACCACAGAGTCGAGAAGAGCGCCTGCAGTTTGATTCTGCCGCTGGAGAGAAGCAGCCGCCATTTTGGTGGATGTCGCCCTCGTCTTTACCTCCCACTTCAACGCCGACTAAAACAACAGACAAAGGTACCTTGGCGCTTATTTAAAATGTGTTTTTTTTTTTTTCATGTAAGGGGTAATAACTGTTACCAGCGCCTAAAACTAAATGTAGAAAACAAACTTGCGGGTAAAGCCCTTCTGTGGAATCCCTTCATCTGAACAGATGTCATCCAGCCTCTGGAAGATGACCATGGACAGGCTATTTTCAGTGCAGCTGGACAGCGTCAACGTGACAGATCTCTCTCCCCGTGCAGAGGATCCCTTAGCGTGAGTGCACTTATGAGCTAACTGGGAATCAAGATACAATAATAGGTGTACTGCTTGTAGGATCAACATACCTACTAATGTATATTTATTCTTTAAATATATATGAAAAAAAACACACCAAATACTATTCCGTCGTCTTGTTATTATTTTCATATGCTGTCATAGATTATTGGGTCTGCACCGTGCCCTGGTTTATGCCAGATTTATATGAGTGCCCAGGAAGCAGCCTGCAGGAGAGACACCTTATTCCAACTTAGTGTGCATATAAATATTTTCATTTCAACACCACACCACATGTCCATTTGGAAACATCTGTGTTTACCAAATGCCTGGGAGGCCATCGGCTTTTACTACCATGTTTGATACTTTTATGGCTTGTTCAGGCTGCTCCCGCCTCCATGTGTTTGTTGGCAATATAAGGCCAGACAATGTGACTGATTCAGTTGTTTGTTTTTAAAAGAAAATCTGCAAATGTAACTGTCTTGATCATTTACACAGTATTGTGCATGTTCTTTTTGTGTTAAAATACCAGCGGCTAAGTGATAACAACTTGCCTGTTTGTGCTCTGTGTTTTTTCTTAGATTCTGTCAGACACCTCCCAGGGTGAATTCGATGACACGGAGATACTGCAGCTTCAAGAAAGGGCCAGTAGACTTCTGCTGAGAGAGTATGATGACCAGCGGGTTGCATTAATGGTGAATTAATTCATTCCTTGGGTTGCAAGTAACTTTTTTTGTCTTTCTGACAGTGAATGTACTCTGAGTGATGGATATGTACATGTCAGCTCAGAGGGCCTAGGATGCTCCGATTTCTCTTCTCCAGTCAGCGTTGACGAGCCGCTGCGAAGACCTTTGATTCCCAGTATGATAAAATCTACTACTGGTGAGACAAGAGTGTGGCGTAACACTAAGTTCTATGATTCTTTGTTAGTTTTCAATTCAAACTTCCTCAATGCTGATCCTCCTTTACGCATTTCACAAAAGATGATTCCTCTTTTTTTCGTGTGTGTGTCCTCAAACTTTCTGCTGTGTCAGTGTGATGGTGCAATGTGTTTATTAACTTTTACAGCGAAGGCCAGTTCAGACTCAGTTCATGCTCCATCCTCCCAGAAATCCTCTGTCATTCCTTCTCTGGTGCCCCCTGCACGCCCAGAAGAGGACATCTTGTTCCAGTGGCGTTTAAGGAGAAAGATTGAGCAGGCCAGGGAGTGGCCCCAGTCGCAGCAACACTCCAGTCTTCATGGCCCCGCATTTAGCTGGCAGGCCTCGAGCTTAAACCATCCCTCAGCCAGTGGACATCCTTACAAGGTTGGAGTCAGTGTATGATATTAACTTCATATTTTGTTTTTAATATTTTATTCAAGATGCAAAGAATGATTTAAATGTCCTCTTTTTTTGGATCAGCAGAGTTCTCATCCTCCTGAATTCTCACTTAAAGCTACGCATCCACACATGGCTGCTCCCTGGCCAGAAACCAACAAGGCCCAAGCATCGTGTCCCCCAGCTTCAGGCCCACATCCCCTCCCTGCCTCTGTTTTCTCTTCAGTGTCTCAACCCCAGGCTATCGCCCATGTTCCTGCCCATATGCATTTTCTCTGCGATGTCTTGCCCTGTCCCATACAGTCATCTCATGTTAGCAGGCAACCAAACATTTCTCAAAGTATCGACGAATCCCACACCAGAGTTAAAAAAACACAGGCCCCCAGAGACTCAGTGGGTACCTTTACTGATGAGCCTGTTTGTGAAGATGTACCATCCGCACCACCTGCTCCATTTGGCGCTGTAGAAAGAGAGGGGCCTAGTCAACACAAAACATCTGAGAGGAAAGCCCAGAAAAGAGAGTCAGAGAAGAAGACAGCCTCGTCCTCCAGAAAGCAGAATAAATCAAGGTGAGGTATGGAAACATGCACACAGTGTGCAAAATTCAAGTCACAATGCTTAATGTACATTGATCTTGCAGATATACCGTGGATAAAGAACATGGTGATGTCCCCGGGTCTACAAACAAGAGTTCTTCCCATCACAAAATTCCCAAAAAGCTCATGCCAGGGCCAGAGCTGCAGCAGCCGAACAGGAGCCAGGTGTTTTCCAAGAGATCTACTGATGATTATGCACCACCAACTTCTCCAATCCACAGCGCCTTAGGACAGGTCAGCACACGTACACGCTGCAATGATTTCTACCCACTCACCCACACAGTACTGAAGTGGTTTACTTTAATGCTGTGTCGCAGTAAGTTGTCGATTTGCCAGCAATTCATTTGTTTCTATTTTTATTTCAATTTGAATTTTTGTGTACGCTCATTTTAGTTTAGCTTTTATCAGTTACCGTATTTGTTTTTATTTTTTTGTATTATTTTGATATTTGTCAGGGGCAAGATTGAAGAACTTCAGTATAGCTATTTGTAGGCAGCTGATTCAGACATCCCATACTCAGTTAACAATGCTTCCTCCTGCTGAAAGCTGTTGGTTTTATCAGCAACTCTGCCATCAGTGATGTTAAGCTGCAATGTCCTTTTTAAAAGCTGCATTAACCTGTAGGTTGTTCTCACTGGTTGTTGACAGGTAGTTTCCGAGGTGCTGTTCCCTACGGCAGATTCATCTCCTGCACAAAGGAGCCACGTTTCGTCGGTTGCTCCTTCTCGCGTCGCCTCTGCAGCGCCACAATCCTCCGTCTCTCCATGCGACGCACAGAACTCCATGGAGGTCATTTCACAGCTGCTGCAAGAAGCTGAGGGTGAGCTTAATGCAGCAGAGAGCATCAACCTTTACCCTGCGGTTAACTGTGGAGGATATATTCTGACCCATGAATAGCTTCCACTCCCTACATTCCAAAACCCTGGAGGTCAAAACCCTCTGGAACTTTCTTTTTCGTGCATGGTATTTGTATGTCATTTGTGATCCATGTTGAATTTCCTGTAGTTGTAACTACATACAATACTGCCTTTTGGGGGTTTAAGTAGTCCTCTCTTATTTACCTTCAATAGCACTATTTGTTCCCTTTTTTTCAGATTCAGATGGAGAAGAGTTCCAAGATGACCCTTTATTACAAGTCCTTCGCAAGCAGAGAACGTGGGTAAAGGAGCAGATCAGGTAAAATAATAACTTATCAATTGAATTCCTCATCGAGCCACAGTGATTGTCAGCATTTATGTTAAATGATGTTCTTCATAGAAGGCTGTTAATCTTAATACATGTAGCTCTTATACAGTTGTGACAATCATGTAAACACAGCACCCAAAGATTCCAGAACAGTAACATACTGTATTTTTCCTTTTCAGTGAAGTGGACTCCACGTTGAATGATATTCAGGACGAGCAACACGTTACTTAAACATTTGAAAGAAGCAACTCAATGTAGTCTGTTTTTTGTTTTTTGTTTTTTTATTTTATAAAGAAATAAAGTTTATTTTTTGAAGAAATAATTCCACATTAAAGAGTTTGGTGATATGTCTGTGTGCATCATTAAACACAATCACAATACAGTGCATTTTACAAAAGTTGCACACAAAAAAAACAAAAGACAAGCAGCAGTTTGAGCTGTGAACGCAGAATATTTACAAAGACTGGTTCCATGAAACATTATGTAAGATTGATGAGCAATAACAGGGCAGTATATACAAACCTCGAGGAGCAGGTATTAGAACAGTGCCAAGAGCACAACAAATGTGTGTTTTGGCAGACGTGGAGTGTAACTGGAAGAGCCTGGAGTTATTTCTGTTCAAGCCCGTGAGTTCTGTTGGATTTGTTTTCATACATAGTGAAGATGGCAGAGATTTGAGTGTTTTGGGTGCTAATGTGATCAATTCAGGAGTCTGGAGTTCTCAGTTTGCAGCATCGGCGCAGATATGATCAGGACGCCTTCTGGAGAGACCGCTGACTCCAAAGCCATGGTGTGCACTCCCTTCGGGATCCGGTAGCGCCGGTTAAACTGTCTCGTTGTAAAGCCTGAACCATCCTTCTAACAAAACATCAAGATGAATAATAGTTTAGAGGACAACATTGTAAATAAACAAAACTAATTCAGCAATTCTCCTCACAGGATACCAACCTTCTCTTCATGCTTTCCCTGCACTTCCACAAAGTCTCCTATCACCTTGACCATGAGGTCCTCCGGGTTGAAGTCCTTTACATCAACTTGAACCGTGAAGCCGCTGTCATCACAGTTCACCTACCAACATGAGAAGAAATACTGTGTGTTATTATACGGACAAAAAAATAACTCACAAAAGGACCATTTTTCTAATCTGCACTTAATACAGTCGATGTCCTGAACAACATTTGAGTGTCAAAGTTTAGTTTTTTAACATCTCAGTGTTTTCATCTACTGAAGCTCTGGAAAAAGCTAGTGGACCTGAAGCCAAGAGGTTTTTGTTGATATATTTGGGATGTTAGCCTTTTGAACAGGTCGTAAAAGGCTGATAGCACTAACATGTACTCAGTTTTTGAGCCAAATATCTGTTTTTGTGGTTTGTAGCATTTATTTATACTGTTTATACTGTCAACTATTACATGCTGCCAAATCAGTCAATATCATCTACACTATATTTATAGTGTAGTAGGCCTATAGGCACATATCTTACAGTTCTATATCTAAATGTCAATCATGGAAATAGTTGTCACATAGCCTATTATAGTTTAAAGGTGCACTTTATGGATTTGGGAAAGACATTGTCATCAGGAGAGAAAGATCTTAATTGACTGATTTCTTTATCCCTAAACAAACTGTCTTTGTTTTTGTGACTGAATAAACTTAATAAACAAACTGACCTTAAAGGATAACACTGATTTATACTGTTTAGCTTTGTTTATATGTGGTGGACCCTGCAACCTTTCCAGCTTCAAACAGTGTTCTGGACCTTGTTTTCCTCTGAGAACAGCATGTTCATTCACTCATAGATAATAAATGTTTCTGAGTTTTAATTATTACCTCATTAATATTGTAAATATTTGAGTTGGAATTTCCTCTCCAAAACTACATAGCGCCCCATTAATACACATACATTACAGTTGATTTATATTTTGTGAAGGGTATTTTACTTTGACATATTACTTGTTTCTTCTCTTCCCTTTTAATCTTGTTAAAATCACTGTATGGTGCAATATTTGTATTGCAATAGCAATAGAAACATACCAATTTCCCCCTTAGGGATCAATAAAGTATTTCTGATCTTGGAATGACTTACCTCTGCAGAGCTGGTGTTATCAGTCTCTGGGATGAGCAACTTTGGGGACCACTTGTATTGTCCATAAGTCCCATTCAGCCGTGGAATAAGAGGTGGCAAGACCTTCTCCCATGGGATACCACCGGCGGGCAGAGTGGGTGGCAGGATGAAATCCATATCTGATCAGAAAATGTGACAAAAAGGAAGAGCTGACTTGAGAGCAGAAGAGGCTACAGCATGAGAGACTTCAGAGCACAGTGGACACAACTTACCTCTTTATAAATTCCCTGACCAAATAAGTGTGCACACAGCAAAGTCCTGCCCCTGTTTGACTGCTCGTGTTCCCCACAGTCAGAAGTCTACTGCTGATGAGCTGTGCGCCCGTCTGTCTGCCTCCGAGTTCCTCTCCTCCTGAGTGCCTGACGTGCCTGTGTTGTGGTGTGTCTGTTTTTATAATGGAGTTGCATAATGTGTGGGGGAATTCAGAGTGGGGCACCTTGCTTCTGTGATGTTCTGGACTAATGTGTACCCTTGGGTGTTCGGGGCAGAGGCATATAGGATAAGAGTGTATTGTTTGGGGAGTGACACAGCTGTTGCAGGCTTATTGGCAATTACTGTGTTTATGAGCTATTACCAATTATTGTAGCCTGCGGTTTAAATCCAAGGGATGATGGCACCAATAGGAACAGACTGTACACTTTGTAAGAACTGTTATATGTATAAGGTCGGTTGTTAAGGAAGGTCTATCCAAAAATAAGTTCAAAAGACGATGTTGCTGACCCTCGTGAGCAGTTGCCGGACAGACAGTGACAGCAGGGACGTCCCGTACACATGCCAGGGCACGTGTGTTGCCACTTCCCCCCCATCATGCACTCTCCCACTGGTGGAACAACTAGTCAGATCATTTACTTCAGTAAAAGTAGCGCTACCTCAATGTCAAAGGTGTTTTTTTCAGTCAGAAGAGAAAGATCATTGTTGATTTTTTTTATGCTTTTATTTTATTTGTATTATACAAAGTAAACAAAACACTCTCTGTTTTCATGAATGAATAAACTACATGAAACTGACCTAAAAGGACAACACCATTTCACACTGTTTTACTTGGTTTACATGTGGCCGACCCTGCCACCTTTCTAGCTATAAACATTGTTTTGGGGACCTTATTTTCCTTTAAGAATAGCTTGTTTATTCAGTCATGGAAAAAAATGATATTATTGAGTTTGCATAAGTAGCTCATTCATATTTTAAGTGTTACATTTCTGAGTGTGATTCTTTTCTCCAGAACTATATAGTGCGCCTTTAAAACACTTGCATTTCTGATTATCAGAATCCATGTTTGTTTTCCCGAAGTTGTTGCCAATAAACTACATTACTATAGTTGAAAAATGCGCTGTAAGTGCATCTAGTTACTATAAAATAAATGTAGTGGATTAAAACGTACAATATTGCCTCCTAAATGTAGTGGAGTGGAAGTAAAAAAAAAAAAAAAGCAATAAATGGAAATACTCAAGTACCTCAAAATTGTACATCAGTATTGTACTGATGTTTTTGTAATTGTAAATGTACATTCCATCACTGGCTGTCAACAAGCTGTAGATTAGTAAAAAGTAAATTTTCTTCTGAAGTATAGTGAAACACAAAGTATCCCCACACATGGTGTAAAACACAAAAGGTTTAGAAACAATGTACTAGGCCCATAAAAGGATTCTTTGTAATCTACTCCGTAACTACTCCCCATAAATCTGTTTTATTAAGTTACTCAATGCATTATGAAAAGCACAGTACGTGCTGATACTCCTGACTTGTTCTTGGCACACTCTGATGAAGTCAGCAGTTTAAATCTAGGCACATGTCCACCCTGTTAGTAATGTAGAAGCTGTCACTTAAGCTTTGACTGGAGTGACTAAAAATGGCCCTGATTATGTTATGACTCATATAGGAGGACAGGGAAGTGGCGACATTTGGAGGGATCAAGTTATTGGGTTTCACAAAACGGGCGCCAGTGATTGTCCAGACTTTAGGGGACTTCTGTAACAATGCAGAATATTACGAGTATATATGGGGAAGATAGTTCACAGATGAGTCACCACACATAAAAGCCATTCAGATGTACAGGATCTTGAGGAATATTCCAGCATAAGTATGACATTCTGACTTGGAAATACAGTAAACGTAGTAAAAACACTGAAGCACTGTGGATTTTCTTATTTATTTATCATTCATACACAAGTAAAAACATTTTTGGGAGCACAATCACACAAGAACAATTTACATTTTAAGTCAAGAAAAAAAAAAAAAACCTTGTTGATTCTATTGTTTATGTCCTGAACAAACCTCAAAGCACATCCAGCTTCATCATTTGTTACTGTTAGATGCTGTCATGACAGTTAACATTGCCTGCTATACAAGATTAATTACCCTACTCTTAAACCAAATAACTTTCTGAAATGCCTCAGCAAGCATTTTCAAATCCTACAGCAGTTATCCTTTAAAGACATAGGGGATTACTCTGTTAAACTGTATTCAATCATTTAATTCAACTCCAGTCACCCCCGTCTTTTACTGTAGTTAAAGAAAGAAAATTCTTTGGTCCATTGTAGTGGATCAACTGATATTTTCAAAAGAGCTGTCATCAAAAAATGTCTCAAGGAATGCCCAGTGGGATCGTAAAGGAGAGATAATCTCCCACCTCTCCCCACTCAGCTCTGAACTGCTGGAAAATAGTAATCCAAGTTGTGAGCACTGCTACCCATAACAGCAAGCCCAGTGCTGAGCGCTTCACATCTACAGGAAAAACACAAAGCAGATAATTCCTTGGCATTAAAACAATGGTGAGAACACAGGTATACCATATCATGCTCTTGCTTTGCTGACAGCCTTAAAAAACATAAAGTTCAAAAAACTGCACATAAGTAGCTTGACTGAAGTTAGGAGAAATGTGTAGCCCGAAATGTGTGAGGTACACTTTGTCCTACTATATGGGCTATATGGATTAAACTAGTGTTGTGATAATTCTCACAGACTTGTATTGATCTAAATATGACAACAATATATACTTAGCTATTGTACTAATATATATATATATATATATATATATATATATATATATATATATATATATATATATATATATATGATACAATAATTTCATTAAATCATTGCTCAACCCTACTTAGGAAGCATTTTTTGTTTTGACAAAGAATTTGGGATTTAAGGAATGAAGAGAGCTGAAAGATGTCCTAACTTCATAAGGACACACATATACTCTTCAATGTGTGCGTTCAGATTGTAGTGAATTAGTAGTATGCGTAAATGTAAATTAAAAATACCTTTTGTAAATACACATTTTTATTAAAATAAAGTAAGTGCAGGAATGTTTTGTAAAATCTCTGGTATTAAAGTGGCAGTTCTGACACTTACAAGCTTTAATCTGGAGCTGCTCAGAGTAGGTTGGCTTGAAAAAGGCCTCCCGAAAAAACCAAACAACATTGACCAGCCATAGGAATGGGAGAAATGCAAATCCAGCTGAGAAAAAAAGATGAAAATTAAAAACATCTTAAGTAACAAAACAACTTCATTTGAGCAAATATACCCGAGATTTGCTCATGCTTTCCTTTACAACAGCTGCCAGTTACTGGAACTAGATCTAATATAACAGATCATTTGAAAATACATACGCAATTTATGGAGGCTGGTATTCAAACTACTGGTATGTATCCAGAATTCACAAATCAAAGTGGTGGAGAAACAATAAGAATATTAATTTGTCAATCTAAAAAGTGTATATGCAATAGTGATTCAAGTACTCTCACCTAAATAGTATTTTCTGCAAAGGCTGAGTTTCTCCTCGTTTGGGAGTCGTTCCAGGTTCATCGTGAACTCTTGTTGATCCTGTTACAAAACAAACAAACAAACCAGTTACAGTGCATCTGGAGACAGCAACCCAGAGAAATTCAACTTTTGTCACAAAGGCGATGCTAGCTACGTCTACGCTTGACACACGATTATCTATTGGTTGGACATGATTAAGGCAAAGTCATCCAATATAAAGTGTATAATATCCAAGTACTGAAGCCGCCTCCTCGCGCTTGCTGGCCTGGTTAAAATGGTCATATGACTCGCAATTTACCTCAGGCTAGCATTAGCATTTCGATATGTTAGCAGTGTACGCCCGACTGCTACAAACAGTCGTAGCAGTAACTTATATCGATCTCCAGCATCCGCGTGGAGTCATTTTGTAATGTTTCTGATAGACTACCATACTGTATATTCATGTGATGATTTACCTGGTGATTGTAAGCCAAAAAAGTCAGAGAATGGTCGCCAATACACCTAATAGAAAAAAAACAATCAAACACCACTTCCTCCTTCTTCTTCTCCTGAATCACATTCTTCTTCGTCTGTCTCCTTTGTTTGTTGCAGCAGGCACGCACTAACCTGCGCCGCATACCGCCACCTACTGCAGCGGCGCGAGTGACATGCGCAGTTTAAAGATGGATGGCCCTGAGTCATCAATGTGCTACTGAGTCCGTACGTCGTCATTCTTCCAGTCTTTATCTTTAACAACCCTGCAATACTCAACTCCCTCACTATCTGGACCTTAATTGTTTATCTTGTTCTATAATTTACGTCCGGTGTGACACGGATAATCTTTATTAAGAAGTCCATTCAATGGGGCCATGCTATTTCCTTGAAAACTCTGATAAAGCTTTAGTTCAGATTATTTTGCCGTACATTCTGTGTCCCAGCAGTACTCTTTACACACTTTTCTTCTAACTACACAGAGATGTCCATCAAGTGGCCCAAATTTGCCATCTGTAATCACACCTCACGTAATTGCTATTTTATCTGAGCTGTGGGTGGCAATTCATTTATTATGTCCTTCGTTCACATGGGATGAAACATAACACAATGAAATATAGATGTGAATTATAATCCATCACGATGATTTCTGGTTTTCTCTTCTTCTTAATCAACTTTTTGAGAAACAATAGGGATGCACACTGCCATCTGCTGCATTGCTGCAACTGTAGGCCCCATTGCATAATAATCTCCCTCTAGATGTTTATTATGACTGATCTGATTGTTGATTTAACCTTGCCACAGACTATATCACTTGATTTGATTTGATTGTAATTTCATCTCAGACACCCTTCTTTTTTTCATTTTACTGCCACTGAAGCAATTTCAGAACTTCTTACAAATAAATTAACAATTTAAAAGCTGTAGATAAAACGTCAAATTAAGACATACATTTTGACTTTTTATCCCATAATTCTGAATTTATACCTGATAATTTCAACATTTATCCTATACTTATGTTTTTTCCTCTTAATTATGAGTTTTATCTCATAATAATGACTTTATACCTCATAATAATGACTATATTCTTATAATTATGACTTTCTGCTCATAATACGGATTTTATACCTCATAATTATGACTTTTACCTCATAATAGTGACTTGATACGTCCTAATTATGACAATATACCTCATAATTTCAACTTCTATCCTATAATTATGTTTTTTCCCCTCATAATTATGACTTTTCAGTTCATCAACTTTGAGTTTCTGAGTTTGAAGGGGTGGGATAAAAAAAAACCTAAATTGAATAACTCAGCATGGTAAAAGCATGGACAATATTAAGAAACACTTCTGGCCATCATCAGCGAGCAGAGTCATGCAGAATATAAAGTTGGATTGATATCTGTGTGGCTCTGTGGCAGTCTGAGATGTAATGCGTCTAAATTTCTGAATGGAGATTAGACGTACTATCACCACTAGAGGTCGGCCCACTCTTTCCTCTGGAGACTCACCGAAAAAACTCACTTTCCCTTGCAGCATTGCGCCTCCCCCCTCCCATCTCGCGCCTTCCCTCTTGTCTCTCCTCGAACTACTAGCCGTCGGTGTGTGTTGTTGTTGAAGCAATGATGGCGGCAGCGGGATGCGGATCAGCAACCGCGGCTGCCGTAGGAGGCCAAGGTGGAACCGCTACGGCCAGAGGTCGTTTCCCCGGTCGGCCTTGGTCGTCACGCAGTCGTTTGCGCTCCGAGAAGCGATGGCAACTCGGACGATCAGGCTTAGAAGCTGATGATGTGACTAACGGAGGGCCAAGGCCCGCAAACCTGGTTCTATCGTTAAACGAAGACCAGTCCCACTTACGCTTGCTTGGGATAGAGGCGAGCCACAAGACCCTTGGCCAGGCTGGATACAGCTCTAGTGGGAGTGAAGAGGTGAGGTCCCAAACCGAACCAGGAGTTAGTATCTTTATTTCATCTTCTCACATTTTGAATGGTCGTTAAATGTGTGCGAATGAGTGCTGTCCACAGCAGTGTGACTGGTTAGTGCCATGGAGAAATGTCAACATCCCTTCGCTAGGCTAACGTTAACTTTAGCGTCAAGCTTGGTAAGCTAACCTTACGTGCTAACGAATGTTAGCACAGTGCTGCTTTCCATGACATTTAATAGACAGACGCAACACAAAATAACACTTCAACAGTGCAATAAAGCACTCTAAGTTACATTAACAATGTTCCCTCACTTGTTGTCATGGAAATGAAAATATTTAAGGGTTAAAAAAACACGAGTAGAAGATTTTTTAAAAAGATAGTGAGTTAGTCCGGCAATTTGTAAACAGGGATCGCAATTATTTCATGTATGGCCCGCTCGTTACCGGGCCAGAGTAGCAGCTAGCTAATGGTAGCGAACACAAAGAACGGGAAGGCTAGCGCCTGTGCAGTGTGCACCCTACACATCGGCTAACTGCTAACTGCTCTGTTTTCAGAAGCTGGCAAGATGCGGGTACAGTTGTGTGCCGTGATAGTTTTAATTAACGTCACACAGATGCATAACAGGGTCATATCTGTCTGCATGCGTTTATACGTCCACGTAACCAAGTCTTAATTTAAGCTTGGTAGCTTTTTTTGCAGACAGAAGTGACGCTTTCGGCTAACTGTTAGCTAATGCTACCAAGCACGACAGGTTTAAATGGTGGTGCAGAAGTGTGCCAAAGCTAGTTGCACCCTTGTTAGAACTAAAAGCACATTGCTAGTACACACGTAGGCTTTAATGTGTCGAGAATGAAGGCGTTCGCATGCCTGCGGGTCACTGTTGAGAGCATGAGGAAGAAGTACAGTACTTGGAGGGAATCGTAATTACAGACCCAGCTAACGTTATCCTTTTAGGTCGTGTAGGTGTTCGCTGCTTAGGAGTGATTTACATAAAGGTTGCAGCGATCCGAGTTTGTTTGAGGTGGTAAACGATGTAGATTACATGCAGCTGCATGTCTCCTCGATCAGCTTAACACACACATTTTTTGTTGTTAGTAACGCAGGTCCCATTCATTTTTGATACATTACAACTCGGATGAGATGAATGAAAAGATTTGGTTTGAATGTGGAAAATGAAAGCAATTGTCCATTGTCTGTCATTGATATTATTGCTGTAAAGACTTTATCAGATAACCTGTTTTTATTATTTGACATGTTGATCATATATGCTAAGACACTGTAACATTGTTATGCTAGGTGTTATTGATACATTCTTAATTGTGCTGTACACCAATCCATTCCTCATGAGGAACATTCGGAGATTTTCAGCATGCCCCATCTGCTTAGTGTGTGCAGTGGAAACTACCATCATGTGCTGTAATTAAAAGTTAATGCTATAAACTTTACATTTAGTTGTTTTTGCTGATGGGTTGGGAGCCACCAGCAGAGTGTTTAGATGCTGCAAGTGTTAATTGCCTTTATATTTCTTCAGGGAGATGACTTCAGAGGATTTGAAGCTGAGAGAAAAGGCTCCAAAGGAGGTGTATATTCTCGACAAAAACCTTCCAAAGGTAAAGGCAAACATATTACTGCACCACTAAACACATTTGGTGTAATTTTTGAACAGTCACCAGTTAAAGTTTGAATCAAGCGTGCAGCACAATTTCATTTAAAAAAATGTTTATTTTTGTAGGTGATGCTGTCAACACAAAGTCTAAACGACAAAGTGAGAAGTTACCGCTTAAAACGCCAGCAGTGGACGCAGCTATCACCCCACCTGATCCTGTAAAAGATGTAAAATCCTTGGAGGGAATACACAGCGTATCTCCTGAAACAGAGCCTGCAAAGGATTGCAGGAAAGGATCGAAAGGAAAAAACACTATGGATCGACAGTCGACTAAAAACAGAGCCTCATCGGCAGCACCGAGGATTACTATAAAGTTGGTGGCCAAAAAGAAAATAAAAACCATCAAGGAGCCTAATAAAAAATCTGGGAAGAAGTTGAAGATGAAAGGAATTCAAGATCAGCCTCAAGCCAAGGACATTCAGGGTGACCAGATTTCAAGTGCTCATGTCAAATTAAAAACTGAACCACATGAGGATAAACATGACACAGAGGACAAGGGAGGGGGGACTGTACCTGCAAGAAGGCGTGGAAGATCTGCTTCCAAGACGGAGCCTGTCTGCCAGACGAGCATCAGAGCTATGGTTGATGACCAAAAATCAAAAGAGATAAAATCAGCTGATCTACTCAACACTGTAAAGGAGAGCGGGACGGTAGAGCCAAAAATAAATGCAAAGAAATCCAAGCATAAGGAAAGTGTGACAGAGCAAAGTTCTGAAGTTAGTCAACAGGTGATTCGAAGGAGCAACAGAGTCACTTACCCACTCTCTAAAAAAGTCTCAGACAGTGCAGCTGAACCAGAAACTCTGAGTAAAAGTGATGCCCTTTTTTGCGCGGAGTCAAAACCAGAAGTTTCGAAAACAGTGGAGGCTAAGCCATCAGCGAGAAGTGACAGGCGAAGGCAAAGCAGGAGGCTGAATAAGGATACCACGGCACCAGAAAACCACGGTCCATCACCCACAGAGACTGATAATTTGGCTGCACAATCCAGTGACAATTTGTCTTTGAAAAATGAGGAGATGAGAGTCCCAAGTTTAAAGCTGAAAAAGATCAGAAATCCAAAATTTGATGCTCCACCCAGTGTGAAAAAGTCCACTCGAAAAAAGAAAGTGAAAAAATTTGTCTGGACCTTAACATTAGAGAAGGGGGTGACTCAGACACGGAGTACAGAAAAAATTGTCAAAGTAATAGAGAAGACTTTGAGAGAAGTGGATCAGTCCACCTCTTGTGACACCAGTGACAACAGGAGTTTGACAGGGGTGGATAAAATATCAAAACTGGATAACTCGGTCCCGCAAGAGAGTAAAAACATGGACCAAAATGAGAAGGATTCCCAAAACGTGGCTGAAGTGTCATTTGAGGAAAAGTCAACTTTACAGGTGGAAGTTGAAGTGCAACATATGAATGAAACACCTCCACAAGAAATTATAAAAACGGATTGTGGCAAAGTCCCACCTCTCCAGATCAAAAAGGTCTCCTCTCCTGGTAAACACAAAAGCTCAAAGCCCTCCTTTTTAATTCAGCAAGTTAGTCCTGTGCCTGAAAAGAAAGATGATGTTCCAAAAGATCTCATTGAAGTTACTGATGACCAGCCATCATGTCCGGATTCTGAGGTCACACCAACTAGGAGACTAAGGAGGAGAACGTCAAGCTTGGATTCACCACAGACAAAGTCTGTCAGTCAGAAGCCAGTGACCACCCCGAAACGGAGGGTAAGAGTGAGTCCAAAAGTTGAAGAAACTCTGCAGGTGCATGTTGAAGATTCTTCTCAGGCATCAACTGAAGATTCCAGCTCAAATGGTCTTCCTAAAAACTCCTGTCAGGTTTTGGCTGAGGAACACTCACAGGCGATCAGTGTAAACTCTGCCAAAGTTCCTGAAAAGGATTCGTCAAAGATCGCTGGCGATCCCGTACAGGTGCCAGGTGAAGTTTCTCAGCAGAAGGTGGAGAATGAGGCAGGGAATGAGGCGGGGAATGAGGTGGAGAATGAGGTGGAGAATGAGGTAGAACCACAGATCAAAGAGGCCAAACCAGTGCCTGTGCCTTCCAAACCTAAAAGATGTAGAAATAATAAATTGGGGAAAAAGAGGTCTGTTCAGAGGAAGAAGGCTGTTCTCTTTCCTGAAACTGCTGTCAATGCAGAGTTGGCTACAGCTGAAGCTACTATCACAGAGGCTGTACTGAAGGAGGATACTCAGCCTGTAGTAACAGAGGTAGCTCAGTCAGAAACAAAAGACTGCACACAGCCTGAGGCCGAACAGGACACTGTGTCAGTGGAAGAAGAGCAGATACAGCCACTGGTAAAAGAGGAAACAGACATTCAGATGATAGATAGTCAACAATCGGTACTGTCAGAAAGTCAAGCCAGTGATCCAATAACATCGTGCCTACAGAAGAAATCTCACAAAAAAAATAAAAAGAAGCGTAAGAGTTTGATTGGGCAGCGTCCGAAACACCGGCACAGGAGCAGAGATGGGAAGTTTGCTCCACTTAGATTATCTGAAAATAGTCCGAATCCCATTGAGGAGGAGTGTGACATCCTCACCCCATTGGCAGCTACCACACCAGCCCCAAGCTCCAAACTTATTGGTATTCATAAAAAGTACAAAAAGAAACAGTCAGGTCTTCAATTGTTTGGGACTAAAAGGCCAAAAACGCAAGCTAAAATCATCTCCCAGCTGATAGAAATTGAGCTTGAGAAAGATGGTTTGAAGCAGGAAGAAACCGACACACTAGTCGATGGGGTGCAAGCAGATGTTGTAGATGCCCAGCCTGGAAAATCGAAGTTTGTAAAAAACATCAAGCACTTCATTATGCCTGTTGTAAGTGCCAGATCCTCACGAGTGATCAAGACCCCGCAAAGGTTTATGGATGACGCTGGAATGTCAGTATTGCCTCGAAGAAACTCTCCAAAGAAGGGTTTACAACTGGGCTTGCAAATGCGTCCAGGGAAGAGGCGAGATGAAGGGACAGGCAGAGCAATATCTCCTATCCTGCCAGTTGATGAGGAAGACATATTAAGTGAAGCTCAGTTGGATGTTGATCTGTTTTCAGCTCAGGACCTCGATGAGAACCTCGACATCGCTGACAGTCTATTCTCTGAGAGAAAAAGTGGCAAAATTGAGAAGAAGTCTCTTCTGAAGAACTCTAACTTCAAGTGGCATGTGCCAGAAGAGTCAAGCGAGGAAGCGTATACACTGGACAAATCTCCAGAGAGCAAATGCGAGGATCTGTTTTTATCTACACCAGTTGATAAGCCCACCGACCTATCTACTGACCTACTGGATGCACAGAAACGGAAAAGTTCCCCAAAGTTTAACAAACAAGCAGCTCACCTCAAGATTTATCAAAGGCTAAAGAAGGCACACATTGGACTCCCCAAGAGCAAAACCACAGCAGAGATGGATTGTATCAGTAAACCTCCTCAGCCTCCTGTTGATTTAGCAGAAGGACTCGATGATGAGGCCATGAGCATAAGCCTTAGGCAGCGGACTACAACTGCAGAGAAGGACAAATCCAAGCTCAAGATTGAAGACCTCGATTCTCCTGGAGTGGTGAGAAAAGTTTCTGTGTGCGTTAGGACTATGAACTCCAAGTCCTCTGCATTTCAGCACGGTAAAGAGGAGGACTTGGCAGGGAAAGACACAGTCCAACTTCACTCAGGTAAGCAGAATGATGGAAAATCATTACATTATTTAATACTTAGCAAACAACATTATTTAATACTTATTGTGGACCAAATATTGCCATATATTATTTTATATCCACAGGAGAGCTGCAGCCACAACAGAACTCAGGCGATTATCTTGGATCTGTGGAGAGGGGAGCTTCACAAAGAGCACGCCTCACTGGTGCAAATAAAAGAATGTTCAATCTCCTCAGGAAAGCCAAGGTCCAGCTAATTAAGATTGACCAGCAGAAACAGCTTAAGTCATCAGGGGTAAGATCACAATCACCACAAGCGCATGTTCTCTGTCATTATTAGATAAATATTATGTAATAGGAGCTGTTGTAGATGACAAGAATGATGCATTGGGACTATTGTTTTGTTTTCAGAGGCTTGTATTGATATCTTGTTTTTGCCTGTTACCCCTGTAGCTGTTATCTAGCCCAGCTGGTGCCAGGTCTCGAGATGTGTCCTCTAAGAGACAAAGGAGGAAGCAGAGGGCTCAGCTTGATGCTGATGTTCCAGTCAAGACCGAACCACCACAAGGACAAGTAAGTGTGCAAATCCATAGGCCCGAGTCAGAAATAGATCCAACTTAAAATTTAGTTTCTGTCCCAGGGTTCACCAGTCTTTGTTGTTTATTTAATCCTCTGCTGTAGTTGAGCCATAGCAAAAGTTCTGTCCTGTTCTGTTGTACTGCACTGAAATATATGACAAATTATTCAGATCTGGAAACAAACAAGCCCATGTTCAATTCCAGCCCAATTTACATTATTGCTTCTATCCTGATTTTTTGTCCAGCTGCAGCTCTTGTCCCCGCTGTGCCAGGAGTTCCGTAGAGCAGGAGGTCCGCGTATCAAGCATGTGTGTCGTGCTGCCTCTGTGGTGCTGGGGCAGCCTCGAGCTTTAGTGCCAGATGACATTCCTAGGCTTAGCGCCTTGCCTCTTCATGAAAGAACTGGCATTTCCCCTTCAGACACCACTAAAGGTGAGTGTAAACTGATTGGCAGAATTATCGGGACTTGCTTGCTTTAGACATTGAATTTCCAATAACTTGAAAGTGACGACTTTATGGCAGTAGTTGTAGCTTCTCAATCCTGGCAGAGGATGGAGAAATGTGATTATTTTTTTTCACAGATGAGAGTAAACAGCGTAATTTGTGATGATGTCCATCATCTATTCATTTTGATGTTTCTGAACTTGTATTTATCCCTTTATTTGTGGAAGGTAAATAAATATTTGATAATTATACTTAAAACATTTTTAATAGACAATATATTAGTTACTGAGTGTCAGTGTTCAATCATATTTCTGCAACCAAATTATCTGCTACTGCGATTGTGTCCTGAAACATGAAATATCAACTTCTTGACTGACCTACAGATGAATGTGTATTGTTGTTGCAGATGTTGGGTCTCCCTCTGAATCAGACAGTCCTGGGCTGTCGGATCCAAAGGTCACCAAGGTCAAGAAGCCGTCGAATTTTGTGAAACGGAAAGGACTTGGGCCATTTGGGTATCGTTCTCGAAGGTGCGGTGTATGCAAAGGCTGCAACCATGAGGACGATTGCGGCAAATGCATGAACTGCCTCGACAAACCCAAATTTGGTGGTCCCAATACCAAACGGCAATGTTGTGTGTAAGTTGACCGATACTTGATTCTTAGTCGTAGTGGAGCTCATCAGAGTGTCAAAGAATCATTAACAGACTGTTTATTTTTCCTTTCACCACAAGCTATAAGAGATGTGATCAAATTGAAGAGAGAAAGGCACGCAGACTCAGTGGAAGAACAGCACCAAAAGGTAATTTCTGTTGCTGCAGTACAAACATTCATTCGTTCATTACATGTCAGTTAAACGCCACTCCTTTCTTTTTAGGTGCCTCTAAACGACGGCGGTCCTCACTTAGCGGGGGTCATTCAAGCAATGACGAAGGGAACGAGGTTGCTGCGGACTCGCCATCTGGTCTCCATGGTGACAGCCACAGTCCGTCTGTTAGGAAGCAGCCGAAGCGAGTTGTGAAACCCCGTGTCTACTTTGATCTAGTGGACTACGACTCCGATCTGGATGACAAAGCTTTCCAGAGTTCTGCCTCACCAGCCAGGAGAAGGGGTGCTGGACCCCGTTTCAGTGAAGGTAAATTAACATGCAGGAACCTGATGAGATAGATGCTTCATACGTTGTGAATATTTTTATCCCTAACACCACAGATGATATGTATCTACCGACATGTAATATAGAGGTTTATAAACTGATTTCTTTCTTAAAATCCTTGTATTGTGTCTTGTAATGTGAAGTTTTTTTTTCTGTCCTCTAAAGACTTTGTGTCACTGGATGGATTCCTTGGAGACATTTCCGATGATGAAGTCAGGCATCGAAAGTCCAGTTCACACCGTGTACCAAGTAGTCGGCGTAAACCTGAGAAGGTGAATAATTCTAATTTTTATCAACACAGCTTATATTTGTGGCAGTTATATTTAGTGTTTGATAAGACTGTGCAGCATTTTCAACAAGGTCTGCTGGCCAGCTCTGGCACACTGCGTTGATTGATCCAAATTATTACATATTGTCACAATCCTGTGACACCAGCCTGCCAGTTTTGTCTCTGAGAACATGCCAAATACAGTGTCGCTATTATCCTGACAGTTTTTGGCTTTTTCATTCCTTCCTGCTCCTTTACGCAAATTAAAGACATGCACATCTATGCAGTTACATTTTTTCCCCAAATAAGGTGCTGGTAGCTGTTGTTTCTTGTTCTAGTTTAGCCACTCCTCTACTAAGGTGTCTAACACTGTGGTGCCTTCAACATCCATTCAGTCTAACTACATTGTCTTCTACAATCGGTACTCAACTGTAGCTAATGTGTTCACATCCGTTTCCAAATGGGACATGAGCTAGACATGAGCTTGATTTATGGTGGTGTGTTGAGGGGTTTCTTCATACTTACTGAGCCACTTCCTCAAATGCTGTTGTGCTTATCATACAGTACACAAGCCACAGTACCACAACATGGTATAGAAAATCAATGTTTTTCAAGGTATGGTACAAGTTATCTAAATTGCAATGTCATGACAACACTACTACACACTACATATCAGAAAGTGAATGAAGGCATTTAAAAACGGTTACCGTTTGAAATGTAATTAAAGCACAATATGGCCAGATCCAGAACAATACATCCGTCTAGTGTTGCTGTGCTGCTATTGACAGGTGAGCTATAAATCTAAACCTATGCTGTTGATATCCACAGTGGAACTTTAAACCCCTTGCATCAAACATAAATAAATCCATTTTATCCTCTAGGCAGCAGGTTAGTGCCGAATAATCTCTGGCCCACACGGGAATATCTTTCTTTTGAACTTCCAGCTTTGCACAATGTAATGTAACAATTAAAAAAAAAAAATCCTGATAAACTGGCCCAACTGCTCATGTACATAATTGCATACTGCGGATGTTTCATGTGCACACAAGATATCCATAATCCCTATGAAAGTTTGTATTTAAAAGCAAGTGTGTTCATTACAGCCCACATTCATGTTATGGTTGTCTTCCAGGGTCCTTTGGAGCAGACTCCTCCCAGTGTCCTGGCTGCCCTGGCCCATGGATTTGAGCAGAGAGAAGTCGAGTGTTCGAAACCTACTCACAAAATCAGGGTCGACTTCAAGGTAGGTCACTTGTTACAGTACATCATCATGGATTGTAATATAAACACACCTTATATATGATGAATGTGGACCAGTGGTTAGAAAAGCCAGAGTTCATTAATGTCAATAGTGTAATAAAAGAGTTGCACATATCGTAAATTGTCGCCATTGTAGTTGTTAATTTTGTCCACTAGAGGTTACTGTTGATTTTTGTTATTGCAAGATGGATGTACAGCCTGTAAATAATGTGCTGCTCTTTATTAAACAATGTGATGTACTTTTTACCCTAAAACATTGCAATGTAAAATATTACATATGTATCTGTTTTGTTTCCCCAATGTTAATGGTCAACAGATATACTATAGTATTTTGTTGTCTTGTTGTCTTTTCTCAGCTGTTAATAATGTTGTCTATGTGGTATGTTTGTTTTCAGGAGGATTGTAATTTGGAGAATGTCTGGAATATGGGTGGTTTGAGTATATTAACCTCTGAACCGCTCATGCCACCCTATGTCTGCTTCCTTTGTGCCAGTAAAGGGCAACATGAGGTAACTATTTGATACATTTTGCTCTATTTAATAGAAAATTGTGCATGATCACGTGATCCTTGAGTGTCGCTAGTGACTGGCAAGGTTTTACCAGCAAATGGAGATAAAAAAGACTGTAAATTAATCATCAGGAATTAGTAAATTTTTTTGTGATTTTCATTTCCAGATGCTGTATTGCCAAGTATGCTGTGAGCCTTTCCACCAGTTTTGCCTTGATCCAACGGAGCGCCCCTCTGAGGAAAACAAGGAAAACTGGTGCTGTCGCCGCTGCAAGTTTTGCCATGTGTGCGGCAGGAAAAACAAGCAGTCAAAGGTACAGCGGCTTTACTCCATTTTACTTCTTAGTGTTAATGCAGTTCAGTCTTTAAGCTTTACACTTTTCATGTCTCCCTCAGCCATTGTTAGAGTGTGAACGATGCCAGAACTGTTATCATGCTTCCTGTCTGGGACCCAACTATCCAAAACAAAACAAGAAGAGGAAAGCTTGGGTAGGTTCACATTTCTTTTAAACTCACGTATGTTTAGTAGAACCATTCTGAGGTTGGAGTACTTTGATTGCTGCGCTGGCCCTAACACAATGGTTTCTGTGCAGGTCTGTATGACATGCATCAGGTGTAAAAGTTGTAGTGTCACACCGGGAAAGAGTTGGGACACTGACTGGAACCACGACAAAGGACTCTGTCCAGACTGTTCAAAACTGTATGAGCTGGGTGAGGATTTAACCTTCAGTACATTTGGTCATCTCACAGCTCTTTTATAATCTACCAACATCACTGATCAATGTTGAGGCTAAACTTGTCTTGTCTTCTCTTCTCATAAGGTAACTACTGTCCAATCTGCTTCAAGTGCTATGAAGATAATGACTATGACAGTCAGATGATGCAATGTGGCACCTGTAACCACTGGGTGCATGCCAAGTGTGAGGATCTAACAGGTGATTTTTATTCTTTATATTTCTGAGGACGAAAGTAGTAAGTTGTAACCATTAATGCTCAAGTTGTGACAAACTTAATGAAATTATGAAGTGTAAGTTCGCAGGTGTATTAAGGTTTGTTTGTATAGCTTAAAACAAAGTAAAGGGAATAAAAAAGTTGTAGTGAGGATACCTATTTCCTATTATTGTCTAAGCGTGCATACAAAGCCTTGCCTCACACGTAGCAGGTGCACATGAAACTCTTTTCACTGAACCTCTATTCCTGTAAACTAATTTCAGATGAGCTGTATGAGATCCTGTCCAGCCTGCCCGAGAGTGTAGTGTACTCTTGTCGGCCGTGCAGTGTGACCCAGCCCAGTGCCTGGAGAGAGCTGCTCTACATTGAGCTCAGGGCTGGGGTGGAAAAGGTGCTGGCCTGCTTGCTTTCCTCCACCCTCACCCAGCATCTTGTTACCTGCTCACAGGTAGGAGACTCTTAATTCTCTGTGATGAATTAAATGTAAAATAATATGACATGTAAGACAGTTACATGACGTGTTAATGTAAGAATGCTTGCAATACTTACATTTCATTAGATGCCTTTAGGAGAATGCGTTACTGCTCATTTATTTTAATCTTACTTTTGTGTAAAAGTGATGTAAGGTTTGAAATATGGTTCGGTTTCTGCTGCAGTGTGAGAAGTCGGTTGATCCTGACAGTGGGATTGAAGGACAACCAGCCTGTGACCTCCGAGCTGTAGGCAAGAAGTTTGACAGAGGCCTTTATACCACGTTGGTGAGTACAAAATCTCTCTGTCCGTGCATGTATTAATTTTATGGATATTAACTTTTGATTAATGATTGAGAGAGAAAACTGAAAATGCCAATGTATCTGGAACATAACACTGACATTTACCCTCAGCAAACTGAGTTGTCCCACTTTTGGTTAAAAGGACACATTATAAAACATTTAAACAAGAAAACTCCTGCACGTTGTTTATCATTTCTGCTCACTTTGATAAAAACTTTTTGTTCCTCAGATTTGTTTAATTTTCTTAAATGGATAATAAGAGTTGCAATGATTAGTTGAAAGAAAAGTAACCATCAGCTATTTTGATAATTGATTGCGGCTTCTCTTTGATTTTAATAAATTAAATGAGCTTTTGTGTTTTGGATAGTTGGTTGGACAAAAGTAGGAATTTGAAAACGGTCTCTGGGAATTTTAAAGAGCATTTTTACACATTTTTTGACATTTCATATATGAAATGATCAATGGAGTTGTTGTCAAAATGATAGAAAGAATAATTGATCATGAAATAATTGTTAGTTGCATCTATAAATGCATCTTTAAATAATGGCGTATTTTTTTTATCTTATGCGTGTCATCGTGAGACTTTCTGATATGCAAAAGCTTTGGACACAAGAAGAAACCAGCTCAGACTATATAAATTAGCTGACAACCAAAGGTCAACAATAATGCTTGCATCTTAGATTTAGGCCAGTCGAAGAATAGGTGCCAGACCCTTCTCCACTGTAACATGTTCTATTGTAGGACGGTGTTCATATGCTGTATGTTTAGAATGCCCCTAGTGTTTCTGCATTAAGGTAATAGAGCATGTAATCATGCCTTTACAGTGGTTGCAGAAACGAAGATATACAGCCTAATCGATATAAAATAAAATAAAATGTTGTTTTACAGAAAATGTTCCATGAAGATGTGGTTCAGGTGGTGCGAAAGAGGCTTGAGCAAGAGGAGGATCTTCCAGAGGATAAGAGACCCACTGCCCTGGCTCGCTCTTACTACTTAAAGGTGCTGTATAAATTAAAAAAAGCAGCAATCAGATTACTGAGAATTGTCTGTAAACATTTTTTCCTACTGTGAAAGTGATGCTATGTAGTAGTTTGTAAAAATGCAGGTGAGTTAGCATTTATAAGTGACTGATATGATTTCTCGCTTTAGCTCCTCGAGGAGGTATTTAATTGGTTCAACAGCCAAGACCCAAAGGTGTGGAACCCTTGTACCAAAGACTTGCCCGTGTGAGTAATGGTTTCCATTTACTGCTTTGCCTACAAATAGTAATGAACATATTATTGATAATTTTATTATTTTAATTTTAATTGTATAATATTACTCTGTGCTTATATGGCTAATGTTGTAAGCTCAAATACTAGGGTTACTCCTTCATCATAATTATTAATTTGGTGTAGAGTGTAACTACTTGTATACATGGATGAAAGTTGCAAGCACTGTACTGTTTTTAAACTCTTGAACTTTCTTAAATAGGGGGATGCTGTCCAATGCTGTTCATCCTCCTACAATGGAGCATGTTTATGCCCAATGGCAGGAGAGAGAGGAGCTCTTGTCCATGGCTCCGCTGGGGCTCCTGCAGGAGGACAATGGGCAAAGCTTAGATTTAAAGGAAGAAGAGGCAGTTTCTCCAATGTCTGGGGAGCCAACAAGCCGAAACCACTTCAAAACCAGCAGGGCTGTTAGGCTCAAATTCAAAGGTAATGCTGTCAGGGGAGATAATAAAAAAAATGTTGTTTAAAAAAAAAAAAAAAAATATATATATATATATATATATATATATATATATATATTATATATATATATATATATATATATATTGCATTGTTTAAGTCTTTTATCTATGTTTGTATATAGGGAAAAGGGGACGGCTGTCAAAAGCTGATTTTGACACCGGATGGTCTAAGGATGATGAGAGACAGTGCTCTTTGTGCCAAAAATATGGAGACCTTAAACCTAATGTAAGTAGTGCATTAAACAGTTAATTTTGAATACCTAACTTGGAGGGTAAACTGATTGTAAATACTGTGCATATGGCAATGATTGTTCCTCACAAATTTCTTTATGTTGTTGGTCTATAGGAAGCAGGCAGGTTGCTGTTCTTGGGCCAGAATGAATGGGCACATGTCAACTGCTGTCTGTGGTCAGCTGAGGTGTTTGAGGAAGATAATGGCTCTCTACTACATGTACACAGTGCTGTCACAAGGGGCCGCCTGATGGTTAGTCGTTAATCTATCTATAAATTGATTTCTCTGTCAGTTTAATACTGTGTAGTCCCACACAATCTCACTAATGTCAAACTAAATAGATATTGATTTTTCGAGAGTGAAACAAATAACAATAGATCGTAAACAAATACACATTCCTGTAATTTATTGCTATTCCTCTTTTACTGACACTTCCCATTTCATCCTTTGCCCACATCAATCCCTAACCCCCTCTTAGCGGTGTGAACGCTGCAACCAGACGGGTGCCACAGTAGGCTGCTGCCTTACATCTTGTCAAAGCAACTATCACTTCATGTGTGCCCGTTCCCGTCACTGTGTCTTCCAGGATGATAAGAAGGTGTACTGCTACAAACACCGGCATCTCATCAGTGGCACTGTAAGTTCTGCTCATTCTTATTGTCTCTCACTTTATCAGTTTAAAGGTTTAGAATTCTGGGATTTATTATGACTCCTCTTACTTTATTCTACAGATGATAACTGGTCAAGAATTCGAAGTAAACCGCAGAGTGTACGTGGATTTTGAGGGCATTAGCCTCCGCAGAAAGTTCTTGACCGGACTGGAACCAGAATTAATCAACGTGATGATCGGTAAGCTACTTCTTCTTTTAGTTGGTTTCCTAATCACTCTGTAGCATTTACTGAAATGAGTGTATGATTTACTAATAATTGTTATCCACATTGTCACTACACAGGTTCCTTACAGATAGACAGACTGGGTGTGTTGACGGAACTTTCAGCCAGCAAAGGAAAACTGTATCCTGTGGGTTTTCAGTAAGTTGCATTTATCTTTTAAAACATGTTAAATAGATAAATGATGTTTGCAACATGAATGAAGGACTTTTAAAACATTGTTTTTCCTTCCTAAGATGCTCTCGTTGGTACTGGAGTACAGTAAATCCATTGCGCCGTTGCAAATACACATGTACAGTCCGGGAGGTCCGACCTGTTCTCCCTGAGAAGCCTGTGGAGGAGATGCCTAACCAAGGAGACAATCACACGATTGCTCACAGCCCCTGTCCACTCCCCGGTGCGTGTTTTACTCCTGAAAAACTGCAGTGCAACAGGAACTGAGTTGATATAAATTGATTGACACTAATAGTTTCATAAACTGTTTTTATAAATCTTTAGAGTCTGAAGCCCAAGAGACTGATATACCAGAACCTCAACCCCCAGTGGACGAAACTTTTGTCCCTGGACCTCTCCTCAAGTCGGATCACGGTGCAAGGCCAAAGATTCCCAGCTATCCTCAAGCCAGGCGACCAGCTGGAGGGATGTCCCGACCTCTGCCATCCCCAGGTAAAATATATAATAGTCATAAATTTGGGGGATTTTGGGTACAATTATTTAACTTCACTAACCAAAAATATGTTGATCAGATGAAAAGCCTAAAGTCTAAAGCTGTGAATTCATTTTGATTTCTTCTTAGGGCTAGGCCAGCTGAAACCCCACCACATATTAACCATAAGCGATCTGGAGGAGACTCGAAGAGTTCGTCGCCACAACCCACAATCACAGACAACAGGCCCCCGCAGTCACATGCCCCCCCCTCCTCTGGGCCCTCTGACTGGACCAATCACCCTCCGTGCTGGAAAATCCTCCGTTCCAACTTCCCCCCTGTTCCCACTCGGTGCTTCAGACAACCTGATAAAATCCACATCATCCCGCCCAGTTGGAGGCAGAAGTGCTTCCTCAGTCCGATGCCCTGGGAACACAATGACCCATTGTACTTCGTCTTTCTTTCCCCAGTCTACCTGGCAGGATAGTGCAGGCACCTTTCCCTCTCCAAGTCTGTCTTTCTCTCCATCTGTACATCTACCCAGACCTCGCTTGTCATTTGATCTCAGCCAGCCAGACTCAGTCGAGGTGCCGCACAACTTCTTAGCTTCACCAGAACCTGAGGATGTCTCTCCAGCAAATGGTACATCACCACAGGGGGTTTTAGACCAACAGAAGGGTGAGGAAGAATTTCCCTACAGTTCATTTCACAAGGATCCCAGCTTGAGTCTCGGCCAAGAGATGAGAGCAGAGCTGGAGATTGAAGAGACTCTCCTGAATGAAGGTGTGGCTATGAACTGTGAGGGGCAAATAGTGGTGGAAGGTGATGATCAGGAGGAATTTTGGGGAAGAACCCAAGAGGTAAACAAGAGGAAGACCCTTGTTGCCAACCTGCCACGGTCTGCAGCTTCAGCCAGGGATGACTTGGGCAACACCTCCTCTGATGATGATATGGAGCACTATTTTGACTTCTCGCGGACAATAGTTAGCTGTCCCTCATCAAAAGATCGTTCCAAGTCTCCCTCCTCTCCTTCCTCGCGGCCTATGGCTCAGCTTGATGGTGTAGACGATGGCACAGAGAGTGATGCAAGTATAGCAAACAATGATGGTCAGAAAGTTGAGGGTTCTAGTCGAGCTCAGATGCAAGCCAAAAACCTAAACAATAAAAATGTCACTGAATCAGAAACTGCAAACAACTCACAGGCGGTTCAGAGTCCATTACCCGAAGCATCATCCAAGGATAAGCACACAGATTCGTCATCAGTCACCATCTCAGTTGCCAGCAGAAGAGCTACAGATAGTTCAACTCCTGATCTGCCTAAATCCTATGATGCCAATCCATTAAAGATGGACAATATGGGATCTGTTTCTTCCCACATTTCCAGAAACTCTCCACTCAAAGAGCAAAGCTCTGACACTCCTTTGTTAAATCAGGAGACCGTGCTTCCTACTCCAGTTCATAATAATCTGCCTAACTTACTCACAAAGGTGCCTGAGATCTCTTATTCAGAGGACTTACTCCAGAGTTCCAGTTTAGGTTTTGCCTCTGGGACATCTCTTGTTCTTGAGAGATGTGACACAAGTCCACGTTTATCTGAAATAGTTCCTTTGCTTGCAGGCACACAGTCTGAAGCTCGTAAACCCCTGAACTCAGAGCCTGACAGCAGCCACTTTGTATCATCACCTGAGGGGTCTACCGTTTTGATGAACCATTTAACAGCTGATGCAATGGATCCCTCATTAGCTAATTCTGCTAGTAACAGTCAGGGTACTCTGCTGGATCTTCTTCAGCCCTCCCCTTTAATTTCTGCAGATGTGCAGAACTCCTCTCAAGGCCTTGTAGACTCCCTGCAGATGTATTCCTGTTTACCAGGTTTCAGTCAGCCTCCCCTGACAAGTATCACACTTCAGCCAGTAACCTCCGCGCAAGACTCAACAACCTTTTCATCCATGGAGCCTTTGTCTACTAAACTAACCACACTCAGTCCTGTTGAAGACGTGACGCAAACCCTGCTAAATGTGGCCACTCAAAACGATCAAGTGTTATCAGCTACGTCAGGCACTTGTCCCCCAGCAGGAACTAGTAGAACAGTCACTCTACCCATCTACTCCACACAAACACAGCCAGCGGGTTCAACAGCTGTTGCCATTGTTTCTTCCTCTGCACCAATATCATCTCTTTCTGGACTGACAACACAGTGTTCAGCTCCTCCAACACTAGTCCACACAACCTCAGCCCCTGTGATCGTAAATGGTTACAGCTCTTCATCTGTTCAGAAGGAAGCTGCATCTGGCCACACAATCTCCATCAACTTTTCTACACCCCGGCCAGCTTTAGAACCACAACACCCAGTGGTTCCCCAGGCTTTACCTGGACATGCCATTCTGACTGTGAAGGAGGTTGGAGGTCCAAATGTAGATCCTACACCACATGTCCTGCTGGTGAACCGTCTCGGGCAGATCTTTGTGAAGAACCCAGAAAGTAACACCTTTCAGTTGCCCACTCCCACCTCCCCCTCTTACAACTGTGTCACTCAGATCGCCAGCCTTTTGCAAAGCAATGCACTGTCAGCCACTCTAGCAGCAGCTGGTAGTATGACTCCTCCACCCGCCATGGCCAACATAGCAACAGCAGCTCCTCCAGCAGTTACACCCACAGCTCAGAATCCTACCACAATTACACAGCTGCTCACTCACAATAACAACGGGGCAGTGGCATCAGTTAATGTGAAGAAGCCAAGGAAGACTGCAAAAACATCAAAAAATGAAACTGTCCCAGAGTCGAAAAAATCGAAGAAAAAGAAGGAGTCAAGTGCATCCAAAAAATCCAAGTCCTCCAAGGCCTCAGGGCAGCCTGCTCCATCAGCTGAGAATCCTCCCATGACTCCTGCTGAAAGTGCACAAGCAATTATCAACCAAGCCATGGCAAGTAACTACACCCCCAAGTGGAGTGGGCTTCGAACACTAAGCCCTTCCTCCCTGGTTTTGCCACCTGGCCTACTAATTGAACCAGAACCCCCAGCATTGCCTCGCTCTCCATCACCAACACCAGCTCCGGCTCCAGCCCCGGCTCCGGCCCCGGCCCTGGCTCCGGCTCCGGCTCCTGTGCCCCGCCCTCGATCCCACGTCCGGATGAAGAGAGTGTCTTCACTTTCAGACCGTATCGTCACAAAGAAGTGTAAAGTTGACTTCATACAGCCGGAGCCCATGATCGAGGAGGAGAAGGTTCGCAGGCCTACCTTTGCAAGCATCTCCAGCAGGGCGTCCGGAGTACGCATAAAGACCCCAACAGTGAAAGGAGTGCTGAACCTGGACGAGTTAAAGGAGGAGCATATAAGCGATACTGATAGCTCAGGGTAAGATTTTATTTGTCTTAAATAGAGCTGCAACTTCTGATTATTTTTTCTATTTATAAAGCAACATTATGTGAAAAATGGCATTTTGTCTGATCTGGGATGGAAACAGTAAATTGCATTAACATTGAGTGCATTTGGAAACAGATGGAAGAAAATTTATTTTGTTTTTTAAAAAAAAAATCATTTGTTTCTTACCTCTCTCAGATCAGAGTCTTTGGATTATATGTCTCGGGGCGAACAAGGCAAACCTCATGCTTGGGAACCAGTGGGACACAGCACCCTGACTGACTGGAAGAAATACTCTGGTATTCTTGAATTTAAACTGCTAAATTAAATCATTACTGTGAATTGAAAAGCATTTGAGCTCAAAAAGTTGTGTTTCGTTAGGTGCTGATTCTACTTCAGATGATGAACCACCACCATCTGATGAGGATGAGGAATGTCCAAGAAACAGAGAACAGCCACACTTGAAATTTGAGATAGCCAGCGATGATGGTTTCAGCGTAGAGGCAGACAGTATTGAGGGTAAGGCTGATACTTCATGAGAAATACTTCATGCCCTTAAATAATCTGACAGTCTCGGAAAAAATTCAAGTTCTAAAAACAATGGAATTAATTTTATGCTGTTGTAGTTTTGTCACCACTTTTGTTCAGTGCATTCTTATTATGACGCATAATTTTCAATTCCCCCTTCAGTGGCTTGGAAAGCAGTGATAGACGGGGTGCAGGAGGCACGAGCTATAGCAAGGTTGAGACCTCTGACCTTTCAGAGGATCACCGGTGTCCGTATGCTGGGTCTGGTCCATGATGCTGTTGTGTTCTTGTTGGAGCAACTTGAAGGTGCCCATCGCTGTCAACGACATGCCTTCCGTTTCTTCAAGCAGTTCAGCCAGGAGGATGATCTTCCTGTCAATCCCAGTGGCTGTGCCCGCTCTGAGCTGTACCTTCGGTATGTAGACCAATTACTGTTACACTAATGAATCTTAAAGTCCGTGTAAAGCAAATTCAGCCATTTTCTTCTAAACACATTATAAAGGTCATAAATGTATTTCCTTAAAACATGTAAAAAGCATTCAACCATTTAGAATTTAATTTCGGAGCTAGGTTCACAAACTGTATTTCACGATTTCTTTGATCAGGATTTAATGGGCGGGTCAGAAATCATGGCCGCGTTACGTAACGCGGCTAGATGATTTGCATAAACCCCGCCCTGCTGGAAGCCTATAAATACATTCAGCGCATTACCTTCAGAGGTTTTTCGGCTGGCTGTCCAGTCTTGGATAGCATTTCTTAGAATAGTTTGCAGCTAACCAGTCAACCAGTCAGCTAAACAGTCATGTCTCCTCCACATCGCTCCTGCACCTTTCCTGGATGCCACAGTGTGCAGGGTAACTGCGCCCTAAGCTTATTTTAGTTTCCTACGGACGACAACGTAAGGAAACTGTGGATCGATTTTATCAAAAGGAGCTACTGTGGAGAGTTAAAAATCACCACCAACACCGTCTCTGCAGTGTCCACTTTACCCCTGATAGTTAAAGCAACTGTCACCAGGTAAAGTCTGGATATAAGAGTCCGCTGACGCTGGTCCGTGTGGCTGAACCGGCCCTCTTTGTCCCCGGCTTGCATCCTCCCGTCCCGCCGGGACGTGTTCTCATCTCCGCCACGGGCATTATGTGCCTGCCTGCGACCGTCCCGCCGACAACGGGTGCTCTCATCCCCACCACCGGCCAGACTTTAGGTTCTCTGCCCGAGCCCGACCCTGATGCGAACCGGACCGCGGGCCGGCCGGGATATTTCCGACAATTTCCTCCCCTTGATCAAGCATGTGTGTGTGTGTGTTTGTAATAACTCAAAATAATGACTGTATTTCCAGCTACATAAGGCGCATCTCTCTCCTCCCTCCATGTTGTCTGTGCCGCTGCGTGGTTTTACACGTGAGTGAATGTCCTCATTTACAAAACGTGACTTCTCGCGCACGTGACGTCACTCCCCGAGACACAAGAAGAAAGCAAAAACATGTAATTTTACTAAGGAAAATGACAAAAATAATAGTAACGCACAGTGATTTGAATAAGTAACTTTAATCTGATTAGTGGTTTGATTACTCCTAACTGAAAAAAGTGGTCAGATTAGAGTAACACCTTACCAGCATCACTGATTGTGTAGTGTAAGTGCAACATGGAGCTTGAGAACGTCCGTTATAACAGCCCACATATTAAAAAAATGTCCTGTTTAAATCGGGCTTGGGCTCATAATTACAGATAATGCAGGTTCTCCACAGAAATCTGAAGTGTGGCGGCGCACCGTGGGCCGGGGGGGAGAGACGGTCGTCTCGCATCTTCCCGCATTATGTGCCCGCCTGTGACCGTCCCGCCAACAACAGGTGCTCTCATCCCCGCCACCGGCCAGACTTTAGATTCTCTGCCTGAGCCCGAACCGACCCTCTCCTTCCCTGGCTTGCATCCTCCCGTCCCGCCGCCAGCGCATGCTCTCATCTCCGCCGCCAGCGTTATGTTCCTGCCTGCAACCGTCCTGCCAACAACAGGTGCTCTCGTCCCCGTCACCGGCCAGACTTTAGATTCTCTGGCCGAGCCCGACCCGGTCGTTATCGCCGTCAGCCAGGGAACGGTCGGACGCTTTTTTTTTTACGAGAAGACCGCGGAAGCCCACAAACACCCACTATAAAGCAGCTAACATTGAGGATGAGTATAGCGTCGCAGTGCTGCTGTTCCACCGTCTGGGGAGAACCCTGGTTAATGTGTCGGCCCGGCCGGCTCGGACACAACATGCACGGGCAATTAAATGCATGTTGCTGAAGGTGCAAATCCTGAAAGTGATTTTACATCGTGCATCCTGTCATGTCCATGTAATGTTAGCAAATGTTATTGCATTTAATCATGACATGATGACTTGGCCTCATTCCCTGAGTGGAGTCCATCTGACAGCACAATGATAATCCACAGGTTATATTTTATGTGCACCAATATAGCTATTACAAGGAATTCTATGTAGACTGGGGTGTTATGTTTGTGTATAATGTAAAACATGGACTGTGAGGAACGAGGCTGAGCACTATCAGTGTCTGACTCAGAGTCAGTTTCTGGCTCTGATGGCTCAAACAGGTTGGGCTGGGTCCATCCGATGATGCTGCTAGCTTCCATTGTTACTGTAGGTTGCGTCCTCCTGCAGGACCCGGAGGCGGCTCCCCTCCTGTGTGGGCGTGGCTCCAGCGCCTCTATCTGACACGCCCCCAGCGTTTCACAGCAGAGAGAAGTGCTTGTTTTTCCATGATTTTGAGACCTTATTTTATATACTTGGCAATTTTTTTAATCTTTCAAATTTGGCTCAGTGGTCAATGACACATGTTTCTGTGGTATGACAAACTCATAACACAAATTTATTTTTGCTTTACACGGTCCTTAAATATATCAAGTTGTTCTGGTAAACAGTATTATCCTTAAATAGCACACAGAAAAGGCACCAGGCACAGAAATCATTTTGATACATTTTCGTTTCAAAATGCGGCTGGAAAAGTACAGATGATAGAGGATTACAAATGATAAATTGTGATGTTTTTTACTAATATTTGACTTTTGTTCTTCACTTTTTAAATGAGTTGATTAATGTATCCATACCTATCTAGACCTGATACCATTTTCTCTTTTTTCCTAACAGGAAGTCCACATTTGACATCTTTAATTTCCTGGCTTCTCAGCATAGACAGCTTCCTGACATTGGACCTTACGATGATGAGGAAGATGAGGTTCTTTTGAAGTCCACAAGGTCAGGCTTCACACAGTTGTAGATGTTTCCTGGGTTAAATGGAGTCTTAATACTTCAAAAAGCACTTTGCAGTTTCATTATTCACAACCTACTTCTGAGTCATATTGTTTCTGCAAACTTGGTATAGAAACACGAGTGGTAAACTTATAAGTGAAAGGTTGAAAGTTGTTTATATATTTCAAATTTAGATATTTAAACCATTCAGGCCATTTTGTTTAAAAAACGTTACAAAATAATATTTTCTGGATGTTTTTGGTGTATCATTGAGTGCTCTATCTCTCTCTCTCTCTCTCTCAGGCGGGCCACTAGTTTGGAGTTGCCCATGGCCATGCGCTTCAGACATCTGGAAAGGACTTCCAAGGAGGCTGTAGGCGTGTACAGGTCAGCACAGAACTACATTTGCAAATTCCATGTAATGCTTAAAAATGAGCACAGCCCGGACATGGCTGTGCTGATTTTTGTAACTTGTTCATTGGGCACAATTAAATTACAAAACCCCTTTTTAAATTTTCTAAACAGACACTCTGTGACGGTTGTGGCCAAAGTGACTCAAACAAGAAGTTGTAGTCATGTCTTCTTGGAACCTTTTGGTGACAATAGCACCTCAGTGCAAGAGGGTTTTAATCAAAGAGAGAAGGGAAAGCTGTACATTTAAAGCTGCTGCAATTTTTTATTTTCAATTTTACAGATCAGTGTTTTAGCTCATCCTGCCTGCTTAAGAATGGAAGAAAACAATTGTCAGACTGACATGGTGTGTAAGATTTTTGTGGCAGTTTATGTCAAAAGCTCAACTCCAACAGGAGCTAATGAGTAACATTCTGGAGGCGATCCAAATGTGTATATCGTAGATGGTCGAACCAACGGACTATTAAAATAATGAAAGACTTAAACAATCGAGAGCTGATGTTAACAGTGTACAGCCATCACTATTTCATCATCCTGGTTTATTGGATGCAGCATGATTATCTTGTTTAGATAATGTCTCTGGAATGACTACAATATTCTATTGTTGAGATGGTGCAATTAATTTACAACAGCTGTTTCCCAGATGTGTTTCCATTACTTGGTGATTGCAGAAAACAGACAAAACAACTTTAAAGTTGTTTGCCGAAAAATCTTAAACTTTTTTTTTTTTTTAACAATGTTTATCAGAGATGATGTATTTGTTGGTGTGGTAGCCCTCTGTTTTGGATTTTATTGATACAATTATGGATAATAATCACAGGATCACTGTTGGCCTCTTGAGCATACAGAAAAACAAACATGTCTGAGTTAACCAGTACTGACTTTTGCTGTCTCTGTTGCAGGTCTGCCATCCACGGGCGCGGTCTTTTCTGCAAGAGGAACATTGAAGCAGGGGAAATGGTTATTGAGTATGCAGGCATCGTCATTCGTGCAGTGCTCACTGATAAAAGGGAGAAGTACTATGACGGCAAAGTAGGTTGGGTTTCTGTTTCTGTGATGGTTTTCATTCTGATGTAGGTCAGTAATTGAGGGCTAAAGTTGAGTAAGTTCAAAGGATATGTCAATAGGTTTCATTTTTTGCCTTTACAGGGTATTGGGTGTTACATGTTCCGCATTGATGACTTTGATGTGGTGGATGCAACCATGCACGGCAACGCAGCAAGATTCATCAACCACTCCTGTGAACCCAACTGCTACTCGCGAGTGATCAACGTGGAGGGCCGGAAGCACATCGTTATCTTTGCTCTTCGAAAGATCTACAGAGGGGAGGAGCTCACTTATGACTACAAGTTCCCCATTGAAGATGCCAGCAACAAACTCAATTGTAACTGTGGGGCCCGGCGCTGCCGCCGTTTCCTAAACTGAGGCATCCCTCGAATGAAAAGGAGAGGATCCTGTTTACTAGTAGGCCTTAACTTAAGGTGGCACTGGATTGGGCCTGGGGAGGACATGGGCAAGTCCGCACAGCAGGGGAATTAGCCACTATGAGACCGGTCAGGAATATTTGGCGGTTCAGTGTTATGTGTGGAGATTTTATCGATCGGAGTAGAAGAAGAAGAACCTGCACAGAAAATGCATTAACTTTCTGAAAAGTTTCTTGCCTGATATAAGTTCACCAGGTATTTCTGCCTGCGAAGAGCTCAGATGTACAGCTGTCACAGCGGTTAATTTAGAGGAAGTGGTTTATCTGTACAAGACAACAGACTTTTAAACCGGATGTTCAAAATGTAGGGGTTTCCTGGATCAGTATGGATAACACCAACAGAATTTCTTCACACGTCAAGCCTTATCTGTTTGAATCATGTTTGTGGGGTGGGTGGTATATCTGTTTATAGTACACTTGTAATCATGCTCCATCCTCCAGTGATGGGTACATTATAGCCCCATCTGTGTAGTGGTGCAGTCAGTTCTTGAGCCATACATTTACCCAAATCTTTCTTTGTGTGTTTTATCTTACATTTAACACTTCACACGTTGTTGATATTTGTTCTTTTTAGACTTTTTTCTTTTTGTGAATAACAAAACAATCATGGTGCTAAGCTTTCAAAGGTCTTTAAAGTCATTAGTTGGACTAAGGTGTCCTGCAAATCAGGAATTGTTTAGCTGTTGATTCACCCTGCTGAGACCATTTCTCTTAAATTTATGCACTCAAGCAGTACTCTTATCGTCATTGGAAAAGTTTCACACTTCAGATCATCTGCTGTTTTTCACCTGCTCGTTCCGTTTTGAGTTTAAAGTAGTTTATTGCCATCTAACGGCTTCAGTCAGTGTCATATTTATAAAGACAGAAACGTGTCTATTAAGACATGTTTTTTTTTCTTTTTCTTGATGTACAGTGTATGTAGCAAACACTACCCAAGCCAAAAGTGAAGAGTTGTGGTGAATATCGTTTTTTTTTAAATATATATTTTAGTACTCTCATGGCAGATGCTCAATACCTATTGCAATAAGACGTTGCTGCCCTACAGCTGCACATAAATCACCATCAAACATACAAACTATTGTCATCTTTGTGAAACTCGTTACAGTTTATCTCTTAATCAGGGAGAGCACTGGTATAAAGCATAGCCACTGAGTGTGTTTGTATTCAGCTCATGCACCAGGCTTGTTGAGACTTTGTAGACGTTGCTGTTGCAGAAAACATTGAGTCTCAAGTGGAGCTGAGAATGCACTCAGCACCTTAAAATAATGTTTAATGTTGTTCTTAGTCGATGTTCTGCGCTGTCATTGATGAGGCTTATCTAATTCACACACTGTTCAAATTGGTAGTTCTATTTATTCGTGTTTAGATTTCTATTTTTAACGGTAAAAGGTTGTGCTTTGTATAAACGGTGGCAGTCTAGTGTATTAGGAGACCTCCCCCATTTGTACCTTTTTTTTTGTTTGTTTTTTGTTTACGAATGATGTCCTTTTGTTTCGGTAATTTACTTGAATTTTCTTTTGGGGCAGTTGTGTCATGCATTTAAGCCTTTATGACAGAAATTGTTCTAAAGCAGGTATTTTTAAAGAATCATTTTTATTTTATTTTTTGTTCTGGTAGATTTACTGACGTCTTAGAATCAGCCACAGGAGTAAAGTGAGCACTGTTTGCCTCCCCAGGCCCATGATCATCTGTCTCTCTCCCCCCCCCCCCAACCTTTTTCTTTTCAGACTGATTAGAGCAAATTTCCATCATGTTTTGTCCTGATTTTATTCCCCCTTTCCTTCTTGCATGTCCAATCACTGGGATGGAGCCCAGATTAACTTGTGTCAATCACCTGTCTGACAACAAGAGCAGAGTCACTCCCAACTCCTTGCAAGGATTCTACCTCAGCTGTTTACACAGATGTTTGGGAATACTGATGCAAAAAGAGAGGATGATAATTTAAGTGTAGGTTGGTTTTAATGTCCTGCAGAGCTGGTGTGTGTGCATGCGTGCGTGTTTGAGTCATGTTGGGTGTGTGTTTGTAATGAAGGATGCAAAGCACTAGTCAAAACCTTAAGTTATCATGACCATCTCTCCCAGAATCTGTTAAGAAAGCTGTATGTTATATATACACATATATAAAAAATAAATATATATATATAAATATATAGTAGGGTTATTTTAAAGTAAGTGTAAAAGACATACAAATGAGAAAATATGTGATCTTTAAATTTACGTCTTTGTTACCATGTACAAATAAACCTTGAGTTTGTAAATATTTGTATACATATTTCTAAACCTGTTTAATTTTTCTATGCACTTTTTTTATTTATAATGTTATTTGCTTAATAAAGATGTTAAGATGTTTGAACACATTTTTTTTTTATTATGAATCAGAAAATAAAATGGTAATATGATACGATAATTAACTGCAATGCAAAAAACAAAACATTTGTTGAATGATTGTTGGTTTAATTAGTCGTTACACATCACAAACAATGAGGCAGGAACAGATTTAAACTGTGAGATATTTAGTTAGATAAAAAAAGGAAGAAAAGGAGCAGTTCATTGAAGAAACGTGAGAAAATACCAGCTTCATATGTTCACTACTAAAAGTACAAGAAAGTGTCTGCTGGCAGTTCCGCTTGTTCTGTCAGCGTGATGTAAGAACCTCGTTCCACCTACAGTGCCAAGCTTGTAACTGGTGCTAGAGTAGCTGCCAGCTGAATCCTTTTATTTTGTGTTATCCCAGCAATCAAGTAGTTTTGCACATTTCCATAACTCTCAAGAGACAAATTAAAGGTGCAATATGTCGAAATCACCCACGTGTCAAATTGTTACTCAAAAAAGGTAGGGGCACACCGTACCACCAGTGTCACCGCTATTTAGCTTCATGCAGCAGCTTCGACCTTGGACTCTCGCTCTGGGAACAACAAAATCAAGGCGGGGATGGGAGACGCACCAGACGTTGTGAGAAAAGAATGGGCCATTGCTAGCTGGTTAGCATGCTAACTTTATTAGATATCTGCATTTGACGTCATTGACATTGCATTCAGAAACTGGCGTTTCTTCACATTTTGCTGATAAATTTAGTTAATCTTTGAATGTTTAAAATTTTTTTTTTTTTTTTTTACTTACTGAAGGCTACCTTTAAGAAAAGAGCGGTCAAACTACAAACTTCCAAGCGGAGTTATCCTGATTCATAGGCCCTCATCCACTGATGTCCCTTGGTAGGTGTCACTTTATCTTGTGGGCTTATTTTGTTAAGCTAAAGATTCATAATTACTACGTTGAAATTATAGACATTGAACATTGTCTTCAAGGAACCAAATGAAACCACTTTTGAATTTGTATGCATTTATTTTTTGCCCTGCAGTAGCCTCTCAGTTACAAGCCGACATGACTCATTCTCATCATCAGCCCTGCCGTGTCAGCATATTTAACCGACAACGGTAACTCATGTAACTCATGAACTGTGACCTGCAGAGGTGTTCAAACTGTAAACAATGTGTTTGTTTCCACAGGGAAGGATTGTTTAATTTGCCCAAAACCGACAGTCAGGACGAAAGAAGGCGATGACGTTCTTCTTCAGTGTCATGCACATCCCATGGTCGACTTATCTTCCTACACCGTGGACGTGAGGAGAACTGGCAGCAAAGGTGTGGTGCCTGCATATCGACATGGACACGACCTTCCTCACGACCAGATGGATGAGTACATAAACAGGACGACGCTCATCCATGAAGACCTGAGCAGAGGGCTCGTGACACTGTGGATCTCCTCAGTGAAGCAGTCTGACAGTGGTGCATACAAAATCTATGTCCCAAAAAACAAGTGCAGTTTCATTATGACCATCACTGTTGGTAAGCATGCAGAGTTTAATACTGTACAGATCGATCTATAAAATGATGGAATGAGTTTTCTTCCCCACTTCGAAAACCTCTGCAGTAGCCATAGGTGTTTACCGGCTCCAGCTCCTGATCGGCTGTGACGGAGGCACAACATGCACAACATACATGTTCAAGTTGAATGAGCAACAATGAGAGGAAATGACATGAGACAGACTTCTCTAGCAGATAAGTCATGGAAAATCAGAAGTGTTTGAGTTTTCCTGTCATTCAAAGCAGCAGAACCACTGTGGCAGAACGTCTTTGAGTTCATTTGCTGTACGTGACAGTGGACGTACTAACCATCTGCACATCGCAATCATCACCATCATTAGTGCAAACGGGTCGGTTTCATTATTATCCCTTAGACCACAGAGCAGTCCAGAGTGGACGAACCAAAACAGAGAGGGACTTTCTCAGAGGATGAGTCGGGGGAATTTATCTGCTAACTTCCCCTCAAGATGCCTTTTAAATCCTACCCACTGGAGCTTTATGTCATTTTGAGGTCATTTTCTTGGTTACTTATGTTTGATCCTGTTTTGTGCAGCTTCCTCTTTAAACAAGCCAAGTAAACCAAAATAGGAACTGAAAAAAGCTTACACTCTTAAAACTGCTGGGTTGAAAATAACCCAATTTGGGTTATTTGGGTAACCCAACGCTGGTCCAAAGTTGGACCTTTCCAACGCTGGGTTGTTCTAGACCAGCAGGGTTGGGTTATGGGCTTGACCCAACATGTTGGGTTGAGACTGTATACCCAAAAATGGGTAAAAAAGCAACTCTGCTGTTGGGTTAATGTTATCCAATATATGGGCTAAAATAGAACCATGTTGTTGGCCTATGTTACCAAACAAATGGGCTAAAACACAGCCATGTTGTTGGGTTAATGTTACCAAAGAAGTGGGTTAAAATCAAAATGTTGGTTTGAGAGCAAAATTAGCATTAATTAATGAACATAAACCTTAGTATTGTAAAATGAACAGGGTGAAGCTGATGAGAGCTCAACTTGCAGCTTAACTAGCTGGGGTGTTGGATGACCCCATCGCAGCAAGTTGAGACCTGATCAACTTTACAGCATTTGATTCATGACCTGGGATCTCAAAGATGCATGCCTGAATAAACTCCCAAACCTGGGCACACAGATAGTTGACATCCAAAACAAAAAATGCTTTAAACCACCCATCCACCGCACCCAACAGAGATGGGTGCTCCGAGGCCTGGGAACACTGATGCTCCTCCCCTAGCACGAGGACATACGGGTATTCTGTGCGACTGCTCGCGGCCGCCAAGTACTGCACCATGTTTGTTTCAGGCTGAAAAAGAAAAAAGAGAAGGGAAAAAAACAAGATTCAACAATTAGTTCGTACAACAGGTTAGGTTCAACTCCATAGGTAATGCCCAGTGCTGTACCAGACACTGTATCTGCAGTCTGAGTCCAAAAAGCACATTTCTGTACGCCAAAATTACCAGTCAATTCCACTTAGCACAGTATTAATAACGATTGTCTCAATGCAGTGTTTCTCAAAAGTGCAATCCAGGAATCCCCAAGGATCCTAGAGGTGGGCACCATGGGGTCCCCAGCAAAAGTAGTTACTTGCATCAAAATCATTTAAACCACTTTAATCCTATTTTACTCTTATCTTATTTGAAAATGAGAGATCTATACACTCAGAACGTGTCGTGATGCGAAGGCCTAGCTGACTTCCAAAAAAATGTTGATAAATCTTGAAAAATGATGAACAATTTGGAATAATTTTGAAAAGATTTGATATACTGTAAGTCTTCTCTTGGGGTCTCTACAAAACCTTGTAAGATGGGGGTCCATGGCCAAATACACATATAGGGGTCCTTGTCATGACATTTTTTCAAAAGCACTGTCTTTACTCACCGGCTGGATGTCAATGAAGGCCCTGCGAACATTCAGCTTGCTGGGGCGGCACAATTTCCGTCCAATTTTGTACGATACAGTTGGGAGCAGCACCAACATCAGCTGTAGCGCTCTGTCACCCTGTTGATCTGTAAAAATAAAACATTTATTAAACGTCTGTCAAGATTGAAGAATCACTTCACTCATTTTCAACCCATCTTCATACAATTGGTCCTCACTAATGCTCACTAAATTATGACACCACTGATGTCTACTCACTCTGTCTCAGAAGAGGACTGTGAACAGCTGAGAAACCTGACAGCCAGTGACATCCACATTTTTTTTAAGTTTGGTCTTTTCAAACATAATTTCAAACTTGAAAAAAAAAACATTAATCGAAGCAATGTATTATATATCGAATAAAAATGTTAATTTAATTTGAAATTAACTGTGCACAGTCCTTCTCTGACAGATTAGACAGAAATGTCATCATATTTTAGTGGGCATTAGTGAGGAACAATTACATGAAAAGACACGTTGAAATGGGTGAATCTGTCCTTTAACTCTTAACTTTATGTATTGTGGGGATTTTTTTTTTTGCCAGTGGATCCAATGATTCTCAAAGTGGGGTCCAAGGACCCCCAGTGATCCTTGAAACAGTTCCAGGGGGCCCCCAGCAAAAATATGAATAATGTGTTTTCACCTTTATGTAAAATAAAGCAAGAAGATCCGCACACCAAACAGCTCCCATTAAGGATATTTATTGTGTGTAACATTTCGAGTCTTGTTTGGATCCAGCACCCAACTAGATGTTTTTTGGGATGTGTGTATGACCTCTACTTTTTACTGTTTCACCATCAAGTAACACAATGTCAGAATGTATGACTACCATTTTGGTCAAGCACAAATCTTATCAGAATAGAAACCCCTGGGCAAAAATCTTATGAAATTGGGTTCTTTGGTCTAACTTGTGTCCATTTAAGTTTCCTTGATATCTAAAAGTTTGGAAACCACAGTCACAGACGTCACTTCAAACTATGACGTGCCTGATCTCAAACTCAAACTGCTGCACTGAGAAAAAGCGGACATCGACAAAGTTGAGGGCCACATCTTACACCAGCTCTATGTGAATACCTGCCGAGAGTGAATCGATGTTTGCATTGAAAAGAGACAAAAACACAACTCACCCACTCTCCTCCAGTAATACGTTATGCAGCAACTTTCCGTTTCCAGCATAGCGTCCAGGCACTGACAAAACACGTCTGAGTTCTCCTGGCATGCCTGGTGTAGCATCCCGGCTGTATGATGGCCAGACTCTCTTTAACTGATGGTCCAAAGTGTTTATTGCAGGAACCTTTAACACTCCTTCGAACACACCATAAGAGCTACAAAAAGGTATTAAAAAATAGATGTAAATATCTTCCTTCATGACCTTATTGTATCATAAATTCACACAAAATATAATCATGCATTCTTCTCTTAGCTTCTTCAATCATTGTTACATTCACAGAAAAATATTTTAATCTGTTTTAACTTAAATGACAACCTCTATTAGAAAGCTGTATGAATTGTTTTTAACTTACGATTAAACTTTTACCCAAGACGTTTGCATTAAATATTAAAATATTATATTATATTATTATATTAAAACAGTTCAAAACTGTAAACGTTACGGTCTGAATCAAACATTAAACATGTCATGAAGCGACAGCAAATGACAACAACAAACCTTGTGCCCTTTATCAGCCAGGTGCCAAGTAACTCATTTTCATTATGTTCAGCAAAACCCCGCAGGCAGACTTTCAACACGGAGACACACGATTCACCAGCACACACACCAGATGCTTTTTGTTCACAGCGAGACGGTTTCAAAATAAAAGTCCCGCATTTAGCGTCTAATATAGTTGATTAAATCATAACCTGGTTTACGTCTAACGTTAACTCGTGTCACGGTGCGAGAGACCATGGATGACATTTTACCCGGAATACTGCTACTGGTCGCTGATGGCGAGGTGCGTTAACGTTACACTGGGGTATCACCCCCCCTCCCCACTAACATCCAACACAGCAAAACCGGTTTAGTCGTTACCACAACTGAATACACACACAGCTAAGGGAAAAATATCCCTGCACCAAGACAGAACCAAGTATTTTATCAGGTGAAAATAACTAAGGTTAGCTAGCAAAAAAAAAAAAAAACTAGCTAGCGAGCAACGCGGAAAAAACGTCTGGAGTAGCAGAGTGAGGTGAAGACACACTATTTGGCTACCACATTAAGCTATCAAAACTAAATGTTGTAGGAAGATAAGTTAAGTTTTACTTACCATTTACATAGTCTTCTCTGGTCTCAAGCTGGAGAGTGATGAAAGTTATCCTCAGCCCGTTCAAATATAAAGACCGCCCAAATCTGAAGCCCGCAGATATCTTCAACCCAATCTGTTGGGTCAAAAGATTTAACCCAACCTTGGATAAAAACAACCCAATCAGCTCAAATCCACAGCAACCCAGCGGATGGGTTATGAAAATAACCCAGCATTTTTTAGTGTGTAGACAACCGCTCAGTCTTAGGGATGACACACAGCGCAATTCATCTTCAGAATCAAGTGGAGACCTCTGTACATGAGTAGCAAATAGCACATTATGTTTTATTTAGGTTTTACATAGCAGCCCAACTTTTTTGGAATCAGATCCCGAACTTATTAATAAGTTATATCTTGAGAAAGATTTTGTAACATTTATTTAAAACTATCTCCGCCCAGAGGAGCACGTTTGATGCATGAGTATTCATTTAATCACATCAGATTGAATTTTACTTAAAGGTGCAATTATAAGAATTGGCTATCTGACTATTTAATACTCCAAACGAAAAGGCTGCAGCATAACACCGCTAACTGCTGCTAACTGTAGCTGGCATTAGCTAGTAAGTTAACAGTTTACCATTCAGCTGGCGGTTGTGTGACTCTACCCGGATTGTGAGCTCAGAGCACCAGGGAGGGGTTGGTGTTGTTTAGTATCAGACGATCACGTCTTTAGGTACAGTGCCAGCTCGTTAGCGAGCTAACCTCAATAGATATCCGTGCAACACAATACATGGACTTGGACAGAATGTTGAATAAAAACTGTTATTTATTTATATTCTGTTGTTATTTATTTATGTTTTAAACACAAATTCTTCCATATTGCACCTTGAAGTAGGATTTTTTTAAAACAGGACTTATATTAAAGTATTTTCACCTCATGGTAATGGTGCTGCTGGCTTTATAAAGACATTTGTGGACAGCAAATCCATATTTTGTTCATTGACTTCTAATTGAATCCAAAACTAGCACTATTATTTAATTTATTCAAGCATATGAGGAGTGTTGGATCATGTTATGCACAGTTGTGCATTGCGTCTGATAATTTAGCACTCATTTGCCGTTGCCATTGTCACATCAGACACTATCATCAATACTGCGACGATGATACCTAGAATGTCATTTCACTGTCCGGCTCCACTACCTACCTTCTTAGCCATACACACAAACTGTCTGAAGTTGTTGCTTAGTGTTTGTCACAAACATGTTTCCATATTTTCACGGAGATTTTCAGGAAGATGCTCTGGAGAAGGAAGGGGGGAGAAACAGAGATGCCGCGAAGCAGTGAAATGACACCACTGCAGAAAGTGGCCTTAGAGAAGGTTGATGCTCAGATGATTAAAAAAATTGACTGTTTATAAAGTTTACAAAAGTTGCCTCGAGACGCACTTGTGTGTGACGAACGCGGAGTAAAATTGTTTATATAGAGTTTATACTTAGTCTGGAATTTTTCCAATCACATCATTGTTAGTGCATGTAGTGAAGAAGTGGGATGGGACACACTCTGTACTGGTAGTCAGTATTTCTAATACTAGTACACTAATACAGTCTCATTCATAAAAAAAAAATAAAAAAAAACCACACACAACACCAAACAGAACATACAGAACAACAACTACTGATAATGACTACTTTTTAAAGATGATCAGGGGATTCATAGTAGTATTATTACTCTTGCTAACTGAGCTTATCATTGCTATCATACTGATTTTCAAAATATATGTATATAAGATTAACTTAATTTCTAATTATTTATTGGACACCAACAGTGAGGTGACAAGGTTATATAATACAATTAGGTGCAAGCTCTGAGAGTTTAAAATGGTTTTCTAATGCAGGAGTCACATATACTGTCATGTATGTGCCAGATATGTTTTCTGTCCTGCTATTTCAGCTCAATTACACAATATGCAAAAGCCTCTCTGCAGCTATTCTGATTCAGGATTCAGGCCTTTTTACTTGAGTCAGCACTAACACCAAAGAAATCAGTGTTTAAAGCTGTATGGGGAGGATGAAGTAATGTTTGGGAGTTCTGAGGGATGGGCGGGATGCATGTGCTGATCTGGAATCTATGAGATCATTCTTCGGTACGTTGTTGGTTGCCAATACAAAATAATGTTGAACAAATTAATCACATTAAGTTAATAAACTTATTCATAAAATTTCCGTTGCCATTGTGGTAATTGTTGTACGGCCTCTTTACCATTGTGTTTATCTGAGTTTGGTCCTCACCAGGGCACGACAGTATTTTACTTGCATTTACCTCCTATGTAACCGCCATAACCTTTATTTTCCTTCACTACCGCTGGGCTAACTACCACCCAGGTTACCCAGCAAGTTAAAAACCAGCCCTGGGGTATAACTCTTCTGACTGCAGGATATCCAAAGATACAATGTGGGCACAGTCATCTATTCTGAAACCAGAGCCAGTCTGAACAAGAAAAAACAAAAAAAACAAGGAAACAAATATTAAAAAAGTATTTATTATAGCAGCTAAATCATGAAGATAGCGATCATTAAAAAAATCCAACACGTTTCGGCCATTGGGTTTTTATCAAAGTTCCAAATAGCAGAGTGTAAAAATGCATGTAATGTAATGTATATATGATGTGATACCCTAAAAGGCTGTATGTATACACGGGTGATATTTTCTTGTTTGGAGTACCTCCAAACCCTCGCCTCTGGTGTTTGAATCCCTCCTCGGACGCAAACCAGACACCTTCTTCTCTCCCCTGAAAGACATTGCTGTTACTATGATAACCCAGATGGGGGCACTCTTGAACAAACAGAAATGTTCTAAATCTCTTCCTAAGTTTTCACCTTTGCTTGCACGACTACATTTGTTTCGTAAACCCCTCAGTTTATAAAACAAAAAAAGAGGTTTCTTTCCGAGCAATTATTAATTTCTTTTCCCTTAACAGTTTTGTCTGATTGTGTTTGTATTTGTACATGCAGCTGTGTGTTTTCCTTGTCGGAGGTGATAAACAAAAAACACGAGTTAACACACGCGCATCAATAGAAACAACATTCTGTTTCAGGCTTCCGGGGAAAAAAGTTCCATTTTGTTTGAAAAGCTTATTACTTTTCTGTTGTGTGATTTAAGAAGAGAATCAGTTCTTGGAGAAAATGTCAGATGTTAGGTATTGATTTAGAAAATGTATTTGTGATTAAAAAAAATGCTGCATATAGAATAAAGGAAGCAGATACTTAAGAGCGGTATCATCTGGATTATGATTAAGTCTACAGGCTTTTTCCCTGTAATCCTGCGTTCAACAACACTAAATCGGCAGAAATGTGGACTGACAAAAAGTGGCCATGAAGCATTCAAATATGTCAAATATTGCCAAAGAGCACTCATGAACTTCATAACCTGGCAGTGAGCCTTTAAGCCCTCGTGGACTCAGAGTTTGTTAGTGTGAGAGAGCCAAGCTCCAAAACAGTTTGTAAAATATAACTTGAGAGCTGAAGGACGCAAAGGGATTCCTTCCAAATCTTGATCTACTGCCCAAGAGTCGGAAAGAAGTTATTTTAGATTTTTTTCTTTAAAGAGCCACAGAAGACTTTTTAAAGTTGTTTTCACCATCACAGTAGTTCTTAACTTTTCTGCATCAAACTACTTTCCCTACATTATCCTTTTGTAACTACTGATCAGTTTCGTCCGCCACCGTTACCACCGTTTGTTTGTTGATTCCTGTAAATACTATTTGCAGCACCGTTGGAATTCTGGATGAATGTGGATGAATGCTACATGTCCATCTGACTCTGTCTGAGTTTGGCGAGAGCAGCGATGGCATCGTTGCGCTCCATCAGTCGGAACATCTTAGCCAGGTGTCCTACTGTCCACTCCGGGTGCCGGCTGGTGACCCCCTCCAGCACGGCTTTCAGGGGGCTCTTACTGTCCTTCATGGAGTAGCTGTAAGTAATCCAGGTGGAGGGGAAGGAGCAATGAGAGGCCAGGTGTTTGGTGTTCTTTACCCCGTGGCTTTCTGGATCCAACAAAATCACCAGCTCCTCCAGAACATCCAGGTTGTCCAGCACTGTCTGTAAAGGTGCTGACAGGATGGCGGGACCTACAGAGGGAACATGCGGGAGAAGACAAATACATTCCTTGTCTGTTTTTGTCTGTTTTTAATCAGTTTATTTTGGTTTGGTGTCTGACGCACCAGACGAGTCAATCATTCGTTGTAACCAGAGCTCAATAGCTGGTTCAAGAAATACAACAATGGGCCCAGCAGCCAGTCGACACTGGCTGGGTACCACAAGGCGAAAGTTATTTACATTACCAACTGACAGCGCATCAAGATAACCAACCACTCCAAACATTTCCGGCATGAAAAAGGAGGTGTTAATAACACAGGACGTGGTTAGGAAAAGAAGCTAAATTCCCAAATCTGACGTTTGGTTGTACAAAGTTCATTTAGAGATGACAGTGTAATTTCCACTCACTCAGAATGTCCTCCAGCAGATCACCGTTATCAGGCCGAGCAGAGAGAGAAGAGAACCCAGCATTGATGTATGACGATCTTCTGTTATAAGCCAACCCTGTACCCTGACCTGTGTTGAACCAGAGAGACACATAATCAATATCGTCCATGAGTTGTTGACTTCTTTCACCTTTATGCACACTCATAGTTGTTGCTATGCTTTCAATAGGCAAACCTCTTTTCCGCTTTGTGTAGATTAGAACAGCAGACAGCACAACCAGCGTGATGGAAATTAGGATAACCAGTGGTACTGCCCCTGCAAAAGTAACAAAATGTCAAGGGTAAATTTAGACTACCGAGAAATGTGTTCTTGTTCCATAATAAAGCAGAGGCGTGAGACTGAGGGGGAAAAGAGGGCCAAGGAGGGCCTACGAAGACAATAATACAATAATGATTAACTTTATTTATAAAGAACCTTTCAAAACCAGAGTTACAAGGTGCCTCACAGGCAGACTTTAAATACACGGGATGAACAGGCAGATAAACGACCTGTATATTGAGATGTTAAAATAACCACGATAAAAACAAGCTTAACAAATAGAATTTTAAAAAAGCACAGCAGTTAGGAGAAGGCCCTACGACAAGAGAACGTTTTTAAGTGATGATTTAAAGGTGGACCCAGACATGGCTAATCTGAGATAGCAGAGTGAGTAGCCTTAGGTGCGGGAAGGGGCCTGTGGAGAGGGCCAGCATTATCAAGTGTATACTTACATTGTAGAGGGTAAGGGTGTTCAGGGAGCAAAGGTGTATTAGAGGCTGTGTTTGTTAGGTAAGTGGATTCTCGGTTTGTCTGAATCTGAAATGACAACAGAGCGAACTGACTTTGGACAGCCATGCAGTGGAGGAAAGCGTCTTTGCTGGCATATTATCAGCCAATTATTTTTGCTAAGAAGAAAATGTATATTTGGGTTTTCTGAAGAGCAACAGTGTGCAATTTTCTGCATCTCAATGTGCAATAGTGTAAATTTTTTTGTCTCTATTTTTTCTTTCTTATTTACTTTGTTTAAATTGTTTCATCTGCTCTTTTGCTTATCTATTTATAAATATATATATAAAATATATATATATGTATATATATATATATTAAATTATATATTACTACTAGTTTCAATTGATGCTGTCTGTGTTTGTCATCCCCTTTGCTACTGTTGCTACTGTAATATTACATATGTCTCCATTGTGGGACTAATGAAGGATGATCTTATGTCATCTATTTTTTTTTTATTTCATTAGGATATATTTATGGTAATCAGTACCCTTAAGGTTTTAAAAATAGACAAAGTCGATGAGTCAAACCATGATATTTGGGGAAATTTTTGCAAGTGGGTTCATTTCCTCATAAGCATTGACGTATAGGCAGATAATTTCCTGTGTTGAGCCACAGAAAGAATAGCTACCCTTGATATCTAGATAAGTTACCGTAGAAAATTCTGAGACATTCTTAGGTGTTGTTGTTGTTGTCGTCGTCGTCGTCGGGCTCTGACAAGAATGAGATCATGTTTCAAAGAAAATCATTAATAGTAGTAGTAAAAATAAATAAATACATAAAAAACAGTAAAACAGAAAGCGCAGGACAGCTCAGTCTACTCACTTTGTTTGGAACTGTGGTCGTATGGTTCCTATATAAATAAATAAATGATTAATAAATAAGCAGGGGAAAAGGGATGCTTCCACTTCAGCAACACACATGGTTTACTCGAAAAAAACCCATTCCGGACTATTTTAAGTGCCTTTTTTTTTTCTAGTTCTTACATGACATGCACTGTGTTTCACCGAGGTTAGTGAGCAGAACTTGCCGACCTTTGTCTGACGGATCCGTGTGTAATGAGCTCACCTCGTTTCTTGGCACTGCGTGTCGGTGGTCGGGCTGCAGGGGCTGACGGTGCTGTGTCCGGGCGGACAGGAGCCGCACGGCGCACAGTACGCCCAGATGCCCGGGTTGTACGTGTTGGCTTTGCACGCTCTGAAGGGGGGCTCGTGTCGCCCCCCGTTGTCATCGAAGCCACAGTTAGGGCTCACCTCATATCCTGAAGCAAAAGAAAATAACAGAAATATACCTGTGTGGCTTTGTATAATATAACAATAATATGAATATGAATATGAATGACCTACCTTTCTTAAAGGCACATGACTCACACTGTGAGTTTTGCCAGCGAGTTTTCAGATCGAGGCACTTTCGAGAGTAGCCCATCGTTGCTCCAACTGCGCTCCTGTGCAAAAGTTGCGGGTACCTACTCTACACCATAGAGCGCCACCGACTCCGCCCTCGCCTCACGTAACTGCCTTTGGGTATAACACCCTCAAAAGTTAAAACAGCGTTAACAAATAACCTTTCGCACGTTTAGTTATATGTTCTCGTGTTTATTTCATTCGCGCGGGGACTGAAAGTCAAATAAAAAGTCCCAACATTGCAAAATAAAAAAATTAAAAATTAAAAAACACCTCTGTTCCAGTTGTTTTCGTACCGTTGCTGTTGTCGTTGTTGTCCATTTGTGTGTGTGTGTGTGTGTGTGTGTGTGTGTGTGTGTGTGTGTGTGTGTTACTTACCGAAATCCTGCGTGGACCTCTAAGTCCCCCACCGGTGCAGTTTGTCACTGTGATTTGAAAAGTGACGCACACAAGAAGCTCACAACTTAAAACACAACCTTAAAAGGAAAATAAGACGAAGAAGAAAGAAAAGAAACCTTCTACGTGTCATCAATCCGACGGCCTCAGGTGGGTGGGGAGGCAGAGTCAATTTTGGTAGAATTTCTCCAGAAAGCCAGGCGGATGATAAGCAGACAGACTTGAAGAGCGTGACTGGGACTGGGCTATAAACAGCATTCCAGACAAATGAGGGGCCAAGGTAGGCAGGTGTGCCGAGAAGGCCAGATGACGACATCAGTGATGCAGTCCAGCAAAACTCTGCCATAGACTTACTTTATGAGAAGAGTTTTAGGAAGAACTGGACTGCCAGGAAATTATTATTTTATTATCAATATCATTATCATTATGATAGTAATAATAAAAAAATAATAATAATAATTACTATTATTTACATTTGATTATGTTTTACTCGCACCTGTATTTCTTGAATATCACATTAATTACACAGTGACTTGTTAAAGGAACAGTTCACAGCAAGTTGCATTAAGATGCAGCAGTTGGTAACTCTACCAAATGATGCTACGTTTGTTTGTTTGTTTGTTTGTTTATATTTACATGCACCTCATGTAAATATCTAGTTTATCAAGCCTATTTCATTCTATCTGACTTCTTTTGCATCGGTGTAACTAACATGCTGACTTGTGTACTTGACGTGCTGACTGTGGACTTAATTTGCTGACTATGGACTTAATGTGCTGACTTGTTTGTGTCTGTGTACAACTACTCCATGTGCCTTTAATTGTAGCTAATAAAGCTTTTTGAATTGAATTGAATTGCTTTTGTTAGCTGTCATTTGTACCGCCTACAACAAAAATACTGTCATCGACAGGAAACGGAAAGCGGGTGTTTTGGAATAATTTTTTGGATGTTTTGGACTTTTGAGACCATAACAGCCTGTGTTGTCTGTCATCAATCCAACCTGACCCGCCCGACCGCCCCGTGTAGGAAGACAGTCAGACCCAGAGCCATGCCAATCCAGCTTGGTTAAAGGTCTGCTCCAAGGTAATGTCCCGTCACAGAAAAACGAGATAGACAAATTGGGATTGGCAAAACAAACATGAAACCAATGACTATCGTGCCCACATCTTTACAGAGACCTGGCTCTACCATTACACCTCAGATTGAATTGCTGCACTCAAGGGGCCAACACGCAACACCACAGCTGGGTGAGAGGTGAACTCTGTGGTTACAACACTGATGCTTGGTGCTCACACAGTCAAAGTTGATGGACAGTGTCTCCCACCGTCTGTTACATGGTTCATGCTATAGTGTACACGGAACATCAACAAGAAAGAATATGAAAAGGAAAAAAATAAGCAAAATTCAAAGGTGTTTGCGTTGATCCCTACATACTGACCACAAGCACAGCAGACATATCAGAGTGTGACTAATTGTTAGGTTCTATTATACATTTCTTAACCTGTTGTAATAATGAACCACGTAGTCAAAATTTCCCTCCTCCCTTTCTGAGTCATCTCACGATGTCTGTGTCTTATATCTGTCGCTGCAACAACAGTTTAAACTAAGCTATTGTCAGGGAACAGTAAAAGGAAAAAAAAGAGATCAGCATTATTCTGTTCTTAGACATGACATCAACAAATGACTAACCCAGTCGCAAAAAGTTAGGAAAATCTGCACATTTATTACATTTAAAAGAACATATAATTTGTGATTTTATCATGTTTGCACTAACTACATAGATTTATTCTCTGCTGGATGACCGAAAGCCCGCCTGAAGCAAACAACGATGGAGATGATAGTTGTGCCCCTTATGATCACTTAGATAATTCAGGGCTGGTGCTTCTTGGAGGTGGGGTGAGCAGTGCTGTAGGTAGATAGTTGCTTGTTTAGTCTCACAACCTGGTTATCAAAGACCAGTAATCTGGAAGCGAGACTCAATAAAATCTTTCTCTGGAATCTCTCACAGCATTTCTTCCCACAGTGTCACTGGTAGCTCACATAGAGAGTGCAAACGTATTAGTTGACACAATGATATCATTACAAACTGCTCACTGCCATAAAAATGTTTTATTTGAATGCAGCTATTATTCAAACTCCGCCATAGCTGTTTCTCAAAACTTGTTGAGTTTCTCCTAATGATGTAACAACTTTAAGAACTGTAGGCTTCTTTGCGTGTTAGCATGTTAGCATGTTAATGTGCTAAAGTAGGATAGTGAGCATTGTATAAACACGTACAGCCTCAGTACAGAGTGTCACCAACATGGCTGTGGGCTGTTAGTCTTGTGTGGACACAAGTTGTAATGAATAGTCTTGACTGAGTTCCTTTTGTGACTTATTATGTGTTAAACTGGGCTCAATAGCAAAATATGTTTTCAGGGTCAGTAGGTTCACATCACCTTAGCAGCCTGACCTGTGAAGATGGTCTTCATGTGCGGAGCAGCTGTGTGTACTCAACTCTGCAGGGTACAGTTGGAGTACTGCTGAGGCAGCAGGATGCGGGAGCTAAGCTCCAGCTGGAGCAGATCTCTCCCTAAGCTTTTTCCTGTTGTGTTGACCACTCCAATGTAGCTTTTAAAGTATACAGGCCACTAGACCATTGCTTTAAAGGGAAATATTTAGTGTCTCGTCCCGGTATGGAATAATGGTATGCATTGGCACCACCCTCAGGTCAGTCAGATTTAATGTCGGTGTTCTTCTTTTCTCTTAGAACCAGCCTTTGCAACCTGTGTGAACTATTTTTTAAAAATATACTCTCAGAGCTGTAGCACTTGTCTGTGGCTATGGCATTCCTTTTCTGGTTATTTGCTGCAAACGATTAAAAGTACTTTCAACAAGCTTGAGTTTTCTTTAATGAATGATGTACTCCTCCTGCTGGGTGTAATATATCCTGTGTGACAGTCTTCTTTAATGTCCTTAGGTCTTAAATCAATGGAAGAACTTTTGAACCTGAATGATCACCCCCATGCTCTGCTGCTAGGGTCTATTGCGTTTGCGTTCATGTAATGTATCCTGGTGCGAGAAGAGACTACAGCTTTGAGACCAGAAGATCCCCTGGATCCTGTAGAACAACAGTGAGCATAGGAACTATGGGGCCTCCACGGACCACCCAGGATGGGACGAGGGGGCGGAGAACATCCATGCCCTGTCAACCAAAATCTATCATGGTTGTCCATTCCACACCTTCGGGAGAGGACATTCAGTGTGAGAGCTTTGTAATAAATGTAAGGCGAGAACATTTCTTCTTTTGCAGAATTGATTTGTAGTATTTTCAGTTGAACGTTGTACGCCCTTTTTCTCTCTGCCAAATATGTTTGTGCAGCCTGCCATGCAACTGAGGTCTGTAAAATGTAAACTGAAACTGAAAAACACCTCTTGACAGAAAGTGATATACAAAAGTTAATTCCTAACCTTGAAAAAACTGTTAATGATAACACACTCTGACTTGGTGGAAAACAGCTTTGGAAAATTATTCTGGTGTCACTGAACTTTAAAATGCACTCAGTCACAGCAAAGCTGTGCCTTGAAAGTTAAAATAACATCCTTGTCATCTTTTCCTTTTCCAGACAGACAATGACCCAACCTTTACTCTTCCGGACATCATGCCAGGGACTTTTTCCCAGCTTGCAACAGCCAAGAAGCGTCATAAAAGCACAACAGACATAACTTACTGGGGCCACATGTGCTTGCCTCCACCGGCCACCCTTGGTCAAACAGAGAGAGAGCAAGCCTTTTTGCGCCGCTGCTCATTGAGAGAGACCAACAATGTTTCACACTACCCCCGCCATGCGCTCAGTGTGCCCAACGTGGGCAGCACCAGTCCCCTTGGTGCCATTAACAACAGCCCTATACACAACACCCCACTCTCACCTGCACACAGCGGCATGTCCAGCCCTGCTAGAGAGATGGAGAGGCTGGCTAAGGCTCGGAGTAAACTCCTTGAGAGTGAGTGCAACCAAACCCCCACCATTACTCCAGAAACCCGAGAGCAACTTCGGTATGTCTCCAAGGATGGGAAGTGCCGTGTCAATCTGTGTCACATTTCAGAGAGGGGCCGCTTCCTGTCTGACATCTTTACCAGTTTTGTGGACCTCCAGTACCGCTGGTTTCTATTTGTTTTCATGATGTGCTACATCACCACGTGGTTCCTGTTTGCTGGACTCTACTTCTTGAATGCTTCCTTCAGAGGTGACCTAGGACAGGAGCCACTACACGGGACCACTGAAGGCCAACACATAGACCAAAGGCCCTGCTATCTAGGTGTAGATGGCTTCATCTCAGCTCTACTCTTCTCGGTAGAGACGCAGCGCACCATTGGTTACGGTTCACGGACTGTATCTCCTGTCTGCTATGAGGGTGTGCTGCTGGTAATGATGCAGTGTATTGTTGGCTCCATGATCGATGCACTCATGGTGGGTTGCATGTTTGTCAAAATATCCCGACCTAAGAAGCGGGCTGAGACTCTTCTCTTCAGTCGCACTTGCGTTATTGCCAACCGTGATGACCAAATGTGTTTGATGTTCCGTCTGGGGGACCTGAGAGAAAGTCACATGGTGGACGCCAAGGTCCGCGCAAAGTTAATCAAGTCCCGCCAAACGGCCGAGGGTGAGTTCTTGCCACTTGAGCAGACCGAGTTTGATCTTGGTTATGAAACTGGGTCGGATCGACTCTTCTTAGTGGAGCCTCAAGTCATTCAACACAGTATTGACTCCAACAGTCCACTCTGGGAACTGGGCCCGGAGCAGCTCAGACGGCAACAGTTCGAGATAATTGTCATCTTGGAAGGAATTGTTGAGGCCACGGGTGAGTAATCAATAATAGTAGTTAAATAGAGACATACCCCAGTGACATACAACCAAAGAAATAGTTGTAGTTTATCTGTATTGCTTGCATTGAACAATGTGCAGTAGAAATCCACCGGGACTTTCTTCAGCAGTTGTTTCACGGTGCATTGTAGGTCATTTTGAGGTCTGTGATTCAGACGAAGAAAATATTTTTTCTTGGGAAAGCATACGTATGTTGAAATTTTCAACTGTAATCTAACAAAAAGAAGTCGTCCTCCACAACACCTGCAGACAAAAAGCTCAGACATCGTGGGAGAAACCTGGGCAAGTTAAACTGAACTATCTGTGTGGCTGAAGGATACAGCCAACATAGTCTGTTCTTCATGGGAGAGAGAGAGTGTTATATTTAATGCTTTAACCAAGAACCAAGAATGCAACTGTGGTTATGACGAATTATGTAAATATCAAAACGTTGAAGTCAGAAAACTCCCAAGGAAACGCCTCCCCTCCCCCCCCTTTTTTTTTACTAACAGGAAATTAAATCAAAATCTTTTATTCAGCTGGCAGTAATCCCTTTATCCTGTTTTGTTACTAACTGTAATGAACAGTCCATGGATAAGGGTGGCCCTGAGGGGCAAAGCACAACAATATTACACAAAACATTTTAAAAATCTCCTCCATACATGTATTCAGGCACACACGCTCAATCTACTGAACAATCCTACAATATATAAACAGAACTGAGCTGCTCTGAGAACTGTTACATATTAAATATTTATTAGACATTTTATGGATCCTTTTTTGTTGTTTATGGTCAGGGTACATTTACTGTCATAATAAAGTATTGGATTTATTCTCCCCACATTAGAGAATGCATGAGATTCCGTTACTCCTTGTACATTTCTGATTTCCTCATGAAGTACTGCATGAATGAATTCATGCTTTTTATGCTCGACATCATGAATGTACCCATAATCATGAAATGGTAAGATTTCTCTTTCTTAAAGCAACAAAAGCTGGTGGTATTTTCAGCCCCGAATTGTGTCTGCAACTATTCCTTTCAGGCTGCATACAACATTCACAAATACTGCATAAAAACCAAACTGTGAGAATGGCAATTCACTGTTTGAGGCTTCCTCGGTCAAGCTGCATATTTCTCTTGGCCCGAAAGCAAATAAGCGTTTTTTCTCCAGACGAACAATTCACTGAAGCGACCAGAGAACAGAACAACATTTCATAAAAACAAGACGAGAGTACATGTAAAAAAGCACAACATTCTGGGGGAAAAAAAGACTTTTCAGGAAACAAAGCAGCATTCACAGATTCTGTCCATTTCTTAAACACTTTTTTTAAACTTTTACATAACCTATGTGGTGTCTTTCTTACAAAAACGCAGCTCTCTTCAGTTATTTACATTTTCTCTGGGAGCAAACACTTCACTAAAAAATGTCTTCCGGCTCTCAGTTGTGTATGCTTCCAAAAGGAGCAGACAGTACTGTTTCACATGGGACTACTCAATACCAAACTGAAAACACATGTGTGAGAGCTATGGTGGCGTCAGCAGGGTCTCTAGTTCTCAATGGTAGACCACTTAAATACAGCCGCAGCTAGCACAGTGAGAGGGAGAAGAAGAGGAGCAGCAACACTCGATCATCACTCATGTAAGGGATGGACTTGATAAGGGTTTTTCCTTTTATTGCCTGTGACGTTGATGAAGAAATATGGCCAAATGGAACAGTAACCCTCTTTGTTTTTTCCTGGACAGTATTTTTTGCAAGTTAACATTGAGTATGAATTGTAGAGTCTTGCTATCTTGGGGTTATCAGCTGAGTTGTCATCATGCGTTCTGTGTCAGCTGGAGTTTGCTGTAAAAGAACCTTTTCCGGTGATTAATTTTGTATGAAAATGCCAAAAAGTGACCACGCGCACGTTCTGATAGTTTGTTTAGCGGTTGCTTAAGTGCTGTGTTAAAGTCATGTGTGGGTAGAAAGTTCATATTTCAAAAAGGATATATATAATAATATATGGTGTTTGACAGCAGTTAACCATCATAGAAAGTGTGTGTTTGGTTTATACTTGTTTATGAAAAGTGTTGGAGCTTTGACAAACATTAGATGTCAAAATATTGAGACGAACAGTAAAATAAAGAAGTGCACTGCTTTTTTACTTTTAAGTCGCACTATGTGGTGTGTGTGTGTGTGTGTGTGTGTGTGTGTGTGTGTGTGTGGGCAACATATCACTAAGAAAAAACTTACTGATGGGGAATAAAAGATTCCTGTACCCCTTCGTTGTGGTAAAAAAAAAAAAAAAACATCTGTTGTCACTGCAGCTGCTCACAAACAAAATGTAACTGAGGAAGCAAATTTCAGGAAATGGTAGTGATACGAGTAATTCCATCTAAACTGTGTTCCAAACCTCGCTTTGTGAGACAGAACGCAGTCATTTTTATCCTATCAGAAAAAAATTCCGGCACAACTGGGAGCGATATTCCGAGAAGGAATAAAATAGACTTTCAGATATACAGATAGCAGTGGACAATGGGAGGATATGCACATCACCCACCAAAACATTTTGTGGCCTTGTGTTTGCTGAACTGCAGCCCTCTTATCATCGGTCAAATGTAGTTGTGTTCAGGAGTTGAAATGAAAACATAGAAAACAGCTGAGAAACATGTGTCCATTGAAATAACCTTGCAGGGAAAGTCAAATCTTTGAACAAGATGGACAGACCAAAATAAAGTGAAAAACCATTTAGGAAAATGTTCTTTTCATATCCAAATATCTGTATGATGGAGCCTCAAATGCAGGACATTTTAGTCCAAAACCTGCATTCATTAATGATGTCACCCAAACAGCTGTGGACAAAAGGAAGTCATGACCGGTCTGATTCTCATAAATTATGTCTACACTACGACTAATGTGTTTTCTCAGCTATGTTTTGAAAGTAATTTTGTTATCTGGTATTGCAAGAGGGGAAACTTCTGGGAAAAGCAATGAAACAGTGAGTGTGGGTGGAAGTCTTGCAGAGTGCAGTTCAGTATCAACGATAAAGGACTTAGTACATAGGTCTATTCAGAACGTTTCTTCATTATGTTGATTGAAAAAACATAATATGGGTGACGCAACCTTTCAGTCAAAATTTTTTTTAAAAAGTGTGGTGCGTGAAATGCCTACTGTGGTCCCACCCGTACACTCAAACACATACTTTGCCTGAAACAGTAACAGTGACTTCAAAGCTACAAAAAGTAATTTATTGTTGACTCATGGACAAATGTTGGAATCATCTGAATAACTGGACATGGCCAATTTCTTTCGCCAATGCTCAAGTTATGTAACCGGTTTAAAGTTCCTTGTAGTACTTTCAAGTATTTTAATGACACATGAAGAAGTTAACTGTAAAGTGCTACAATTAATGCAAAATTTTCTATCATGTTGAGTCAATGTGAAAATATTAAATGACCTCAATTAGATGAATACAGTTTTGATAAACATCATGTGTTTGTAAAGCATTTAATTTTTTTTATTTTTTTTTCAAACTGCTCATTCTGTCTGCAGTAATAAATCAATCACATAATTTAAATTATTCAAAAGCTCAGTGTGATTGAACAACTGTGGATTAAATGTGACAATTTACATCAAACATATGTATAGAATTTGATGGAAAATGCAAATGTGAATAAAACAGTTAGCCAGTTTGTTTTTGTGCAAGAACAGATCATCAGACCTCATCGTGACTGACTGGTTGTTTGATTCAGATTCAAACACAGCGACACCATGTGGCAAAACATGTGTACTGCAATTTTGACGCAGCGCTGTTTGAAACGTCTGACAGAATCTAACTTCCCTCCCATCATTTTTACACACAGGCATGATGTGCCAAGCCAAAACATCCTATATTGAAACAGAGATCGAGTGGGGCGCCCGCTTCGAGCCCTGCATGACTCTGGAGAAGGGCTCGTTCCGGGTCGACCTGCGCCGGTTCCACACCACCTACCAGGTTCCGCTGCCCGACTGCAGCGCCAGCCAGGTGCAGCAGCTCATGGCTCTGGCAGATCGTAAGCTCCAAGACTCCAGAGCCAGCAGAGACTGGGAGACCTGGGCAGAGGGAATGGCAGAGGCAGAGGAGGACAAAGACAAGAAACCGTCTCATGGAGGGTTCACCATTGACAACATTCTGGAGGAGAGAGCGTCTGAGGGCAATGAAAGTGAAGGAAGCGCAGAGAAAAGCTCTTAACAGCAGCTGAGACAAGACATTCTGTAGTCAATTTAGGTATGTAAAAATATTCACAGTAATGAATTCATAAACAAGAAGAATATAGATGGACTTTTTTTTTTTTCCACAGAAGACACATTGACACGTCACAGTGAGAGGAGCACAGGTGAAAAAAAATTAAAGATGGCCGAATCGACCTCGCTCTGGCATTGCACATGCTGTTTACGATAACAATGCTATCACATTTATCACCTCTAATTCTTTGTAATTTTTTAAACAAGTCCCCAATTTTAGACAGAGGTAGACTTCACAGTTCAGACAGGCAAAAGCAAGTCAGTTTTCACTGCTGAACTGGCAACAATCGCTGGCAGATTTCAAATCTCCAGCTAGCTAAACACGCCAATGCTAGTTCCAAGAGTGGGTTGAAAATGCAATCTCCTACTGAATGTTTTTCATTTTATTCCAGAAAGCTGTTTCTATAATTGGAATCATGTTTAAAGGGAATTTATTTATGTATGCACTTGATGTTTAGATACACAATATTGTGCTAGAAGACTGGGGCTAAAGCTGCATGTCCTGTGTGAAAAGTTAGCATCCTTGTAGCCTAGAAATAAAAAATCAGAATTGCTGTTGTTGTGCAGCGTAGTGATACACAGTCCTCGTATTTTACTGTAGGTGAGGAAAAATGTAAGATCTCTCACCTTTCATTCAAATAGAGGTTATTAACCCTGTTTAGCTGCTAAGATAAATGTTACATCCATGTTATGTTTATGCTATTTATCTTATATTCAGTATGTTTTCACTTTAAATGTTACTAGAGAAAAGGCTGTAACGATGAGGGCTAAGCAATGAGTTTGGCAAGTATAGCATTATTTCAGGTGATTTTGGCCAGGATTACTGGAGTGTAGCCCCATGCTGCTAAGGTTAGCATCCAGGACCAGCTTCAACACAGTCAAGAAATATAGGCAATGGAAGTGTGGTGTCATGAGTCATGAGTGGTGTTTATTTATTAATTTTTTTGTTAATAAACCAATTCATGTAGTTAGTTAATAGAAATTACACACATTTTCTTTAGGTCGCTAAGATAAAAAACACTGTTAAATCCATTCCTTACGCGTTTGCTGTTGTGTATTTTGGTTGTGGAAAGGCCCAAAAAGTGTTTTTGTGTGCTCTCACTAAAGCCCCACAAACACTTTTTGAGCATGTGGAGGAATCTGAAACCTCCCACTGACAGACAGAAAGGTTGCTGAGCTATGACTGGACAACCACTTTTCCAATGGAGGGTGAAAGTAACGGTAAATGTCGTTTGGCTGCATTAGTTTCAGGGCTCTGGTATTTGTGCACAGTGAAACACAGCGCGGAGCCATCATAAGTGGCTAACTGTGTGGCTCCTGCAATGACAAGTCAAAATGTCTGCTGTGAAACAGATCCATCAAATCATCAAAGGTGCCGCCTCACTGACTAAATGGATCATCTGTCGAAGTGGATTATCACTCTCTGTGAGATGTCATGTACTATTTATGTGTTGACACAAGGACCACACTGTAAGCTTTGACAATATTGCATGTACTGCTGGGCCAGTAACCCAAGAAAGAAAGAAAGAAAGAAAGAAAGAAATATTAAGCACAAAATGCAAAATACATTAGCATCTTATCTGCTTCACATTGTCATTAGTAAGGGGTACAGTTCTATGGTTGAAGTGGCAGTTAAACTATTGATTATATTATCTTAGTGCACACACACACACACACACACACACACACACACACACACACACACACACACACACACACACACACACAAGAATTACAAAAGAATGTCCAAGATAGCTGTTGTTGTGTAAGCTTGTTTATTTGATGCATGAGTGGTCTACAACATGGCATACAGTCCGTTAAAGCCTATAAATGAAAAATGAGCACAACATTTATTTCCACGCTGTTGATATTAATATAATGCTGTACAAATCAACAAAAGAGCTTTCAGTGGAAAAGGTCTGAAGGCTCCACCTGGGAAACAGTGGCTGCATTCAGCAGACATACATACATATGATGGCTTCACAGTTTTAGAACTTGCCTGGTGCTTTTAGAGAGGTATGGCAGTTGCTGTAGATATTACACGGTGTTTACTTTCTGGCAACATTTATTCAGTAAAAGCATGCCGTTGAACTTCAGACAGTGAGTTAGGCAGCCCGGCCTCAGTGACTTACAGTGCAATACAATCCATTAATGGAGGAATAAAATATGTGAGAACACAAAGGAGTGTTGTTTGTCCCTTAGCTGCCTGCAAAAAGCTCTCTCTGAGCTGGGGAAGATTAATGAGCCGCCCTGGTAACATTTTCAGTTGCCCATGACGTTCGTTATTTTCAGTGTAAAGTAAATACAGTCCTCCTTAAAATTTTTCGAGGTTACCATATCCGATTTGGCTGCCCTTTTATCTCACAAGCTGTGCCGAGACTCAAGGTCGCCTTTGTATAAACTGGAGAAAAACTCTCCCACTCATCTGCCCCTGCTTTTGGTTTTGAGAGTAAAAAAAACAGAGGACCACTCTTTAAAGGATGAAATAGATACTTAAGACATCACAGATATAGAAATTTTTCCATCTTGATCAATAAATATAGACTGTTTATATGCTCCAGCACTTAAAACATCCACTTTTGTTCAGCTGCATCAAGATCACATCACATCACATTTGTTGCAGGAAACAAGAAATAAATTGCACCGCTGCAGGAAAGAAGAAATAATTGTTACAGTGGTTGCCCTCATGAGGGCGCTATTAATCTTGGTCAAACTTACAAAGTTTACACAAGTGGTCCAATAATTGTGAAAGTGAGAGGGAAGATACCTGCGTCATTAGATGAGTATGAGCTGCTGTTGTGGCTTTAATGCGCCTATATGACCAAATGTGTACATTTCTCATATTTCTTTAGAAATTAGTGCTGTTCCATAGTTCTGAATGTGAACACAGAGCAGTTTGTATGGAAGTTATCGCAACATACAGCCCCAGCTTGTGCCTCTCGTGTATAATCATGACTTCACAAGCCAGCTGTTTATCAAATACCATCTGCAATTTGCTCTTCAGAAAGAACAGGTGCTTTTCCTTTGTTACTCAATGATAACACGCGAGAGGCACAAACTAAAAGCTATGAGAACTTTGTGTGGACTGAGGTGTCTGAGGGCTGGCTCAGATGTGTGAGGTGTACAGGTAGGTGCTATTGATGGTCCAGTTAGGGGGGAAGTCCTGCACTGGGTGGCTCTTGATGTGTCTCTGCATGGCGACCAGGCTGTTGCAGAACTCCAGGCACAGCGTGCACTGGTAAGGCGCCGCCCCGCTGTGAGTCCGCAGGTGCTTGATCATGGCCGAGTAGTCCCGGGAGCGCTGACCACAGAGACGACACTCGAAGGGTTTCTCTCCTTGAAGTAGAGAGAACAGGGAGGAAGACAAGGGAGGAGGAGAAGGGGGTTTGAGAGAGGGTCTCATACTTAAATCAACCAGATCTCTCTTGATACAGTCACATGTCTGTCCTGTGTGTCAGCAAGAACATTCATTACTTTGATAAAACATAGGCATAGGGGGAAGCAGAGGACCATTTTGATAAACTGCCTGAGAACAACTCTAAGACATAACACCGATAAAGTAGGTCATGGCTTGTGTGAAGCCGAAGGTTGTTGTTTTCGAGAATTTGTCAGACGCATTAGAGGCTTTAAAAAGGGTTTCGTTCTCTAATATTTTTGATTAAAGTTAACGACGGCAACCTTTTCTTGTTTTCAGTCAGCTTCAATCACATAATTGAGATTGACATCATTTCTTGAAAGTCATTCCAAATCACAGATATCTTGGGTGTGTTTTGGGTGTGCAGAAAGTTTCAGACATGAGTGGAAATCTTGCTGAAACTCGTATAAGTCATTAAGGTTTAAGTGGGGGGGCTTATAGATTAATTAAAATAATTCATCATCATTGAATAGGCGGCACTATTAAAGAGGTTCCCTCTCCAAACAAAAGACACGAAAGAGGATGGGAGCGTAGAGCATGCCTACATGTGTGTTGAGTCATCAGGGATAACATTACATTTGAAAAGTTGGCCCACAGGAGAATAAATGTTTGAGAGCCTTACTGCATTATATTCCAATGTATTTTGTTATGTTACAATTTTGTGTTTTCCTTTAAATTGATGTGGGAAAAGGAAAAAATTGGTGCATGAAAATTCACCAGAATGCAAGAAATGAAATGTGTGACGCTCACGACTTCCACGGGGACGACCCCAAGGCACCCTGCTTCATATGTGTCCTCCCCAATGTTGAAAAACAAACGTACACACATTAAACGCTAAATATAGACGTTAAAATTCAATAGTTCATTGTTTAATACAACAGCTTTTGGAAATCTCTCAGTGAGAGAAAGTTTGAAAAGTTAAATAAGATTCAAGATTCATGATGAATTTATTTATCTAATTTATTTAATTTATTTATCATGTTCATATTTTATACAAGTTTTAGATCACATGCAACATCTTAAAAATATAGTTTTAGGATGAGATGTCATGTTAAACGGTGCCTTCTGTCTGAACAACTCTATTTTGAAAGTCTGTGTTTTGAACTTTACTCTGACTTCGCATGATTTTAACCAATTTTCTAAAAATTGTCTTGTATGATTTATATTGCTGCCAATCATTTTTGTTTTTATGACACATGCTGCAACATCCAATCTGCAGAGAAATCTGCTCGACAAGTCGTTCCAGTAAACATTTTGCTCAGTGTTACGGATGCATGGTAACACGGTCGTCATGGCACACTCTGCATTGCATTACTCTGCAGAAATAATGTAGCTTTACAAGCAGTTAAAGCTGTTTCTATCTCACGGAAGTTTCAAGTGTGCAGGTTTCCAGTTTCTGTAAGGTGAGGTTCATAGTATTATAATGAGTGTACACCATCACCTGCCTGGAAGATGGTCAAAAGACGAAAACACAACAGTCTGCTTTGGAAATGTTAAGCTGTGATGCGAGCGCGTGCTTCCTAGTAAATGGTAAATGAAAATTAGTCATAATTCACTTCCTTTGTTATATAATGCTCACACCTGTCTGGCTTTTGAGACAAGTGCACCTCCATCCAATTCTACTATTCACTTCTGTGACTTTTCCCCAGTTTAATGTTGCTTTTTTAAAAATGCTTTGTTCTTATCTGGCTCTTTTTTACCTGATGGTCGAGTTTATCTGATTCACCATGTGACTGAATTGAAAACAGAAATATTCACATTTTTGACCATGAAATACGCCTAATTATTTGTTTTTTTGCTCTAATGTCGCGCAATATAAAACTACGATTATGAGCCACAATTGTGTCTTAGATCTCAACGTGTGACGTCTAACCAGTGACTAAATGGCCACGTCTCGAACAGCTAATAAAATATATAAAAAAATTTCAAATTATTCATGACAAACTATGTACAAGCTGAGTGAATAGACTCAAAGAACAGTTTATTTCCCTGCACTGCCGATGAAATATTCTTCCTACCGGTGTGAACTCGGTGGTGCGTATCCAGTTGGTGTTTCAGACTGAACTTCTTGGGACAATGTTGGCACTGGTAGGGTTTTTCCCCTCTGTGTTCTTGTCGATGGGATTGTGGTTCATGCTGTGAAACGGCTCCTCTTCCACAGAACAGACACCTTGCACAAGTCTCACCTGCGCAAACAAACAAGACGTGGAAAACAGGGGAAGGTGTGAATTTGCGGTGGGCAGAGGGGGCCCGACTGCTCAAAAAAACATTATTTTATACAATTTCAAACGTACCGCAGTTCAAATCATGTCGCAACCAGAAAAATATAGAACCCCACGTGTTTGTTCATTGTTCTCTGCTGGTTTTTCACTCACGTCATTTCACTTTTTTTTGTTGGTATTTTTAATTTCCTACTTAATTCCTTATAGACAAACACACTAAAGCAACCATGTGTAACTCTTCACCTTAAAGTAACAGCTTCAAATTCATGGTGATGGTACAAGTTTTCAACAATGTTACGACGTAATGAGTTTTGTTTGCAGTTTTCATCTACATCACATCGGACGAATTGTTACAGACCTGGGATTTGTGTTTTTGACAGAGGTGTCGCTTTCAGAAACTTTGGGGATCGACAAATTGCAAAAGTTGATGATTTCTACATGATGCTGCGTTAAAGAGCCATGAGATCTACAGGCCGCCAGCATTTACTTTCACTAAATTAAATTTAGAGCTGCCATAAGAAAAGCTGCCAGACATTGTGTACATACAGTATAACTTATTTGTAAGCCATCATCATGATGTCACAAAGTCTGCCGTGAGAAGAGTACAGTAAAAGGTAGAATTGACAGGATATTTTAGTGTTGTGGAACGGTTTCTCTCCATTTGTAGTATTATGATAATTTTGTTGAGCGGTCAACAGAACACCAACAGGCAAATGATCTGAAAATTGATTAAAGGAGATGTACTATGCTCATTTTCAGGTCCAAAATTCTATTTTGGTTAATACTAGAGTAGGTTTACATGCTTTAATGCAGCACTGTGTTTCCCCTCTGTCTGTTTTAGCTCCTCCGCCTGCTCTGATTGGTCAGCTCAGACACGGCTAAACCAGCAACGCTCACTGTGTCTCCGTACGACTTTGTTCACGTTTTAAGCCCCCAGTTAGCTTCACTGCTGCCATGAATATAGGCATCGATGGGATCCGTTTTACTTTCAAGACCTTTTACATGCACAGGAACCTTTATGACAGCCTTAGGGAAGGAAAACAAGCTTAAAGTGTCTCCTTTAATAATTGAATTCCTTTCTTTAGTGTGACGCTTGTCTGGTTTTCAGTTTTAGATTGGTAAAAGTTAAATATTTTTAGGGTTTGAATTGTTGGACTGTTGTCTGTTGGATGAAAAAGGACATCTGTCACCATGATCTCTGCATTTTTCTCTCTTCACTTCATTTCAATCAGAAACTAATCAGCAGATCAATCGAGAATATCATACAGGGCAGTTACAATAAGGATTCTAATACTTGACACAACACCAGTTATCACAATTCATAGCACACGCACATCAGATATACCTGACTTTATTCGCCTGTCTGAGGCACAAGTCTATTTTTGTTCTGCATCCTGTTTCTAAAACTCAGTTAAACTCAGTTTCTACAGGCTTACTTTCCTGTCACTCTGCACATGTCTCTTGTCTGCAGCTTCACATCTTGGCGATTCTTTTAAAAATTAGAAAGGTGTGATTTTGAGGTTAAGGTAGCACCCGTGAAGCCTTTCAGTAGCGTATGTTTTTTAGGGTTTCTGAAGTGAAAACCGTGTAGCCTCATAGTATAGACAGGATGCCGAAATAAGAGGTGTTTGAGGAGGGGGGCGGACTGTAGTAGGGGAAATCAAGAGAATGAGAATAAACCACAACAATTGAACACTCACCACTCTAAACACGACCTACTGAGACCGGTTGTCATTAGCGATGTTTCCTGTCCATTATTTTTCTTCACCCCTCACTTTAAAAGACCTTACATACATGATGTTTTTATTTTCGGTGCCTTTGTTTCAGTAAAAGGCAAGAGTAAGACACTGAAGTGTGTGTACTGTACTGCTACACATTTTTTTCAATTATGTAGGAGAGAGAGAGAGAGAGAGAGAGAGAGAGAGAGAGAGACTTTCAATAGGTGTGTGAGTAGTATTATTCTGTACAGTTGTTACACTGCTTTCAATGAAGTCAGCAGTGTACTTTCATGAGAGCCTAATCTTTTGAAACCAGAACTTCATGTTCCACTGAGCAGAGACATTAGACATCAGATAAACCATGTTTATCAGCTTGATTGTAGAAGGTGAAATATCACACACACACACTCACACACACAGTGTGGTTTTATCTCAGTTTGTATTACTACAGTGGCTTACACTCATTGTACACAAATTATATTTTACATACTATATAATAATGTTTTTTTTTGGGGGGGAAATAGGCCAAAAACCACCGTTACATGCAGAACATACTGTACTGCGTGAATCGAGCTGTATCTGGTAACCACACCACTGCTCCTGCTGCACCATGCTTTCAAAACCACAACTCTCTTAATCACTTTCCATTGCGTAGCTATGTAGCTGGAGCCTGCCGAGGTTAGGGGTCACGACAAGAACTCTCTTACTATCATGTGAAATTGATCAGTTCCACGCAGGATATCCACTGCTACAGCCATAATCTCACTGTATAGTAAAAGAAATAGTCGCTGTAACTGTGTAAATTTTCTGCTTCTTTTTAAAGTCATTGCTGTACCTGACGGTGTGGAGGCTGAGTCCCGCAGTGCTAGATCACCAAGGAGGCCTCTGCCGCAGTGTTGGCAGCCTTTAACTCTTTCTGTGCTGGCTTTGGGTTCTTCATTGTAACTGGGGAAAAATACATTTTCTGATACAACAGTTGCAAAAAAAAAACAAACAAACACGAATTGTACCTTTAACAGTAATGAATAATAATTTGGGCTCCAAAGAGGTACTATACTGGAGAAATATATAGCAAATAAAAGTCTCACATGTCTGCATATATTATGTGTTATCACAGATTACATCCTGAACACCCTTTCCTTCCTCTTTATCCCCAACCGCAAGGTATTTACAGCGCTTGCTCAGCGTTAAAGCGCATTTAACTCCCATATAATGTGAGAATTAAAGGAACAGGATAATGAAGAGTATCTTGTTTTCCTACACAGATGCATTTCAACATGTTTGAACAATTTCTTGCGGTACAGGCGAGGCCAGTCTAAACACTGAAACTGCATTTCAGTGGGTGGAAAATCTTGAATTCTGCAATGGAGGGGAGAAATGTAGGGGGCTCCCCTTTACACACTGTTTGGTTAGACTGTGTGGAACACTGTACAATATGCATAGATAAGAAAAAAAAAAGAGGTAAATCACCCCAAAAAAATAAAGTCTAGTGGGTTTCACACTATCCTTTTATCACAACAGTGGAACATTCATTCAGAATTAGAGCAAAGCATGATTTGTTGTTTTAATATGATAATAGTTAAAATTTTAATATTTAAATTAATTGTAAAAATGGTTGATTGGTGTGTTCTTTGCTCCGTTGTGATTGTGACTGAAAACTAGGACTGTGATTTGTCAGACAAAAGACAAACAAAAGGGTTTGACTGAGCAGGGCTGACAGGGAAGGGTTAACAGGTGAAACTGCTCTAGTTGGAAAGTGCAGGAGGCTCGATCACACGCATCTACCCAAGCAGCAGTGAGTCAGGTAGCTGTAGCTGTCGCAAGGGAACAACTGAGCAAATTAGGGTATTCTAAATGAGTCTGCGAGAGGAAAAACAGGGAGACAGTGACTGAAAAGAAAACAGAAGTTTCCAAAATCACGTCCAAGGGGTTGACTTACCTCGGCTCGGTGGTTTGAGTGGCCCCGGTAAACGCTCTCTGGCTGGGTTTTTTTCTCTTTAGCAGGCCTTGCTTGATTATGCTCCCCATCCCTGTGGATCCAGCATACAGGTTTTGTGTGTAACGTGGATGAAAGCCTGAGTAGCCCATTACAGAGCTTTGCAAATGGGAGCCAAATAGGGGGAACATGTGTGGAGAGGTGAGGGAGAATGGGTAGGCTACGGACGACTGGTTTGTGGGCTGGAGGGGGCGAGCTGCAACTAAGTTTGAATAGTCCGCCGCTATCCGCCTCAGGGCGTTCACGGAGTTCCACATGTGCGGGGGGAAAGTCCAGGGAGAGGAGAAAGAGGAGCTGCTGTTGGCAGGCCTGGTGATAACACTTTCTCTGTTGTAGGGTGGTGTCGCCACAGGGGTCAGTCGAGCCTTCTTTCTTGGGGACGGCGGACTATTGTGGTTCTTGGCAGGATCAGAGGGTGAAACGTTTTCCGAGACATTGCTATCATTTGCCTCATCCACTTGGGGCAAAGTCTCTCTGAACTTCACCTCTCGAATAGGATTTCCTTTTTGCCTCTGGTCTATCTGCTCTGCACTATCTTTTTCTTCTTTGACCCCTGTTATTTCTCTTCTCTCGTCTTCTTCTATGGCTCCGCACCGGAGATTGTCTAGCTGCTTCCGGCACTGGTCCTCCAGCAACTGCATCTCCAACAGCTGGGCAGCTCTCAGCAGCAGGTGCAGGTCGTCCACGGACACCTCCAGAGTCTGTGTGTAGGTGAACTCCAGAACTTGCTGGAAGGTGCGGGGTGAGAAGCACTCTAGTGTGCACTGGACTGGGCTGTCTATATCTCCTAGCGCTAGCTGCTCTGCTAGTCTTCTGCTAGCACAAGCCAGTACCAGCCGATGAGCTCTGAAAGTTTGGCTCTTTACTGAGATTATGGCGTCACAGAGTGACCCTGAACGACGTAAGGCATCTGCCTGCTGCAGGAAATGGAAGTATTGGGTGTTGTTGATTCGGACCATTTCTGAAGTTTGTAGAAATGAAAAAGCCTGAGAAGAGAAAGTCAGAGGAACAAAGAAAAAAAAAGAAAGAGAGATCCCATCAGGTCATTACCTGATATGTGACATTTCTAGAAATGCTAAACAGTAAGTAGGAAAAACACTGTGCAAATCAACAGCAGGGATCGGTTTCTGATTAACAGATAATATGTCCTGTGTGGTTTTTGTACTGTTTTTTTTCCACCCTTTCCAGACAGCATTACCTGTACCGAGAGTTGAGGGGGCCGAATGTATCCGAGGCGATTTCGTTTGTTTATATTGTGTCGAGTGAGTGTGCCTTTTAAAATGATTTTCGTTTTAAAGCAGCCGTATTTATAGCTTCACAATAGTCCCACGCATTCCATTTTTTTAGACTCTCAAATACACAAAAAACTTTTCCTCAATCACAACTGTGTCTGATATCGTGTCTGAATGTCTGCTCGATGTGTGGAAATGTGCTCAGTTTTGCGAAAGCTTTGATATTCGTCGCTCTCATACACACTCTAAAGCCACAAAGCCCTACCAGTATATGAAACCATGACTAATGACTGTACACACGAGTAAACACGAGTAAAGTTCGAACATGAACAACAATAAGACTGTATCTGGACACAATAAACATCAAATACAAGAGTGCGCAGGGGTGGAATATGTAAGTATGTACGAGTGTTACAGACATATTTGGAATTTCACAACTAAAATTGAGAATACATGGATGAAAACGCTGCGGCTGTCTGCCGAAACTACCGGATGCCTGAGACACATTGTCATCTTCACACAGTCTGAAGTCTATAATGAAGTTTTATGATTATACAGTGTGTGGTTGGTTTCTGCAGCAGAGGTCACAAGTACTGCATTTTTCTTTTTTTTTTTTGCACAATCGCAACCCCATTCGGTCCTCTGATGGTGACTGTAAATGGAAAGTAAATGTGAAACGAGATGACATTTAGTTGTCTTGTTACTGGAATTTGCTTTAAATGTGCATGCATATTTGCACGCTCTCTACACCTCCCTCTCTCTGCGTGTTGCCAAGTAAACATATTCAGTTCAATCATATTAACGGAAAAGTGTAGAAATTCAAAATAATTTTATCCATCGATTTTAGACGTAACAGCGCAGAATGAAAGCCGCAGCAGAGCAGCTCAGGAATCAGAAGGTCACTTTCAATTTACTCTAATTTAAAGGGTCAGACAGCAAGCTGAAGGTCTCTTTAAAAACGCATTGCATTACATCCGCATTACAAAATGTGTAATGTTGAGCACACGGGGCTGAGAGCATGCAGGGAAATGATCATGCAAATCAGGCATGCATAAGCACAGTGAGGCCTATCGTTCGTGTACGTTGACCATTTTTGTCACTACGACAATTTCGGCAGTCAAAAACCATGAGCTGCCTGATTAAAATGATTTTATATATATAAAAAACGTATTTATTATGCTTTATCATACAATTTATGTGCCCGTATCACAAATGCAGTGAGTAAGTGACATAATATATTAAAAAAAGTCCTCTTAAAATGAGTTCTGTGCAATATACGATAATGCATTTTGCACGGTAGTCATTTTCATTCATATGCGTTTTTATTTACATAACAAAAATAACTATAATAATAATAGTTATTATTGAAATTATTTTTATTGAGCTGTTATCAATATATAGTTGGTGTAATCGTGTGACAGATGTAATGTCCCTATGGCCATAGTCATTTTAGCCGGTGGATTCATGTAGCGTTCTGCAATGCATGTTATGAGAGATGAATTTAAAGTTAATTTAATGTGTTAAAGCGAAACTACGTAGTTCTGGAGAAGAAATTCAAACTCAGAATTTTAATATTCACATATTAATGGGGTAATAATACAAACTCAGAAATATGTATCTTTTCCATAATAAAATGAATATGTATCTTTTCCGTAATAAAATGAACGAGCCGTTCTCAAAGGAAAATAAGGTCACCAGAACACTGGTTGAAGCTAGAGAGGTGGCAGGGTCCGCCACGTATACACAAAGAAAAACTGTATGAAGCTGTGTTGTCCTTTAAGGTCAGTTTTTTGTTTATTCAGTCATGAAAACAAAGAGGGTTTATTTAGTTTGTTTGCGCATAAAAGAAAATTAATCAATGAAGATCGTTCACCTTTGATTAGACTTTCTTCCCAAAACAACGGAGTACACCTTTAATTTCTCAGTAAGAAGATTTTGCAGAATCGTGAAAGGTTGTGCGACGTGTTGTCGCGAAGCCTTTGTCATCGGATTGGTATCTTTTCATTTATAGAGACAGTTCAGAAATGATGCCGTCTGTCACTGGCGAGCGGAGCCAATCCATGACCTTTAGTTGATGACTGTTATTTAGATCGTACTTTCAGTATTGCTACTCACATTAATGTGAAGCACCTGTCATGTCTGCTGTATAGTTTTGTAGCATACAGGGGTGCTCTCCTCAAACTGCTGGCCTAAGAATCAATACTTCTCTCGCCTTGTATTCTGCACTATTAGACTGTAAGTCCCAAGCCTGTCCATATCTTTTATATCTTTAGAATATATTTCTTTTTGTAACACATTGGCTTGTGCAACAATCAAATTCCCCCAGATGCCGCTCAAATCTACAATGCACTCTTGCAGAGATGTGACATAGTTAGCAGGTCTTTGAGCTCCTTGCAGTCGCGGTGCTATCTCAATGCTTACACTGGGGGAAAACCATGCATGCGTATGTCAGATTTACACATCCTTTGACAGGACATGAACTTACAGCCTGCCTCCTCACAGCTGACATGTAAAGGATTGGAGTCACAAGAGAGAAGCCTGCACTTAAAGTCCCCATGGGCAACAGAGGATCCATAGCAGCGCGCTAGTAAGGGTTCACAGTTGTTTGACAGAAAATACAGCTAAAAAGACCAAAGATGAACAGTGTAAAGGGTATCTGTTCGTGGTTTTAAGTCTCGGAAACTTAAGAAGCAGCAGGCTGTGTGAGTGAGACACTTACCTGGTGTTCAATGAATATTCTCCCTGGAGAATGATGAGCTACCTCGCGTCATGACTGTGAGGTGTCTTGTGAAGTGATATGTCTGTCTGGGTACAGGTTTTGGTGAGGGACACGGTGGTTTCCTCTTTTGTCTTCACAGTCCCTCCTCTGCAGCTTATCCCTCATTGGTCCATTGATTATGGTGCTAAAAGGTTTGTTTTTTGGTGATAAAATAGTGACTTTTCTACTTCACGGAAACCAGTTATTGTTTTAGCATTTTTGTTTTGTTTATTTTTTTGCTTAAAGCATTGAGGCTGTTTGATACTATTTAACATCCTTCAACTTTTGAACGTGCAGTGCAGGTAACTAAGATTGTATATTGCATTAAAAATCACACACTAAACAGAAAACAGATATACGCATTTTCTGAAACTAAGAGATGTTCAATTTGACCAAAAGAACTATTTGCGCACACAGTACTTGTGTGGGTGTGTTTGTGTGTGTGTGATTGAGAAAGAGAGGGAGAAAAACGGGGACAGTGGTTAGAGGGATGTATGCGTGCCACACTGATGCTGTGTACCTGTACATGATTTCCTCCCCTCCAGCATCACTTACTGGTCACTACATTAATAGGCTGTTTTGTGCTGAAACAAAAACCACCTCAAAGACTCACTGATCTGTGACAGGAAGCATATAAACAAAAGGACGGTGGTACCGATATGTAGGGCTGGGCTTTGCTGAAACACACTCCCTTGAAATAGAAATATCTGCTTCGCCCTTTCGATATGTCAGACCTCAGTGTGAAAAGACGTAAAAAAAAAAAAATAGGCCAACTGTAGAGCGCTGGTCACTTTAGCCGCCCCCGACGGTTGAGTACATTGTGATTCCTTTGTTTGCCTTGAAAGCTTTTCCCAACCACTAGATTATTCATTATCAAGCAGTTAGAACTAGAAATAATTTAAAACTAGCTTTAGAATTACTGTTGCACTCTATTGTATTTATAAAACTCTGCAATATGTTCACTGATTTTTGGGGAGGCGGGGACGGAAACGGGTGAACTTTAGCATGTTTAATGTTGCACAGTTTTTGTATCAAACAAACAGCATAAATAGCACATAAATATAAATATATATACAATACATAAATACACTGTGAATTTTAAAAGTTGACTCTAAAATAGTCCGGAAACCAATTACCTCAAAGTTATATCTAAGTTGTACGAGCTAAACAGTTTTAATGACTTATTGTTACTTACTTACTTTTAGTCTACTAGTCCCACTTTGTCTGATTTTACAGTGTATGTCAATACTAATACAGGTTGAAAGTTGAATAAACCTGCCACAGTTCACCTGTTTCCTCACTTCTCTTATGTCAAATGTTCTATTGCACCATATGCCGATAGAAAACCGAACTCACACCTCTTCCACCTAATTTTGAAAAAAATAAAGTGTACAGAAGTCAATGGTGAGCGACAAATTTTTGATGCTTATTGAATTGCACCATGAAACACACAAATGACATTTATCGATTTGAAAGACTGTTTTGGAAGTCAAAAAAGTCGCAGTTCGTCATACAGACCACTTATTTTTGTTTGGAACCAGTCAATTTTCTCAAAATACGTCCCTAACAATGACATGGCCGTCACCTGAAAATCACAATTTAGGTCATATTGACAACTGCACGTCACTTACACATCTGTTGACTGTGTGCAGTCATAGTGGCATATTTAATTGGTTTATGACAAACTGCAACTTTCTGAAGTTGAAAAATTATCTTTTAAATTGACAAACATCCTGGTCTCTGGATTTTTTTGTTTTTTTTTGTTCATGCTATTACATTCTATTTTTATTTGCTATATTTTCCTGTTCTTATAAATGCATAATTTGCTGTGTACTGCCAACCCTACAACTGAACTCTGGTTCACTACAGACAGACATGAAAACAGGGTGTATGTTCAAGTCAGGTCTGAAGCACCACCACCAGGAAATGAACCGTGTCTCTCAGGTTGGTTTATTGGTGGACAACTTACATTCAACTAACATTCATCATGTTGCCAGACACACAACTCCAAGTTAATTTTATTTTTGCTGTGTGTGCAAGCTTTGCAAATGTTACCCAGAGTCTGTGTAAAGCAGGTTGTTGTCAAGTTCTTCAGTCACTATAAACAATAAGGGGAAAAGGCAGTGTACAAACCCCATTGGATTGGGAAAAACAATCAAACAAAACATGAGAAGAGCCTATAAAGAGAGATAGTGTTCAGCACAATACACAAGCCTTGAGTGTGAAGAGAAACAACAACGTTTAAAACTGAAAGAAAAAGTAAACAACAAGCACAGTTAGCCAAAACCACTCTCTGCACTTTCCTTTTCAACAGCTGGAATAGATTGTTGCTGGTAAATTGCAGTCAGAGAGCAGATGGCAGTGTTTACTGATGCAATGAAATCTGATTAATACGAGAGAGTTTAAGCCCATGTCATATCACATGGCAAAAGCCCTTTGAAGTCACATCTGGTATGAATTGGGGCACAGCAGACAGAATACAGGGTAGTGTTTCTGCTGAAAAATATCATATTTCATTGTTAAAATACATTTTTTATTTATTATTGATTTATTTCAGTTGATGCTGTTGAATTACCCATTTGATTGAAACTGTGAATTTAATTAAATTGAATATTAACCTTGTCTTTGATATTGGACTTAAGTTAAATAATGAATAATAACTGTATTGTATAAGGCAGTCAGATGTGGTTTGGTTATTGAAAATGTGTCTATTTGAGTCACTGGATAATTTACCAGCAGTTTTCTGGGGGGACTGTATGTGAAAAATTATTGGTACGATAAACACATCCTCATATCTAAACGACTGAATAGGTCGATTATCAACGTCTTCCAAAATTATACGAATCGGGTTCCCAAAACAACATGATGGTTCCAGCATAACAGTGACACACCTACCAGACCTGTCTGGTTAGGCTAGGCACTAAAACGTCTTGGTTAGGTTTAGGGAAACATTGTGGTTTGAAGGACTGCTTTACATCCACTCGGCTACAAATCATTATAATTTCACAGCTGCCTGACTGATAAGCAACTGTAAAGACAATGGATAGATGTCGGACCATAATTCGACGTCAAACAACAGGTTTGATTACTAATTAACTTACATTATAGTCAACAGCTAATGTTAGCATTCAACCACATTCTAGCTAAAATGACTGTTTCATACAATACTCTTTTGATATGATACCATTATGAAAGGCTAAATTAATTCAGAAATATCAACACATCTTGGAGACATTTGTCTAAACCTGCAATCTGCAAAAACTAGGGATGCACCGATGCATCGGCTGAACATCGGTATCGGCCGATGTTTGCCTCGTTAACTGCCATTGGCCATCGGCAAATAAAAATGACATTCGCCGATGGCCGTGGCCGATGATTATATCTTGATTTGCGGCATGAACGCTGTGCTCATGGAGAAACTCTTTTTTCCCTCTTTTTTTTTTGGAGAAATCCGGAAACGCAGCCCTCCCGTTTTCATGTGGACAGCGAATCCGCATACTTTCCAAAACAATGACGCCATCGCCGCATCTCGCAACGTCCCATAACAACAGCAATGGCGGACCGCATGCTCGTGTTCGTGCCGCAGAAGATATCAAGCCTTTCTCGCAACTTACCCGCCTTGTAGTTGAGTGTGAGTCTCAGCAGGAGTTCGACCTCATTAACGGTCCACACAAACGATTCCGGTTTCCTTGCACTCGCCATTTTCATCTTCTTCTTCTTGTTCTTGTTGTGTTCGGTTTCTCCGTCTACTGTCTGTTTGTTTACAGCGCGCAATTTTACTGTGCATGCTCCGTGTCTTCTTCTCCGTGTTTTGTGAATGTCAAGCGCCACCTAGAGGCCTGGAATATGAACTACAGCGTTTTCGCTCATTTTCAGTAGGTCCGTGTTGACGCAAATATCCTTAAAACGATGACGAGGAAGACGGAGATAAAAAAGATTGTTTTTGCCCGTCTGGACGGCCCCTCAGACTTCAATTGACACAGCATTTAAGGAAAGCCAAACAGCTGCCTCCAGACAGCGCCAAAGCAAAACAAATAACAAACAAGGTGATGGAGTTCATTGCTTTAGATGACCAGCCTTTCTCTGTAGTGGAGGACGTGGGGTTTCAGAGTCTAATAAAGTTTATGGAGCCACGCTACACGTCGCCGAGTCGACATCACTTTGCCAAGGTCTGTCTCCCCGAAATCTTGTCATGTGAACTAAGGTTATCTTAAATGTCAACCAGAAAGTGACATTAAAGGTTGTTTTTGTTTCATAAATTGGTCTCATTGGATTTGTGCTCATTCAAGGATAGTGTTATGAAGAGCTGAAAGACTTGTATGTTTCTGTGGCACAAAAAAAGGAATAAATAAAAAAAAGAAAGAACATCGGCCATCGGCCAAGTTGTTATGTTAAACATCGGTATCGGTATCGGCCCAGAATTTCACAATCGGTGCATCCCTAGTAAAACACATGCAATCAAACAGTAATGTTAGATATGAATTTGTTGAATGCTAACATCAGCTAATGAGATATCAAATATGTTGTTTTACCTTGAAATATGGGCGAATGTGCCTCTAGATTTCCATGATCTATCATATTTGCAGTTACTGATCAACTGGAAATCTGTAAAATGACAACGTTTTGGATTATTTACCTTTATATAACTTGCAACCTGGAACACAGCAGCATAATATTATCCCAGCATTCAAGTTTCCCATCCTGCTTCTCCTCACTTCCTCCTTTTCGGCTGTAATAATTAGTACAGCCAATATAGCTGTATGCTTTGGCCTCTTCACCTCATGATGGCCATGAAGGGTCCATGTCTGTAGCATCATGCTTGCCTGGCTCGCTTGTTCTGGTGCAGAGCTCCTGCACTAGCTGTCTGAACAACCCCTATCCAGTCCGGGCAGAGTCAGGAAACTGCATGGCTAACCGAGCTAACTTACTCATGGAAGCTACAGTTAGCAGTAACTTTGGCAACAAGTAAAGATGAGCAGCCAGGGGACATCAGAGAAAAAACAAAACACATTTGGTCCACTTTCGCGGACATAGTTGGTGGTGAGTGACATTCAGGCTACGGAGCAAGAGCAGGTTTTTAGAAAGACAGATGGCGAATGAAGGAGGCATCAATCCTCACATTAATACATTCATTTGAAAACTTGAATTACTTGTTGCTTTGCAGATTTTGATTGTGAATACAAAATTTAAATGACAATAAATTCAGAGATACTATTAGAGAGTTAAGGTACTATTTGAAAGACAGTTTATTGCTAAGTCTCATTCCCCACTAGTCAAATACTGACGCTTTGGGCTGTTTTGGCGGGCTGACCACCAACACAAATTTGACAAGTTTGGAAACCCAAAGTGTTAAAAATATAGAATAAGACTCAACAATGAATTATTTTCCAAGTTGGACCTTCAAACTAACCAGCAGTATATAACATAATCAACTTAGCCCCAACTTCTAAAGTAATGAACACATCAATGAGTACTCTTTGAGCACTTTTTCATGCTTTAACTTTTGTTTTGTGTTTGAGTAAGAGTTTAAATGGAGGACTTTTGTTTTCACACTGTGGTATTGCTACTTTTACAAGGTAAAAGATGTCAGTAGTTTTTCCACCACTGTTTGACACCTATATAGTCATAGGACATTAATATAGTGTTAAACACAATGTGGTTTCCCATGTAATTGCTATGATCAAAGGTTGGTCGTATTGCTGCATTAGCAGGGGGGCAACAGTGACATTTTTTTGGCATAAAGTGATCTATGGTGGACATGTCAGTTGCTTTTCCCACCAACTATTCAAGTGTCTTCTAATGTACAGCTGACCATCCATGATCTGTGTGTATGTGCGGGTGTGTACGTGCTGAGGTTGAAGCTGACATTTATGGCTACTTTGTCCGTGCAAACAGTTATCATCAAGTATTGCTCACACCACTGGACAGTCTGATGTCATCTGTTCCTCTCAGAGAACTTAACATTATACCAGCACTTAAATGTCATCGTATGCTATATGGGTTAGGAGACAACCCAAAGTGATGCGCAGGGCTTCACCTTCCAGTAATATCAAGACTGTTAGCCCAACACACTCCTCACCACCTGCTATCCCCCCGACTGTTAGTTTTGCAAACACCCTCCGACACCCTACCAAGCATCAGTGCTGACTCACTGAGGTGTCTAACTGTGTGGGGTATTTGAGGTGCATGCTCGTCAAAGCACATTCTGCATTAGCGTGACCTTCAGCGCCCACACATCTCGTATGATGTTCGCAATGATCTTTTAATTCTTTATGTAAGAACACACATGTGATGAGACCTTTGATCCACCTACAAGGGACTTCAATTCCTGCATTCTAAGGGGTTTCATATTGTTGTTTTGTTGAATGAATCAAAGTGTTACCGAACTAAACAAAATGCACACTCAGATTGCGAAGTGATAGAAGTCTGGGTTAATATGAGTCGTCTTACATTACCACAGTGGCGGTACGTGAGCAGTCGACTTCAGAGGAACCGCTAACAAGATGACTGATGTGCGCTGGAGGCATCAATGACAAACTGTCACTGTACAGCCACAGAGCCTTTTCACAGTAATCTGGGTTAGGACTACCCGTTAGGGTTGTGGTTTGGAAGTGAACCTGTGCAGGGTGAGGGGCTGGGGCTCAACACTTCTTTGTAATTTGTGGGTGAAGGAAGTGTGAAGCCTGCCCACGGAAATGATTGTGAATTGATGCTTGGGAACCGTGTCAAGATGTTTTTATCAGTTTGTTTTAGAGAGGGTCTGATGAATAATAATCATCAATGCGTATCACACCATCAAGTACAGGATTTGATTAGAGCAGTCATTTGTTTAGTTGATACAATTGTTACTCATCGCCCTACATTAAGTTGAAAGGTACACACTAATCAGTTACCAACAATGTTACAATGATTCAAAGATCATCATAGGTAATTAGAAGTACTGTACTGTCTCTGTAAGTGGTCGGTTTTCTCTCTATCAATGCCTAAACAGACCTAATAGATGCAACTTAAAGCTATTACAATGAACTACCAATTTTGTTGTTTATGGCGGCCCCTTTGGACAGAAGATGACTCAATTAAACAAAGCAAACTTTCTTCATGCTGTACTGTACCAGCAGACTACAGAGCAGCTTCTTTCCTCAGGCTGAGAGACCCCTCAGTTCACCCTCATGTTTGAAAAAAAGAGTCCATGGGTCTGGCATCGCACTCCTACAACACTGTTGAACTGCTGAACCAGAGATATTGCCTTTTGTGTTCTTGCTTTTCAAAGCCTGGTGCCTACATTTCCCACAATGCAACTTATCCACTGAGTTACATCAGTGGAGGCAAATTTATCAGATTGAATACAGCTTCCCCTGGAGCCACAAAAGGCTTGATACTATGTTTTTCGCATATGCAGGAATTCTCCCCAAGACCTGTGAACACACTTTGATGTGCAAAATTGGTGGCGGCATCCTGTAATTCATTGAGATACGTATTGTGTGTCTTCAGTTTCTTTGAGGTTAATGAGGTGATCTAAATTGCATGTTGCTTTTCCTGACAAAGGAAGTAACCTGCATATTTTGGCATCACACGCACTGTGGGTGAAGGAGTCACTGAAACTCCATACTGAGAACTGAAAGGAAACCTTATCTGATACTGTATGTAAATGTTGGTTAAGATTTTTATCTTGTAGAAAGTTTTACTATCAACGATATATTACGTCAATGTTTGACACCAGGATGAGCATGTTTTTTTTTTTTCCACAATTTGAGTTCTACGCACTCAGGTAAACTTCTGTGGCTGCTGACTGAGGAACCCAACTGTCAATTATGTTGTAATCTGGCACAAAACAACTGTGCACTTTAGGTTTCTTTTTCCAAAGAAATGCAACTGTGTGGATGCAGGAGAAGGTTAAAACAACTAATTTTCCAGTCTGAGTAAGGCAGATGTTTTTTCCCCTCTGTGGCTTTGACATCATCGGGCTCATTACACAGAATGCATCATGGTCAATCTTCAGCCTCCTGCATGTTGCGTCTGCATGTGAGATGACTGAATGATGTTTCCTAGTGATGTCAGCATGATGTCTCAGGGAGAGAAAATCTGCATGTGTAGAAGTGTTTCAACAAAGCACAGACAGTGTTTTATGGGTCATTCATTTTTATTACACTATTAATTAGCTTGACCAGTTTTAATTTCTCAGATTGCTTTGCAAGTACATTTACACAACAGAGAACAGTGTTGCCAAATTGAAATATCTGTCTGCTTATTTGTGGAGCATGTCTTTGGTTAAAGGTCTGAATGAAAATGAAGAACAGCTCTCTCAATGATGCTATCGACATCCCTAGAATCAATGTGGTATAATTGAAATCAGGCAGACAGAATCAGTGTCTCACAAATACACAAATTGAGTCATTTGGTTCTACTTGTGCTTAGTGCCACTCCTTGTCAATTAGGCAGAGAGGCCTCGTGTCTACCTCTGTTTCACATTTCGGTAATAAACTTGTCAATGTTTGTCTCACACAAGCCTCTAAAATTACATTACAGGTGAAAAGCATGACCCTTGATCCAACTGATTATTACATATAAATAAAAAATACAGAATAATTACATCCAAAACACAGCATTGTAAAAGGCAATAATGCAGCAATTAAAATCTCAATAGTATTGTTTATATTTTTCGTCGGGAAGTAAGGGGGACAGACCAACAAAGAAGTCTAGAATTTGACGGAGGATGTACGTACAAATGTGATTGGAGTAACTACAGTATACACCATTCTAAGTCTGCTAAATGCTGGTAGGAAACCTTCAGTGGTTTGGGAAAACACAGGCAAGCTTATTCTCATCTATGGTTTCAGTAGTATCATTACAAGATCAACTGACTTAAACTGTGAACATACGACGTTTTTCATTCACTAACTTAGCTGTACAAATTATACAAGGGCTATGACTTCTCTTCGCCCGTCATAACTCAACTGCAACCTGCAATTAACCTCCCTAATGAGAGAAACTGAAGATTAATCCTTAAATCGTAATTCAGATAGTCGAACAAAAAAAAAGAAAAAGAAATGCTAAATAAGGACCTTTTTTCTCTGAATGGACATTTGCAGGTTTTTAGGGGAAAACTTCCACCAGTAAAGAAATAAATAAAATATGAACTGATTTTGGTATGACTTATCTATACTATAGCATATAGGTAAAGACCCATGATTAAAAAGCAACATCCCACTATGTGACCTTCCGCAACCGAGATGGCCTGATAGAATTAAGTAATGGAAATCAACCCTGACAGTTAACAGCCAGAAAAAAGGGGGCAATCCCTTTTTTTTAACTACCTATACAGGGCCATTATGTTGATCATAAATATGACAATGAGTCATTCGGTGACAGGCTTTTTATGAAGAGAGTAACTTAAATATAGCATCTATAGAGTGCTAACATTCAATGTTGTTGAGTTCAAATTTGTCAAACTGGCAGATTTAAAGACATACAGCATGTTTTTTTTTTACTACTATCATGCCCGAGTGTGGTCTGTTTTTAATACGCACACACCGATACTTCACGTTACTATAGCTGTGGCCTCCTCTGTAAAGTATAATACGCTTTAAGTTCCTCCACTCTGACACACACCTGCCAACTGTGAAAATGAACAGGCTGCTACAGGAAGTGATGAGAGGGGCATTAGGCGTGTAGTGTGTCTTGTCGGATGTGTCGAACACGTCACTACTCAGTCTACTAGGGGAGTGATGGGGTTTCTACTGAAAAGAAGATGGAATCTCAACGTCTACCTTAAATACATTCAGAAAGAAGTTACTGTGTCGTTGTCTTGTGCTGGTTTTTACAACAGTCCGTTTTCAATCAGCCATGTTAGGAAAATGTTTCTCCCTCTCGTAACAGCACAACGTACTATTTTTATGTATTATTCCGTTTACATCAATGCAAATTAATCATAGAAATGTCTACATCTAGTAGTAGCATGTATTCCTTACGTTATTTACAGTGTCCAGTTTGAACGGTGACATTTCCGACTTTTTCAAAAGCAATGACGAGAACAACACAAAGAAGTACAGCAGCATCATACACCAAGTTGTCATGCTTTCATTAAAAAGGAACGGACTTCTGATTATTCTGGGTTTTTTTTTACAGTTCTTCAGGTAGCAGTTCAAACAGAAATAGACTCATTCACCGACTAAATTAGCTCAATGGAATATTTGGTATGCTTTCGCCAAATAATTTGATCCTCAGAAGTCAAAAACATGGTTTTCTTTTCTTTACAGTGGTTCTGTATCAACTAGTGTGGTCTTTTTGGCCTTCCGTGTGTTAAATTAAAGTCTCACACATTCAACGTAAACACCTCCGCATCCTCACTTAATGTCTGTGTCGTAATATTAGAGGTATTGCCCAATGTTACAGTAGCTCCTGGAGGTAAGTTTAGCTTTTGACAACTAGCTCAATTGTCCTTTCATCACTGAGTGGGTTTTAAAATTGAGAATTGTTACACCATAACTAGGCTGTCACTCGCACTCATCTACACAGATACATTATATCTAACTGTGGTACAATTTTGAACAAAGAGACTACTACTGAAAAATAAATCCTATAAAGCATTATGCACCGTTCAACTTTCTAGTGAGGGGCGGTAGGTCAAGTCATGCCACTGGGATGGTTCTCCTGTCTATGACGTAAAGGTTTTTCTCAGGATTATGAAACGCTGTGGCAACGCTAATGGAAAGAACAATGCTCGGACTCTAACCCAGAGGAGGAGTATTAGGTTACAATAGGTGATGTGAGTTTGTAATCATATCTCAATATTCACATTCTGGTAATGATGATGGGTTGTTGTCGGTCATTTACAATGGGTTTTGGGATGCACCCCATACTTATTCAGTTACTTTATGTTTGCGACACATCTTAAATCCGTCATAGGGAGTGTAGCTGGGACACCACTGTTAGGAAGAGTTGGGGGGGGGGATTGGGGGGGGACAAAACAAGTGGTCAGGCATGACTTGTTGGCAGCCCCGGTACCTCAGTTCATCTGTTCAAAGAATTTGTAGGTGGGGTTTTCATAGCCGTGGTTCTGCATTTTGTTGAGCTGTCGTTCTTCTGGTGTCAGCATGGGGTCGACCTGCTGCGAGACAAAGAGCTTGGATTATTACACACTAAAGACAAAGTTCATGAGCAATGACCACACCGTCATAACCATCCATCCAATCATGACTTTGTTGAGGGTATAGGGTTTCCTTAGGAGGCGAGTTAGACGCGCAACTACGTAATTTTTACTGTTCGGGGGGTCTCTCAGGCCAATAATCAGGGAAAAATAATGCTTGAAACAAGATCAAACAAGCATGGAGGGAAGGAAAACATTCATGGATGTATGTCGGCTTAAAGTTAGAAGAAAAGATAGACAACATTCTAATCTTTTTGTTATATCAGGGCCCAGCAGACTGTTAGCTTAGCTTAGCATAAAGACTTGAGACATGTGGAAACAACTGGCATGGTTTGGTCTACAGGTTACAAAATCTGCCTCCCAGCACCATTCAAGCTAACTAATCGCTAATCTTATATCTTGTTTGTTTGTTCCTGATGCTGCTAGCTGGATATATGTTTTTATCCTTGGGACAGAGCCAGGCTAGCCATTTTCCCTATATTCCAGTCTTTATGCTAATCTACCGTTAACTAACTGGCTGTAGTTTCATGTCTACATTTGTGAGAATATTAGCCTGGTAATCTTGTATTCTAACTCTTGCAATGAAATCGAGAAAACATACTTCCAAAAATGTCGAACTATTCCTTCAACTTAAAGAATCACACCAATGTTTTCTTTTCTTTTTTCTGTCTTTACTTCTTTTTTTTTTTTCTTTTTTTTTTTTTTTACATATTTAGCACATAAAAAGTTAATTTATTTTAAAATGTTAAAGCTGATAAAGTATTCCACAATATTTAGCCTGATACCCATTATTCTTCACAACCATTGGTTTATTTATTCTATCACAACATAAAATAATGGGAAGTCAGTGGATATGTTGAAAGTAGGGATTTAATCTGTTTTTGTTATGCCCTGGGCAGAGTTACTATAGGCCAGTGGTCCTCAATAGGCGGCCCCAGGGCCGCATCCGGCCCGCCGGCCTCCTCTTTTTGGCCACGGCCCCGACCTGTTATTCCTTCTCTATGTGTTTTGGTTGGGTCAGCATGTGTATACCGGGAATTGTTTCCATGCCAATGATACACAGACAGCTGGGTCACTCACTGCTGCGAGCACAATTTTTAACTTTCACTTTCATTTTTGGAGCAGTTCGCATCAGAGTCCTGCACGGGTCTTATTTTGCAAACCCGCACCCACCCGTACCCGCCCTAATTGAAACCTCATCCGACCCGTTTTCCGACAGAAGCACAAATTACATACCGCACCCGAGCCGACCCGCTATAAATTGATACCGACGCCCGACCTGCACCTGAAGGAAAATTATACGGACGCAATTTTTTAAAATGAAAGTAAGCCAGTGTGGGGAATGTGAGTTCTGGGAGGGCGCAAGCACGCATGAATGAGTTCAAATGAAATATAACTGCTTATCATTTTGAAATGCAGGAATATATATAATAATATAATAAAATATTTTTTATTTATTTTTTGCACGTGACGCCTTAAAAATGGCAATTGTAAAAACGAAACCCGCGCTCACCAGGCGTCCGACCCGATCCGCACCCGTGTCCCACACAGTACGTTGTTTTTCACCAATTTCATCCAAATTGTGCGGGTCACCCGTCGGGTACCCGAACCCGTGCAAGACTCAGGTTCGCATATTGACATTTTGCCGGCTGTAGGAGCCTAGATTGCACGAAAATGGCGTTTTCCACGTTAACTGCTAAAAGAAAAATGGACAGTGAAAATCGGCAATTCAAAGAAGAATGGACTGAAAAAAAGGCATTCATTCTCCCTCCAACCAGCACAAGACCCATGTGCTAAATATGCCAGGAGACTATAGCTGTGATGAAGATTTCCAATTTGAAATGGCATTATGAGACGAATCATAGGAATTTTGAAGAGACATTTCCTCAACATTCAGAGGTAAGAACAACAAAAATAAATGCACTGGAATTGTCATATCAAGCTGCAAGCAGGATTCTTGTCACATCTATGACACAACAACAAAAGCAACAGAGTGCTCACTTAGAGTGGTGTGGATTTCAGGTAAGCACAAGAAGCCATTCTCAGATGCAGAAATAATAAAAGAATGCATGACTGAAGTGATGGACACATTGTTTGAAGGCAAACAAAAAGGAAATATTCAACTATGTATTTTAATTTATGTCAAAATGGAAATTACATTTTATTTTAGTTCGTATTTTGTTGTTGTTTTGAATGAAAAGGACATTTTGTTTTGAATATTACAGTATTATTGCATGTGGCCTGACCGACCTCAATACATGGACCTTTGAGTCATTGAAAAAAATCTTTGTAGCCCTTTAAGATTTGTATTTGAGTACCCCTGCTATAGGCTCTAAAACAATATAAAGGAACACTTTTTTTTTTTTTTTTTTACATATACTATAATAATACATTTAATTTTTATAGCGCCTTTCAGGGTACCCAAGGACACTTAACAAAGTGGAACAAACAAAACAAAGAAAAAATGAATAAACAAAAAAATACATATAAGATAAAGAAATAGAAAAGTTGATTGATGTGGCTGGATCTAGAGCTGATAGGCCTTATTAAAAAGATGGGTTTTTAAGTCTCTTTTGAAATTCTCCAGAGAAGTCAGTTTGTGGATTTCAGCTGGGAGAGTGTTCCAGAGAGTGGGGGCTGTCACACGGAAGGCTCTGTCGCCAAAGGTTTGTAGTTTGGTGTGAGGGATGGAGAGCTGGTGTGTGCCTGATGAGCGTAGTGTCTGGGCGAGATTGGGTATAGGGATGGAGGAGGTCAGACAGATATTGTGGGGCGAGGGAATGGAGAGATTTATAGGTCAGAAGGAGAATTTTGTAATTGATATGTGATTTAACTGGGAGCCAGTGAAGGGGGATGAGAGTGGGGGTGATGTGTTGCCAGGGCTTGGTGCGGGTGAGAACCCTGGCAGCAGACTCCATTACAGTAGTCCAGGTGGGAGGTGATGAAGGCATGGATGAGGGTCTCAGCCACAGGTTTGGAGAGAGAGGGCCGGAGTCTGGAGATGTTTTTAAGATGGCAAAAAGCTGATTTAGTAATGGATTTTATGTGTAATTGGAAAGATAGCGTGGAATCTCTTTTTCTCTTCCATTAAACTGCTGTGGGTGGGGAGGGAGAACACCTTTTTAAATGTATGTGAGTACATAAAAAATGACGATAAACTAAATCTTGCACATATACACAGAACACTGTTTCTTAGTTAAACCATAAAGTGCAATACAACTGCTGTGGTCCTTTAAGACAAGACTGGCTGAAACAAAAGGCCCGTGTGGGGTCGTACCTCTACGATTCCATGGCTGATAGTGCCATACGGCTTCCTGCGCACCAGCAGCAGGCTGATTACCATCACCATGGCGATGGCCACAGCCACCACCAGCAGCCCCACCATGGCGCCGCGGTTAAACGTCTCCAATGCATCAGGTTGCTGTGGGCAGAATTGTGCAGTGAGACGCTAGACGAGGTGGACACTTAGCGACACAATGAAACAGGCCATCTTGAAAGAATTTCTTACCAGCTCATCTCTCTCAATCTCAGGAAGCTTGTTGACGACCTGCTTGAGCTCCACGGAGGTGTTGATCTATGAGAACAGATGGAGGGTGTGAGAATCAAGGAACTAGAAGGACACAGGGTCTGAAGTATGACCAGCCTTTTTACACGATCGTCATTTTACCTTTTCCTCGTATTCGTAAGTCGGGCCTCTCTCAGATGTAGTATAATCATATTCGTCGTCTGCAGGCACTAAAGATGGAGACACGGAATTAAACATGAAGCTGTGGGCAAAAGAAAAAACAAACCTCTGAAATCATTGTAAACATGAAAACAGCAGCTCACCTTTCTTATTAGACTGCAGCTCTTTTGGCAAAAAAGAGGGAAACGTGTCATTAACAACAGCAGCCTATTACACAATTAGGACAGGCTTATGGATGTTGAATATATGTGTGTGTGTGTGTGTGTGTGTGTGTTTGAGTAGGATGTGGTTGTATACCAATGCGGGGAGGATAAGGCCTGTTCTGGAAGGCTCTCTCCTCTTCCTCTTCATCATCCTTTTCCTCCTCACTTTCTGCAGGCAGGAGCTCCTCAGTAGTGCGGGTCTCGGAGAATGAGGTGGTCATGAGCTCGCTGATGTCTCCCCTCTCTGCCTTGACAAGCTCCTCTGCAGGTGACAAATAAAAAAACCCAAAAAAAACAGAGGTCAGCTGGAGAGGTCTGCGGATTTGACAGCTGATAATATGATGGGTACCAGCAGCTGAGCTTACGGATATCACTGTGCAGCTCTTCGGCCAGGGAAGGATCCTTGTAAAGCAGTGCGAGACTCTGGTTCATCCTCTCCTCGATTACATGGAGGTGTGTGTACACCTGCAAATCACAAACATCCACTTCTAGTCACGCCGGGCTCCAAAAACACAGTAAATAAAACATCTGAAGGCCTTCTTCACTAGAGTCATCTTCACAAAACATATCAGCCTTCAAGCTCACATAGTCTGCCCTAAAAAACTACCTTTACCCAATTTATACTCACTCTATGTGCACATGGGTATGTATATGCACTGTATCTTTATATGTACGCAATACTTAAATCCAAATATGAGGCACCTGTACGTTACTTGAGTAATTCCATTTTCTGCTACCCTTTACTTCCAATCCACTACATTTTAGAGGTTAATAGTGTACTTTTTTTACTCTACAACATTTATTTGATAACTTTAGTTACTAGTTTCTTCCTTTCAACAAAATGACTTTTGATACTCAAATACATTTATTATCAGATAACTTTGTATACTTTTACCAACATATGACTTTTGGATGTTTTTTACAACACTATATAATTGTGTTTTCATCTGTTGCCTTACTTCTCCGTATGTTTCTATATTTTGCTCACGCTGCTCATTACTGTTTAGAATGCGTATATTGTATGTGACAAATATTCTGTTTTTAATGTATGTGTTGTGATATTGGGCTGTGATAAAGTTTGACTAAAGAAAAACCTCAAGAATCCACGTTATTATTGTCATTATTCCAAGACGTAACCCAAGTATGACGGTATCCCTAGTGATATTCTCCGATTACGAGAGTCAAAGACCTCATGTTTGGAGAAATCAGGTCATATTTGGGCCTCATACATGACAAAAATAAGATGTATCCGATATCTTCGTTTAATAAATGTCCTGTATTAAAAAAGTGTATTAAACCCATATTTGACCTGATATTGGGCATATCTACTAAACTACCCAATCATAATGTCTTGAGTTCTGGTCTTTTTTGCACAGAGTTCTAACAATGTCGAACAGACTGTGTGTTGAAGTGGTCTTAGCCGTGAGAAGAGAAGCAGTGAATTGGTTCCTTAAATGAATGGAAAATGAAAGTCCAGATAGACATTTTTCATGGATTCACGTGTCGAAAGGCAGCTTTTGAAGTCAGCAGAGCCCGGCTTTGATCTCTGTGTAATGAAAAGAAGATTGGGAGCTACTTCACCTCTGTGAGTTCAGTCCCAGCTCTTCAGCACACAATGTTCCGTACGTTTCTCGGTCAGCAGAAAAAGGAGCCCTCGCGTATCAAAAGCACAGGCGTGCGCGGAAAGCATTTTGAGTAGCAGAAATCTCACACACCTGGAATTTCATCTGCTCAGCCTTCTGCGGGTCGACAGCCACAATGTGCTGGTAATGCCTGAGTGTGTGTCTGCGGTCCTTCTGCTCTGCGGCCATGTATCGCTTCAGAGCCTGCAGCACGCGCTCCGGCTGGAAGAAGAAGTTAAAGAGAGAGGCTAGAGTCAGTGAGATAAAAGATGTTTGAACTTCCTTTTTATGTCGCTTCCTCCTCCTCTCCTCTGCGCTCCGTGATGGACTTACCTGAGGGGGATCGGACTGCACTGCAGTCAGGTAGTTCTCCAGGGCCAGTCGGCGGTTGTTGTTGAGAATGGCCTCCACTCTGGCGAGATGAGTCTCCACCAGCCTCTGTCTCTCCCCTGCAACCTGCTCCTCCAGCGTTTGCAGCACGGATTGGAAGTGCTGGACGTGGAGAGACGAGGGACGAGTGAAGATGGTGCAACATTGCCACGGGAGAATTCAAATTACAGAATTAAAGCCAAGGCTGGCAAACGTCTGCTTACCTCATTCAGGGCCTGTCGCTCTGACCTTGGCAGATTCTTTGCATGGTTGTCTGCCTCTGCCCATTCCTTCATGATCTAAGGAAATAAAGAGACATGATTACAGTTTATCCTACATGATATAAAACAGGGTCCACCAGTACAACCTGTATGAACTGCACACTGACAGAGGCATCGACATGATATGACTGTACAACTTCTTAAAACTACAGAATGTGTGTATATTTATTTTTGCATATCAACTGGTGCACTGTCATCCAAAATTCCTACACTGTTTGGTTTTTAAAAACTGGCTTCAAACAAAAGTTTGATATTTGAGTATATTTCACGTATTTGCTGTCCTGCTGAGAGCTAGATGAAAAGATTGATACAGTCCCACTCAGCTCAGATCAACAATAGCCTGGCGCCATCTGAAGGGACCAGAATCTGCTCATCGTCACTTCTAAATCTCATAATCAACATGCTATATCTGTACAAAATGTGAGCAGTAAAAATAGAGATTGCGTGTTGAGACTTTAAAGGCCCTTTAAAGGATAGGCCATGGACATTAGCAGTAGTTGTTAACACTGTGATATGGTGCACTAGATGATTGTTGTGCAATTCAAATAAACATGAAATGAAATGAACTGAAATGCAAAGAACGCTTCGTGAAGTGACTCTCTGGGGTCTCTGTTGGTCGCAAGGCCACATCACAGTGACGACAACACAGATATAAATAAGCAAGATAGCTATGACGCGTATCTCGAAACTGTTCCTTAAAAAACAAAAAATGGGACAATAGTTGTCGTGACAACATATTTTATCACCTCACAGCTATACACATGAGCAGTTATGAGCAATGCATTGCATAAAAAGAAAGCCCATGACATTGTCTGGCTAGTTTTGAAAGAACATTAAACATATCATGACTGTGAATCTGTAACAACACGGTGACCATCGAAACTGTTGAGCAAGAAGGCTTGATGGCAGCGATGAAAACACAGTAATTGTGGTGTGTGAAACCACAGCCAAAGCCCAGAGAAGGGCTGTTTTTTCTTTTACAGAAACTGTTTTTTTAGATCGTGAACAAAGATACAAACACACAGAGTCAGAGACAGATGTGATGTGTGATAGACTTGTGTGTGAAACATGGCCTCCACAACCATTGCAAAGTATACTGCTAGATTATTGGAAATAACTTTAACCCCTGGAAATAAGCACTGACATGACATTCTGTTTGAATTATGGCGCTAGTTGATTATATGTGGGAATATAAACAATCATACCGAAGCCATTTGAGGTTTTTCAGTTCACTCGGGAGCCTCATCCCGCATTAATGAAACAACCGCCCGACCCGACAGCCAAAAAACTATTAGCCTGTTCGGAGCCCTGTGAAAGTCACCTCGTTGATGCGCTTCATTCTGCGCTCCTCCAGGTCCGTTTTGGCACGCAAGAAGTTGGCATGCTCGGTGTCATCCACCGGCTTCTCAAAATAAACATCGACGCCATCTGTGGGCCGAGGCGTAGTCACTGGATGGGAAGAGACAGAAAACAGAGGTTATTACTGTTGCAGGAGCCAGAGAACAATTATACCCTAATTAAATGAACAGCCCTGGTCAATGTGTGTCTCAGGGTGTGCACGGAGGAAATAGGAAGACAGACGGAAGGTCATTTTACACAATGACTGTGGGAATGTGAAGATTTAAAATTTTTTAAAATTTTTTTTTAAAAAAGGACCGTTGACAACTACATCTGCTTCATTCTGGAGAGAATTTAGGTGAAAAGTGATGATAATTCCTGATGGAGTACCAACATCATTTTGCGTAACACACAGATTTAATCATTACTACTGATTCTTGGGCTTTAATGTTTAATCTACAGAAATATTGGAAAATAGGTTAAGAAGATTATTGAAAAAGTGCTGAAACTACTGATCTCATTCTGCCATGAGCTATTTCATCTGGGTAAGTGATGGTACTGCTTTGTGGTTTAGAAAACATGCGTTCCAATATTCTTCAAAATGTGAGTATGAGGGATAGAATAGTTCTTCTGATTGTCAGTATCGCTAGTTTTTGCATCCTATTGCAGAGAATATAAATGCAACACTTTGGCCTTTCTCTTTCTGTAGTCATCACTCTGTGGTCTCATTCAATGTCCCGCCCACAACACTATCTGATTGGTTACAAATCACAAGTAATAGCCTATAAACGCTGAGCAATCTGATTCTGCAAAGGAGCAAACGTAACGATGTCGTGTTAAATATTACTTCGGTGAAAGTGAAAGTCACTCATACGAATAACACTTGAGTAAAGATCTTAAAGTATTCTATTTTAAATGTACTATTAAAAGTACAAGCAAGTTTACATGTGTATGATTATCAGTATCTAGGTTTGTTTTATCCTAATGCCAATGAAATGATTTAACTTGAAAATGTGTCACACTGGTTCTGAAGCAGCATGTAATCTGCAAAGTAACTAGTAACTAAAGTTCTGAAGTAAATGCAGTCGAGTAAGGGTTAGGGGTTAGGGTTAGGGTTAGGGGGTTAGTATGATGTTTGACTAACCCTAACCCTAAAATGTAGTGGAGTGGAAGTACAAAGTGTCAGAAAATCTAAAAAAAATACTCAAGTAAAGTACAAATACCTCAAAATTGTAATCAAGCACAGTACCTGAGTATATGTCCTTAGTCACAATCCATCACTGCTAGAAATTTAATGTATCAAATAAATGTAGAGGAATGGAAGTAGCAGAATGGATTAACTCAATTATCTGAATTTCTTCCGAATTGTACGAAAGTGAAATACTTAAGTAAACTGTAGTTAGTTACATTCCATCACTGGTTATTCTAAATTTTGACACTGAGATTTGACACCGTAAAAGGGATAAAGCGGTTACAGACAATGGATGGATGGATTTCTATCTGTTCCAAATATTGGTTATCACTCTCCTAACCTACTAATGATCCCACAGACAGAGAGCACCATCATGGCTTACCATCATGGTTTTGTTCTTAGTTAAATTAAGTAAAATGGTCGACTGTTCTATTTTTCTGTGCACACCAGAATAAACTCTGCTGAGGCCTGGAGGTTGCTGTGAACACCAGATACAGCCCCCATATGGGAATAGGCACTTGCACCAGACGAATGCATATAAGAGGTGCATGGGCGGGTGCGAACATTAAGTGTGAAGGCACTCATTTCACATAACGGAAGGACACTCACAGCTGTCTCCTTTGATCAGAGGTGTAGAGGTGGTGGGCTTGTGGCTCTTCGGGTAGTAGAGGGAGTCCAGGTAGTCTGACGTCTGGTAGGGACCTGAGTCAATCGGGTACTCGTACTCATCTGGATCTTTCACAGCTATGGCCTCCTCTTCCTCCTCTTCTTCCGCCTCCTCCTCATCAACTTCCTCTTCTTCCTCCTCCTCCTCCTCCTCCTCCTCTTCCTCCACCACCTCGTCATCCTCCTCCTCCATGTCGGCCTCGTCCAAGTCGGTGTCAGGGGAGGGGCTTGGCGTGGGGGCCGTCACTTTGGTGCTGTGGAAAAGCGGTAAAGGTCATTGCTCAGATGTCTACGAAGCATGCAACGCGTCTTCCTCCAACATCTGGCCAAGCTGAATCATCTTACACAGAATTAAGTTTTCCACTGGTCTGCGATGAAAGCGTCTGAGGGCCGGCGGGGATGTCTCTCTCCTCCGTCTCGCCTTTCCCGCTGGAGCCCCCTCGGCCTGGGCAGCACACATACTCGACACCTCGGAAATGGTCTCCACATGGCAACAGCATCCCATAGCTGTGGAGCTCCAGATTTTCACCAGCACATTCCTGCGAGGGAGGCAATCAGAGCCACAAAGTTTAAAAAACATATTGCTAATCAGGTTGCAATTTAATATTGTGGTGTTAAAATTTGCACAAAATACTGTAAATTCTAAATATAACGAGAGAGCTTCTACTTGACTTTTTGAATATAATGAGCGACTGTTGCTATGAAGGAGTGATGAACTTTTGCTTGAACTTTCGACATCTTTCTATTATGGAAGTAACACCTTAGGTACTGATAAAGTATGACGTGCGCACAACAGCACCAGTGCGCAGACCTGTCCGACCCAAACCTGCTATTTTCTGTTAGGCCTGGCAACAAAAGCGGTTTTAACTTCGCATCGGAAAGTTTATTGGGCGCATGAGAAGTTAAACATTTACAAAATGTATCAGCGGAAAGTCCCATAAAAAAAAAGAGACAGAAAAAAAAAAATCAACCTTCTGCTTTTCCATGGCTGTAAGCCTGTATTTCCTTAATCGTTGGGCTTCACTAAACAATATTAAAAGGTCTAAAAATTGTACGAACGCCATGTATCCACCCTTCTTACCTCCTTAGCAATGTTGTGCCAGTACACATAGCTCTCACAAGCATCCATCTGCTCCTGGTGGAGGAAACGGCATCGGTCGGGCACCAGCAGGGCCTCGCTCACGTACTCGCCCTCTGCAGCGGGACGGAAGAAGAGGCGTCATTTTGAGAGTCAAACTTGAGAACTCAGTGCTGCGTTTGAACCTTGAGATTAATTGTGAATGTGCATTTAATAAGGAAGAAAAGAGAATACAAGCTGCACCGTACATAAAACACAAGAAACTAGAGGGGTTGGATGGGGCTGGGCTGCATATATTAGGACTGACAGAAAGCATAAATGTGTAATGTGCGAGCACTTTGCCGGTCAAACTGCAGCTACTGTCAAGGACATAGAAATAAACGATAAACCATACATGAAATGGAAAGGAGGCTTTATAGTACACAAACAAAACAGTACATGTAGTAATCATTCCAGACCTGTTCTCCATACAGGGCTGTTATTACACACTGTTCTTTCGCAACTCATACACCCACACAACAGGCAGTACAGTAGAAATCGAACAAGCTCGAGCCAGTTCTTCAGCGCCGTGCAAAATAATAATGCTCCACGACTCAAAAGGTGAGTCACTGCTCATTACACATTCATTCATTCATTCATTGTTAGCCTATCTGCCCCCCTAGTGGCCTAGAGCAGACATGGCCTCTCTGTAACACTGCAGAGGCGTTCATGCTGCCCTGAGCCTGTTAAACTGCACATCCCGCATTTGTATCTGAGCCCGTCTGCAGGTTTAACAGCGACACAATTAGAAAGCTCCAAAGAGAGTTTTCTACATTAAATCTAGACTAATCATAAGTACACTTTAACTATGTTAATCATGAGTTAACTTAAAATTGCTATTTTTAAACTCGTTTTGCACCAAGTATATTACAGCTGTAATTAAAAAGTAGAAAAGCACAATTTGAAGTGTATTTCTGTGTGCTTGTATGTGCTAAAGTGGAACAGCTTAACGTATACTTTGTATACTTAGTATTAAGTGCTGTATGTTGCTGTGTATGTAGTAACATACATACTTGATTAGTTCACTTATTTGTGTTACAAGCACATGCAAATGTGTTGTGAATGTCTCGCAAATATACAAGTAATACACCATGAATAAATGTAGTAACGGCATGCTCAGTTATACTTTAATACAATTAGTAAGAGAGGACACTTTGCAGTTCATTATCAATAGACTTCAGTTTTACTATGCTGTACTACTTTGAACATTACACACCTTACATTTAAAATATAAAAGTATACCTCTAATAAGTTTTATATGCCTTAAATATATTGCTTATACAATAAAATATACAATTTTTTTCACAAGGGTGGTATGCAATCAGTGTGGAGATCTTGTTAGCTTATGCTTTTACTAAGATAGCACAGACATATTAATGTGTTTTTCTGTTCTAAGACAGAATCATAGTTTATGTCACTGTTTGTTTTATGCAATGTGCTGTACATTACGTAACCGCTTAGTTTGGACATTACACATGTAGTGTTTGAAAGAGAGTGTCTAACACGTAACGTGTTGTTGATGACATAAAGCTGACCCTGCTGTTTGCACTGAAGGATTTATATTGGTCTGTAATGAAAAAGAATAGAAATATGTATAACATACATATACAGTCTGAGAAAGGTATAGGCTGAGGCTACATCCCACAATGCCTACCCTTTTAACAATACATTATGACCAACTTCAAGGGTAATTGTTAAGGATAAACCAATACAAGCTTAGGCGTTGCTCATGAAATCATACCAAGTGTTTGTCTTTCAATGAAATAAATGTATATCTATAAATGTAGAGATAATAATTCAACAATTTGTCTAGGGAAATGTGCTTTATGGAATTTTGCTCAAAGTTAAATAAAAAGATTGAAACCACAAGACCAGGCCAAATGTAACGTGTTATAATGTGTATATTTGTAAAAGGGACTATTTGACAATTTTGTTTTTTATTCGTTTTAATCCTTGAGTTGCAGAGACGCTGGTAGGTAGATTTTGTCATTGTTTTAGGAAACTTTCTTCCCGTTCTGCAGTTATCAGTCTCCTCTCTCCTCTCTATGTCACCAAATCACACTTCATCGCACTCATCTTAATGAAAATATATCACTTACAGCTATTTTAATTAGTGAGTTTCAGAGGGGCTGGTAGGTAGACTTTGTTATCCTTAGACAGAACTGGGCTAGCAGTTTCCCCCCCACATTTCCTCTCATGGTGTTAAGCTAAGCTAACTGGCTGTTAGCTGTAGATTCATGTTTAACAGACAGACATGAGACAATTACTCTCAGCGAGAAAGCAAGACATTTAGGGTGCAGCACGTCATCCCACTGCCTCTCTCCCCACATTCCCCTCGTAGATGGAGTATGCAGTAAATCTAGAAACAACAACATGAAGACCTGTCTTCTTCCTCTGCAGGGACATCGGAAACATGAACCCATGTATTCTTGGTGGTGTAACTGACCTCATGGTCATGGTGTGTTGTTTTTACCTAGACAGCGGTAGGGCAGGACTATGAAGGGGTGTGTCTGGCAGCGGCCCCAGCCTTTCTTGCACCAGGCGTGGATGGTGACGGGTCTTTTCGACTCTTCTATGTGTGAGATCGGAAGTGCTGGGTACATCTGGACGTACGGGTACATGCAGAGACGACAGGGACACAGAAACAGGTAGATGGATGGACAGAACAGAGGGGATTGGAGACGAGAGGAGCGGCAGACGGGGGACGATTGGTTAGAGAGGGGGTTGGAGGATGGGTTGGGATCGGGGAAGAGCATAGTCAGTCGGGAGAAGACTAACAAGGGAAAGAGTCATGCAGCATATTCTCCAGCTACTTACACAGAGCCATGTCAGACATTTGACACGGCGAACTGAAGGTTCATTCTTTCATTTCAATGAACATTCTTGTCTTTAAATGTTTCTACTTTCCCATCTGATTACTGGAATTTAAAATCTTGGCCAGAAATTTGAAGCACAAACACATAATGTGGACAGAAATGTAGTGTCTGAATTCACACTGAAGGGCTTTCTTCACAAATGTCAAGGCAAAAAAAAGAAGGCTTTTGTATAACAGACACGCTACTGTCAGCTAATCGCATTACAGTCTGTTCATGGCTCATGGCTGCTGCTGCTGCTGCTGCTGCTGCGCTCTGTGTCTACTTTGACCTCCAGATGGCGCTTGGTTGCCTTTTACTTCACATGATTATTCCTGAAGGAGGAGTGTGTGGAGAGTATGTGTACCATTGATTACCTTAAAGTAAGTGTTAACGAACGCATATCAGGTAACAACGAGGAGGAAAAGTGGATGGAGGCACAAATGAAATATGGAGATATTCCAGCAGGCCTCCATCGCGTCACTATATATGGTTAAATATATAGATGCATAGGACAGGTGTTGGACAAACCAAATTAAAGACAAGAGCATCATACTTCATTAAATTAGCTCTGGACTGCGTTGCCATTAAGCTTAATTCTGATTTTAATAGATCCAGACTAGTGTTCATCATCTGACCGTTAGGCTCAGGACCCTACCTCCTGACAGTAGGACAGGATTTCGCTGGGCTCTTTGAAGCAGCCCTGGCGGCCCTGAGGATCTGGCTCCCACTGGCCCGTCTGTAGGTTCATGTGCAGGAGCTGGCGGCCGCAGAACATGGCGATCTGCGGCTCTGCCACCTGGGGGCCGGGCCCGTTCACCTCGGTCATGGACAGGGCCTAGGGAGAGAGAGAGAGAGAGACACATGAGCGGTGAGGAGGAGTCGATACAAACACGCTGGCACATCATATCGTGTTTGAAGGCGAACAAGGGGCGGGTAGACCAGAGATAATTCCTAAATGTACTCTCCGACATTAGACCGAGAGCGTAAGGCATGGCGGTGGGCTGAGAGTGAGAGAAAGATCGAAAAACAGAAGAATGTCGAGGAAATGAAGAGGAAGCTAATGCACAGGAGAATTGAGTGCAAACTGTGAGCCTTTAGAGAATATCGGCGGTCGTCTTCCATAGACGACTGTTGAAATAACCCAGAGAAGAGCCAATGAAAAGGCTGACTTATCGACTGGTGGCCTATGCTCTCTGCTGGCTGACAGCACTGACAGTTGACAAAAGGAAGGACCGATGGTGGATGAGGAGAAAGGTGTACAGGAAAGATATGCAAGAGTATGTAAAAAAGACTGCCCCCCTCTTCCCCCACTCCAGCGGCCTTCTAGGATGTTGTTATTGATCCCGGGATATGTTGCCTCTGCCTTGGGGAGGGCCCAGGGGACCCCACAACAGAGGAACAAACAGCAGCTAGGGCTCGGAGTCAGGTGTTAATACAAGCTCATTGACCGATGGGCCACTTCACTACATTAACACACAGCACAGAGAGAGAGAGAGAGAGAGAGAGAGAGAGAGAGAGAGAGAGAGAGAGAGAGAGAGAGAGAGAGAGAGAGAGAGAGCCCAGGGGGGAATAAAGGAAGGGGGGTTAGAAAGCTCTATAAACAGGACTTCATCCACAGATTTTTTTCAGACAAACAAAAACAACGTGACAAAGGGCCAAAGTATTCCATGTTCCACTGGATGTCTGAGTCATCCTTGGTGCAACAGAGACTTGTTTACTCTGGCAGACTGGCTTTGTTCGAGCGAGAAGATGAGCATCTGAGAGCGTCACGCGACAGCAACATTGATGGTACAGAACATGCAGTGATGTGTACTGGCCAACCCCAAAACTCATCAAAAAGGCACCCCCGAACCCCCCGGAGCCACCCATGTATGGCTCCTATCCTTTCATCTGCGCTGACAGACAGAGAGACGGACGACAGACAAGACGAGCGACGCTGAGCCAATTAGGCGGAAGTTGCCCAAAGGGAAGGAACGGAGGAGAAAAAAAATCTGGGAGAGTGACGCCTGATCAAAGGGAAGCCCTGCTTCGGCCGACCGGAGCTGGAGTGTTTGAAGTCCCTAATTAAAATTCATACTGAATAAAATAAATATATAAAACCCCTTTGAGTAAACGTACAATAAATATAATAAGCCCCGAGCAGTCTGTGCGTTATAATTATGTTAAGAGGAGTTTGTGTTTCTGCGTGTCCTAGCAGATTTCTTACAAATTACACACCTACTTTTCATTACTGCTGACCATTCCCCAAAGCAGAGCCGTGTTTTTAAGATTTATCAATGCATTTTTCTGCCTTTATAGGCGGCAACGTTTTCCAGATCATATCAATAATGTCTGAATATCAGCTAGCAGAGGCTTAAAACAGCAGCTTTAGAGAGGTGATCCTCGCAGTGAACTCTTTGAGACATGAGCCGCAGTCAAATTTCTCATTTGTATGTTTTCTAATATATATATATATATATATATATATATATATATATATATATATATATACATACATATATACATATCTAATATATATATATATACATAAAAAGTCTTTTTTTAACACAATTCTTTCTTAAATGTTTCAAAATTTCCTTCCTTTCCTTGCAGTACATATCTTCTCACTGTTTGTCTCTGGCGTTCTTCTTTCCTGGCAAAGTTGCTCTCCCACACGTTGCTGTTTTGCAGCAAGTTTCTGCTGTCATCACTTGCTGACATCTCTGCCGTGATGGATAACTCATCTCAGGCAAAGTTTCAAGTCCCTGCAAGTTAATGATCGACCTGGCAGATAAATAGAGGCTATGGCTGCTCAGCAGGTATGGAAAACGTATTCAAAAATAGAAAATAATGACCAAAAATAACTCCATTATGCTTTGATTTACCATTGCACAATCAATCAGAAATATTATCAAAATGCAAAGTGCATTATCCATATTGTTGAGGCTGCTGGGGGGTAAAATGTTTGATAAAACAGCATTATACTAAAGATACTGTAGTGCTGCAAAGACTGCCGGGACTACAAAGGTTGTTCTCCAGATGTAAGAAAACCTGTTAGTTTTCTTTACAGATTCCAACAAATGTCACATCAACACAGTTTTATTAGTGGAAAAATAACCACAAATCTAGAGTCATATCGCAGTAAGTAAGAAATGTTCCGCTCCTGAACCGAATGTCCACGTTAGTTATTGACCGTGCTGAACCGGAGCTTTATATTGGGTAAGTGCGTTGTTGGATAAGCACGAGGAAACCCTGCTGAAGCTGCTGAAACAGTCTGTCTAGTGCTGCTGCTGAGCTAATGTCTAAATAGATATATCTCTTTGACTCGGGGAAGGTCAGTGCCATGAGGAAAAAAAAAAAAGAAAGAAGGAAGAAAAAAAAAAACTTCCGGATATTTGAGAAGATAACCTGGCAGCTCCCCCTGGTCCGGCTCTCTCTTTCTGCCTGCTCTCCACTACTGCACTTGCAGAAAATCAATGCTGAGCGACTGCAACTGTATCGCCACGTTCCCCCCAATCAATAGTAGTCCATCAGGAGCCTGAGGCCCTGACCTCCAGCACAGCAAGGCCAGGCTGATCTGGGACCAGATTAGATCTCGCCACAGTGATAACCCCTTATAGAGAAATACAGTTTTACAATGTGCAGTCGGGTTGGTTTGTTCCTCCACGGCAGCACGACACACATGGACTTGATATGAACATTAGTCAGTGGTTGACGTCAGATGGATCCACGCTGCTCTGGTGTGTGGATGCCACTCAGAGTCTTTGAAGGCGTTTCATTGTACGCTCACAGCAATAACAGAAACGGTTGCCAGCATGCGTCAGTCCTTTTCATTCTTACCCCGAAATGGCGAGAATCCTTTCTAGGAAGCATCGGTTGATGGATAGAAACGCATTCTGTGGAGTTGACTTGTTTATTTCCAAAGTGCGTCATGTCGATTGGTCAAATTGTCGACCTGTTTTTCATAAGAAATATAAACCGACTTGGCAAGTCAGTAGATGCAATACTCAGGATTCGGGGAAACATCTGGCAAGACCGTGCTTGAACTCAGGCATGATGATAGAAGCTGGATTTCAGTCAAGTGAATGTCGCTGTTGACTGTACTTGTTGCAAGAACGTACCGCCTTCTTCTGCTTTGTTTATGCTTTTGTTTCAATCACAGCATAAATAACTGTATTACACTAAAACATATAGCTTTTACGATGAAGAGCCAATTGTATTATGTCTATTATGCTTAGGCCTCGGATCACATGTCAGTGCTATTTCTGTCAAATCAACTGCAACATCCGACTAAAAGTTCAGCCAGGACACGACGGCAGCTAAACAAATGTTTATGCGCCGTGTGCGGCTGTCTGTGCAACAGGACGGTGGAGAGGATCTGCCAAGCTGCTAATCAAATTGGTCGGTTGACCAGGAGCAGAATCTACCTGATAACAGCAGTCAATTAAAGGAAAGAAGGTCTGCAGAGGGCACAAGTGAAAGGAAAAACAGAGCAGAGAGGATAATGTGTTTGCTTGGCTTGGTGTTGTTTATAATAACAACACATGTCGGCACACACCTACTTTTTCTATTTTCTTGTCTTTGTGCCATACAGACTAAGATTGTCCCCGGTATCAATTACCACTTAGTCCAGCCTCAATTAAACTAATATGGGGTGGATTTCCAGGATGAAGCTTACTGACTTGATCTGACCTGGTGCCAAATATTTTAGTTATAGTTCCTACTTCTTAACTCCTTTTGGTGTAAACCTCGGTAAACTTAATTTACACACAATAAAAAAGAATTTAGTGCAGCTTATGGCCGATTTAATATCGGAATGATGGCACACAAGAACATGGACAAGTAACGGTCAGTCTTCTTTACACTGTTTCATCTCATTTCCAGTCAAATTCTGTGAAACTGACACCACGGTGCAGTGAATAAATACATAATTCCTACATTTTGCCCTTTCTCGTGTATCATAAGATGACTGCCTTTGATGTGTGGATTATCACAGAATTGCGTTATTGTGATATTATCGTTATCATGAGCAGCGCATTGTAAGGTAAGGTCTATGATTCCCACCCAATATATAACACACAAATAAAAATGCTGAACACGGTAAACCTTTTTACCTCTAAGTATAGAATCATCATACTATGACAGATCATGTTTACAGAAAGAACTAATTTAATAGTAAAACATGCTCTGCTCCCAATGCTCTGAGGTCTTTCATAAACACATGGCTGTATTCACTAGATACAGATTAAATAGACAATAGTCCTCTGTGGGGAAGAATTAGGCTCTCATTGACAGCTAAGAATAGCTTCTGCTACAGTGAATGAGTCGCATTCTTATGCCTTGATTAAGCTGTTTTGTCCATGTTTTGTACGCACAATTTATAGCTGTATCTCTCTTCGGACTAAAAAACATGTGGTCAAAGCTTTTCAGTGTCTCTGAGTTGCGCAATTTTCCAGTTTGATGCCAATTGGACTAGTTGTCCAGAGTGTTGAAAAAACTGCAGTGAAAGGAAGTGAAAGTCTCTCTGAATATTCCCAGTCTCCATCAGGAGCTGAGGCTGATCACTGGTCCAGTTGGCTTCACAGTAATATTTCACAATCTGTCAACAATTATGCTTCTATTCCAGTAAAGTAAAGGGGCTGCAGATCTGCCCTCCACCAATGATTCAGAGAGGAAATGCCGTAGTGTACTGAAGCATCTCTGTACAGTACACTGAGGGGGCAGGGAGGGGGGAAGGGGGGTAAGATGGTGCCGCTCAACCATCCTGAGTCCCACATATCATGTCCTAGTGCTGATGAGGCTGAACAGGCAGACAGCCCAGAAGCCTGGCAGCTGCCCACTGCAGAGAGCGCTGCATCATTAATAACGACCTGGTGATATTAAGCACCGATTGGCTTTCTGCCTCTTCACCAGGTTCTTTGCCTCCGTTTGCTCCCTTGACATCCCATTTTTCTTTGCACTGCTAAGTTCTCCGTATCCACCGCATGCGGACTGTGACCGCGTCTCTTTGTGATCACACGCGCACCTGCAGAGTCACCATTACAGAGAGCACCACAAGGAAACTAAGTGATCCCACAGAGACAAGAGCACAATGTGCACTGGAGCAGAAGTTGTGGAACAGCTGATGCAGATATAATGATGGTTAATTATATTTTCACAGATATCCGTCTGGTAGAGGAAATTATGCTGCAGAGTGGAGCACTCGAAATAAGTGCCTGCAACAGATATGATCTTGCAGCATAAATACTTCTGTCAGTCGGGCTGAGTTTGGGCCGGGGCAAAACATTTACATGTTCCTCCGGCAGCTTCAGCCCTGTCCTAATTAAATTTTTAGCACCTGTTCCACCCTTATGTTGCAGGATGACTTCATCCTCTGTAATGATGCAATCTCCCGGCCCTGGCAGGCAAGCCGGAGCAGGAGAGGCGGAGCCCACCCATCATTTGTTACCTTTTACAAGTAGCTGCCAGAGCGTACAGTGGAGAGCCAGGCCATAAAATGCATTACAGGCTTCGAGTAGACGCTGCAGGGAGCAACATGTCATGTTATGTATGAACAGTCACACAGGGGCTTTTGATTGCATTTTTTATTCCCTCACACAGTTTTTTTTTTAGCATTTCAGATTTCTCCATGGAAACTATTCTATAGTTGTGTATGTATGCATTTGTATTTGTAGGTATATCTGCCAATATGTTGTGTGATGCCCTTTGGTACGTATGTTGTTGCGCTCTATAAATAGACTTATAGGTGCAATATGTAGGAAATGCCTACCTTTCAAATTCGTACTTAAAACAAACAGGGGACGGAATAGCAACAAAGTAACCCTTAACTGCTGCTAAATGTAGCTGGCGTTAGCTAATTTGGTCAGTTAGCTTTAACCATCCAGCTAGCTGACCGGACAGGGAGCTTGGAGCACTGGGGGAGTGTTGCTGTTCACACTGCTAACACGGGCGCTGGATACGCAACGACAGGCCAGGGCTAGCTGGTTAGCATGCTAACTTCTATAGATATCTAGTACACTATGGTTAATTTTCTGAAACCTTTCAAGTGAAATGCTTACATATTGCACCTTTAAACCTGCAAATACAAGCAAACACAGGCTTTCTGGTCAGAGGTTTTTTATATGCAGCTTGCTTGACACCTGACACCTGATAATCAACTCGAGACAACAGACCCCTGTGGAGCTAATCCCCTCTTAGCAACAGGGATCTGGGATATCCCATCTAACCAAAGTAGACCATGTAGTGACGATCTAATTGAACAACCATACATCACAAACACAAAACAACTCGTACAATTTCACGATTTATCCCAATTTTGTCTACTATACTGAGGCTTGATAACATTTTAAATAACATATGCCAGAATAGGAATTAGAATTATTCAATTACAGCAGGCACATTTACTTTCTTCTGCATGGTGTATGGACACGTTCGCATGTGACATAAAATAATCAATTCATCACACATATCTTATGTCATCATCTTTAGGATACATCGCTCATGATTCATGCTCAGGCTGTAGAGCAGGCTGTTTGGGCAACAGTACAAATAGCTTGCCAAAGTAACTGATGACAAGCAAGCAGGCTCGAGGTTCCTGTTGACGCTGTGTTCGAGATAGAACGTCAGCGTATGTTTATTCACTAAGGCTCAGAGTTGTAATGTCGACGGTATGCCTATGAAAATCTTTTATCCTTGTTTGGTCACATTCGTACTCATATTCTCTCTTTTCTGGTGGTGCAGATCATTTACCCTCAAAAACAGATAAAGACTGCAGGGTACAAGGTGAGGACTTTGAAGAAGGCCAAGTCAGTCTTGGCTGATCTCAGCCACCCACTGTCCAACGGCTTCCATCTGGCCACAGATACATTTGGCCAAGATGCCTGACCAATAGACTTAAGAATTCATTTGTCCGTGCTGCCATTGGCTTTTCAAATGGCCTTCTTAATATGTTGTGATATGATTTGATGATTATGTTTTCTCTGTAGTTATTGTTGTTTTTTTCTTTTTGCGTTTTAGTTATTGTTGCCGGATTGTAATGTGATTACGGTTGGCTGTCCGACAAATTTCCCTTTTGGGATAATAAAGATACCTATATGAGCATGTACATGACCTCGAAAATGTTTTTCCATTGTGTGTTTACATGTGTGTTTAACATTTTAACCGGTTGGGCTTTGAATATTAAAAGGTGCAATATGTGATAATTTTGTTTGACAACATTAAACATCAACCAACATTTTTGACATAATATGAAGAAATCATGACATCTATGAAGCGTGTTGCAGACATATCTACCGAAGGTTGGCCTGCTAACCAGCTAGCCACCGACCAAAAGCTCCTATGCTAGGACACCAACACATGCCTGATAATTCGTGGATATGCTGCCACCAATTTGTTTTGAATATTTCTCACATATTGCTCCTTTAAGAATTCAGTGCTCAGTGACACGATTATGCAGTTTTTTTTATCATTGTATCAGCGGCATGAAATGATCTTAAATTTCTATTCTAGGACAATGTATGGTTGCTATACCACAATACCACAAGGGTTGCAAGAGTTTACAGACATCAAGTCATTAAACACCCAAAGAATTTCTATGAGGTTATGTTGGTGATTCATGCAATAAAGCTATCTGCAGCTAGCTCTACCCTGTGCAAACAACAACCTTTGTCATGTCAGGTGTGAAAAGCCTGCATGGTTAAGTAGGACCGCTCTAACATTGCGGAGTGGCACATTTCCATCACTCATGTAGAGAGCACACCCACGTACAAATAGGTCTCGTCGATGCACAACCCATGCACGTTCGAAACACACACACACACACACATACACAGGCGTTCCTGTCTTAATGCCTCTCTGCAGCACAGATGGCTGAATAGTGGGAGTCTTTCCTGCTCTGGGGGGCCCCTCCCTCCACCTTCTCTCAAGGCTGAGCTCCATCCACCCCAAGCCAGCCGCTCTATCCTTGATATCCCGCGCGTTGTTGTCTCCCTCTTCCTCTCTAACAGCTTTCACACAATACCCGACACTCTGCTGTTTGGCCTCCCTCCCTAGGCCAGTGCTAAATGGCCAGATAGATTCGGGAGCATTCATCATTGTAATCATGTCGGTTAATTATTCATAGGCTCCATCAGGCCTCTTCCTGGTGTGGCATGTACTTATTAGAGAGTAGCAACATTAGTCTGCCAGGCTCTCGTGATGCAGAGGGGACAAAAGGAGGATAGAGCAGGTTAGCCCTGCACGCTGACACTCATTATTATACATCTCTGACTAACAGCTAATTGAAGCCATTAATTTTCTATTGAGCAGGGACTGATGGGCAGAGCGGAAAATGCTGCATTGTGTTTAATGTATTGTTCCATAGCTCCCTACTGTAAACTACATATAGGGTTACTTATTGAATATTAAACTTGATGCCTCGTTTCAATACGTGCTCGACAACCATCATGGCAGAGGCTTTTGGCTGTGCATTTGCAAACGTCACGACCTTCTCTAAGTCGCGCTCTCTCATCAGTCCAGATTACAGCGGTCCAGCCTCCAGCTGGGCACACTGGGAGCAGATGGCCCCATAATCACCAGGGTTCATCTAGGTCTGCAACAGCAGCCAAAACCAGCTCCCAATATTTGATTTGATTTCAAGTATAGCTTAAAATACAGAGCATGTCAGATGGCATCACTGCGAGAGACTCCATAGATCTGGAGGCTGACCGTGCCAACCATTTCACGATTGTGGTAATTTCAGAGCGTCAGTCAGAGCTGTGCCAACTGGGGTCTGTGTGTAGAGCGGCATATCCTTTCTTAAAGTTTTAGCCTTTTCTGAAAAGAAGCTGCCGCGGAATAGGAAAGAGAGTGATTTCTCTCTTCCTGAAAGGTCACCGTTTCCTCTCGGGATCGCATAACCTTAGCTGCAAACAGATTTCCCTAATATAGGATAGCACCATGAGACTCGAGCAGAGCTGCCACGCTTAGCAGATTAATCAAGTAGTCATTCGAAGAGAAAATGAATCGCCAACTATTTAAAAAAACGATAATCATTTCAGTCATTTTTCAAGCAAAAAACGTCAAATATTTGCCTCTTCCAGCTTCTGAAATGTGAGGATTTGTTGCTTTTATTTGTCATTTATGATAATAAATGAGGAGGCTCTGAGATTTGTACTGAAAGTTGGCTAAAAGAAGCAATTTGAAGCTGTACTTTTTCCTCATTCAGCATTTTATAGGCTTAATCAACTAATTAAGAAACTAAGTGGCAGATTAATCGATGATGAAAGCAATAAGTTGCAGCCCTAGACTCAACAGAAGCGACAGGAAGAGAGTCTTCACCTTTCCCATGACTCCTTATCAATATCATGTTCACACATATCCTGCTTCTCTCTTTGTATTACACTCAATAATGCACACACCTGAATTTTTAACTTCCAGTGTGCTGGCAATATTGTTACAGCCATGTTTCCTGTCAGCTTTTCTTTTTTTCTTCTTTCTTCAAACATCCTGCCTTTCAGCAGCATCCGTGGTAAAACCTTTCCAACGCAATCACGAGAACAAAACAGGAAACTCCCACGGACGTAAAACTGATTTCACGTGTAGTGTTCCCAGTTCTATGGAAAGGCTGTATTAAGCAATATGCAGAATGAGACGTGTGATTGTGATACTTGAGCTGCACAGAGTAGGCTGAACCTTGCCTCTCTGTTCCACCCACATTTCAACAAATGCTTCATCTGACTCACGCACCATGATGACGTTCTCTGTCAAGAAAAGACAAAAACATAAAGCGCGGTTGGTCATTTTCACAATCCTCTCCGCTCCGCCGCCGCCCCCTGCAGACATGCGGGAAACAAACAGCTGCGTAATAATGTTTCGCAAAACCAGCCAGAAAAACACACAGTCTGAAAACATCAGACTGCTGCTTGTTTCAGTTTCTCCTTCTGTGTTCGAACCAAGATGATTTTTGGTCTTCTGGTCGCACTGTTGATGAATTCATCCTGTTATGCAACACTGCTCAACCTCCCTGACTGTTAAGCAACATGGGAATGCCAACATCTTATTGCCAAACTCTGTGCGCCTGCAGATACGATTTCAGGCTGAAGAGCCACCTCGGGGGATTTAAGGAATCAAAAGCTTAGCGGAGATTTGAGTACCGCAGGTCCGTCTGAAACATCCTAATGTCAACACAATTGCCACTGAATCAGGGATTTTCTGCAGGCAGATTGTGATTGACACTACGCAAACAAGCTCTCCAAGTCTGTATTTATATGGTAAATACATCCAAAACGGCTGGTGTCATATCTGGCACTTCAAGGTTCAAATTTCTATTAGTGAGCGCGTTTTTGTGCATCATCACTACTGAGGATCACTTTCTGCAGGCTGTTGTTGCCTTTTCCTCCCACATAGGTCAAAACCTCTTGGGTATAATGAGTTGCACGGCTTATTTCAGCGAAATGAAATGAAAATGCACAATTAAATCATAATCACCCTGAGACCACAATAAGATACGAGCAGTGCTCTATGTGTGTTATGAATAAAGCAATCCTCGTCTAAATGGAGCTCTAAAAACTGGCAATTCATCCTGAGAACGAATCCCAAATTCTGCAGGTTAGGGAGATTAGACAGGAACAAGATTTTTCAATTTCAGACACATATACAGATGATGGCTTTGTATTACAGTGGGAGAGCCGAGCAGAGATGACACAGGAGGTCTTAAGGCAAAAACACAATGTCCTTGAGCATGTTGTTAATAGATAAAGGCAATCTCAAGGCCTAAATGAGAGCATGTATAGGTTAAAAGACTGTAATAATTGACAGACCGTCTCTCTATGGTCTCCACCGACAAACAGCAGACAGACGACGTCAATAAGATCTAACACTTCCTCTCGCTTCCTTCTCATCTCACACCCTGGGCCTCTGCTGCCTCTCCAGACCCTCACGCTGCCTTTGTCTTCGCTAGTCGATCTGCCCTGAAGTCTTTTCTCTTTTGGATCCTCGTGTCATCGTTCTCCTCCCCAGCTCTAGTTTCCGCTTTCCTGTCACTTTGTGCACTTTTTGAATATTGCAGAGAGTCGGTACGGGAATCCTCAACAGATTCGTCTGCAGTGCTTCTCTTGAAGCAAACAGCATCCTGAATCGCTTGAAACTGAAAACTGAACAGCAAAATTTTAAAATCATCTGTCAAATTAATATTCTCGACACGGGGGACACGGATGCACTTCATCCACATGACGTATGATCTCCGGTGCTTTCTGCGCTTTAATAGCACAAATATGTAAATGGACAACTGATAAACTAATTACATCCTCTGTCTTGTTTCTGCTGTCTTGTTTTTTTTGTGACTGACGCATGTAAAATAAATAAAACCGCACTGAACTGAATATACACGTGCAGCACCAGAGCAATAAATCAAGTAGTGGAGGGAGATGGGGGTTAAAGATTCATATATCTCTTTCCTCCTGTCTCTTATTTATGCACATATACAATTCTAATCACATTGTGCCAGCCCTCCAGGGAGCTTGTCTAGCAGATGCATCTTATGGAAATGAGGCTTTGAGGTTATATATGTATATGTTGTGTGAGCCTCACGAGGAGAACGTGAGGCAGGGGCTGAGTGCCGTGCGGTTGCGTATTATTACTATTATTATATTTTTGTTGAGGCGGGGGCGTAACCAGAAAGTCGAAAGCAATAATTGATGTTTTTATTAGTGGCAGATCTGTACCAGCTACATTACACACCACAGTGAGTGTGAGGGGAGGTATATTACAGTTAACTTCACAACATGTTTAATTCAGAGCCATGTGGTGTCACCGCAGTGTGAGCAGGCTGCTCTTTAACTCCCAGTGAGAGGTCAGAGTGTACACCACCACTGATAAAAAGAGCCCAGCATGGACAGTTTCAGCCCAACAAGCTGCAAAGACATATTGTGGGGACGACCTCTTCCCAGGTTCCTCACCGTGCCCTGCAAAGCATCTTTGGCCTACTGTTCATGTTAATGAGGTGCTGCGTTAATGAACGGCGGGATAAACAGCTAACGCTGGGAGGACCACTGGGATCAGCCTAGCCGCTCGCACAAAGCAAACACAGAAACCTGATGTTTGGCTGCGGACACAATCAAGGAGACAGTGCGCCGCGCAGCTGGTGTCGCTCACATTTAACATCAGCTTCCGCTCGCTCGCCGTCCTCTTCATCCGCCTCACTTCCTTCCATCCAACCCGTAAACACACATTTTTTTTTCTTTAAAGGCCCTCTCCTCCACGATCTCCCTCTCAGCATCACTTGGCCACCGAGGGGTGGTTGCCATGGTAACACCACCCACAGGAGCCGGCTACCTTCCCTGTTTCCGTAGCAACTGGTTCCCCACAGAATTTCAAGCATGTCACTCAGTGTCTCTCTCTCTCTCTCTCTCTCTCTCTCTCTCTCTCTCTCCCTCTCTCGCTCTCTCTCTCACATGAAAGCGTCCCCTCATGTTCGTTTGACTTTCTGTTCGCGGCAAGTCGCTGATCGCTGGCTTAATGGTTGGTTAGCTTTCCTCCGCACAGCCTGTTGGATGCAAGACACTACAGGTGAAAAGGGCAAGAAAAACCCACTGAAAACAACTGAAATAGAAACTCATCTCCATTAAAACTTCTCTGTCGATCGCTCCCATTAAATATGTGCCAATTTGCACACATAAAATAAACACTTAAATGTGTATTTTGGATGTTTTCTTTTCACTAGTCTGAAAGAAGACATGCTATGAAAGCCAAATAGCCAAAAATCTCTAAGTTAGTTATATCACTGATGCTCTACCGGGCCCTGCTGAGTTGGACAAACACTTAAACCTGTCCCTCATTATACTGAAGACATTTTACAACAAAACAACAATCACATATAATAATGATCTGAATATAAACAGCAATGGCAACAACAATAACAACAACATCCTGGTGGTGTTTGACCTTTGGCTAGCAGGCGAACACTTGACACTCCAACATTATTATAAACATTACTACATTTTATTGAAGTATTAGTGCAATGACAAAAACATGCAATGTTATATTTTTCGTATTTTTCAATCTTATTGCCTCAGTGGGCTTTACAGTCCGTCTGAAAAGCCTTGATTTGAGTAAGTTAAAACTCCCCAGGAAAAAAGGGGGAAGAGGTGGAAGAAACCTGAGGAGGAGCTACAGAGAAGAACCCTCTCCTAGGACGGACAGACATGACCGAAAAAAGTATGATTATACAGATTTAAATCATTACACAATTTAAAGCGTTTGGGATCTGAGAAAGTGTGACATGCTCTTATCTCGTACAGATTCTTCCACTTGTCAAACAACTACTAAATTAATGGCAAAAAAAGAAAATGGTTGTTAGTAACAGCGGAAATATATAAAACATAATTAGTATTAACAAAATATATATATATATAGATATACACAGTTAATATAATCGATTACAACACTGTCAGCGACAGTATTATGTTGTTTCTTTTTAATGATCCCACTCCTGCTCACGAGCCGCCCTTGGTAAATCTCAGCGTGGTGAATCAGTGGCTGACTTAACGATTAGTCACATGTCCCACTGAGTCGTCTGCTTCAGGGCCAAACAGCCTGCATGTTACAACACAACTGATTATCTTTCCGTTTTGCTATAAATCTACTTCAACAGTAATTCCAACACTTCCTTCAAGTGCTCTCATACGCACGGTTACAAAAGGGGGATGTGTACAAATCAGAGTAATCTGTTTGTCAGTCGAGGAGTGCATGATAAATCACCTCACCTTACGTTAACTCAGGTAACAAGGTGGTGAGGCTGCTGCTCTAGTCGGTGTTTTTAATAAAAGCGGATATTAAAGGCACAGCAACGTTTCGTTTGAACAATCTTACGTTATTTCTTATCGTCCTTTTTATCCAGAAGCCCGTGTGTCTGTATGCATCAGATTCAACACGACCCCTTTACATTTCCAGCAACACTAGAAAACGCACTTACACTTCCGCCAATCCAGAGAGAGAAAATAACAACTGCGATCGGGTCAGGCTGACATGTCCTGTCTTGCTTTAGCCCTCTCAGTGTTATTCTAGACCAGGCCACTCTGCTGAGATAATGTGTGCTTGCTGTGCAGGCTGCCAGTCTGTGCTGCAGAATCACTCAGTAGATTAAATATTAGTGTTATCTCATTTCCTCAGGCCATAAAGTCTCCACAGACTGTCCAACTGAAGGGAAAATGGTTTAATCATTGAGACAATCTGTGCAAAAGACCCCTCACCGGGGCCTGGGACCTGCATTTATGCTTTGTGCTCTTATTACGCTCCTTTTCCAAGCCACCGCTGGACTCACGTGAAGTACCCCATTTGTCAGCCGAGCTTGGTTGAGTATTGGCTGTTAACCAGCACAGCCCGGCCTTGGCGAGCACAGTGAGCCTAAGATGAGAAAAGAATGAAGCGCTATTTGTTTCTCCCCATCACCCGCTGAATCTTACTGTTGGTGATTAACCGTGGTCGCAGCAGCACCCAAGTTCATTTGTTATCTATAGCTGTTCGTTCCACCAACCTGGTTGTTTGCAGTGGGCACACCAACTGCGTACATTGTATGAAATAGAAGCAGACTCAATAGCATACAGCCTTTGCAGCCTTTATGCTGGGGTTGCTGAATACAGAGAATCAAGTCAGATGCTGTGGGAACATGATGTCTCAGGGGAAGGGAGGACACAGTATTTGGAGGCTCCTCTGCTGCAACTGCACATTCAATATACAATATAGTATCCTGAAACGCTTGGAAGAGAATTAATTGCTGACTGTTTTAATAATCAATTCATCAATTTCAGTATTCTTTTAACAAGAACATCGCAGGACTTGCTGCCAATATGCCAAACAATGTATTAAATGTTTTAAAAAGAGCGCTCGCTGAATATCCGACACTCAATGTCAAATAACTTTGCTGCGCACACAAACAGCTGAATGCAGCAGGATCACACCATCTGTCTGGGGATTGTCAAAAAGCATTCTGGGAAATGTAGGAAATCACTAAAAGATAATTTGATGGCATCCATTAAGATAAAATGGCTACAACCAATAGACAAATTACACAACACGAGCCTCATGAGATTGTAAAACGTTTTATAGATGTAGTCTATTTTTTTATGTCTATACATGGTTATTTTTTCTCACTGTGTGACCTCTGGCTACTTTTAAGACACCCTGTATTTGTAATGACGATTAATAATCAAATAAACAGATTAAGCCTTTATTTCCTATCATCTTTGCTCACGCCGTACTCGCAAAAACTCAAGAAGTAGCTTTAAAACCTTGACAGACGTTTTATGTCTGCTATGTTTCACCATTCATTTACTTCATCCCTAAGGAACGTACAAGCTGGTCTTACAAAATTGTTACAGGTGATCATAAAGTCAAGAACTGTGTTTCAAATGTTTGATTATTGACAATATCAACACCATCTAATAAAAGAGAATAACAATGCATCTGTGAATTTTCTTTTTTGCACCGCCTCTTGAGAATATCTGATGTTAAAACATGTGTTTGAGTGCATCACTGGGATGTACTGAGAAGAGAGAAGCCAGCAGATGCAAATAAACACAAGCAGAGTCTGATGTCTGAAAATATCAGGAATGGAGAAAAAAAAAACACACCAAGTCCATAAAAAAAATAACACAATGAGGGTTGAGTTTAGAGCATAAATTATTCAGGTACAATTGCATGGAAAGTGAAAAGATGTCACTGGCCACCGAAAGCAGCGGAGGCAGATGGAGGAGTGGCGTCTGGGAGAGCGGGCAGGGGAGGGGTAACGAGTGCCTCTGGGATGAGGCGGGCGGGGGGGAGAACAGAGGAGGCTGGGGCCGAGACAGAGAAGAGGGACGAGGGAGGCCGAGGAGGCGAGGAGGAGACGGGCGTGGGGATTTTCTTTTGTGCTCTGAAGAGGGAGGCTGTGGAGTGGACCAGGAGGGGCGTGGAGGGAGGAAGAGCATGGCTTGCGGGGAGGGGGGGCAACATAAAAACCAGGTAGCATGAAGAGAGAGAGGACTGGCGGCGGAGCGTTGAGAGGGGTGCGTGACAAGTGCCAAAGCCCTGTCGACAAGCGAGAGCCCAGACCTTTCCACGGCCTTCAATAATTGATGCAACCTCTGCAGCGTGCCATCTTTATAAAGCAGCAAGTCTGTGCTGTGCGCCTGTGTGTGTGTGTGTGTGTGTGTGTGTGTGTGTGTGGACTTCTGAGTTATCTACCAGTGTAAGCATGTGACCTAATTGTGCTTTTGTAAGTGATTTCCATCCGTCCATCCTTACCGCTGCACCTTTAGATTAAAGTGTTAGAGATAAGCTTTCAGTCCTCCTGACAGAGCTGCGAGGTGCCAAAAACAACATCCGTTTCTCTCCATTACGGCTCCTGGTGTTCTTCTGCAGAATGTTAATGCGGGCCTGATCAGTCTCAGCGGACCAGACAACCCCGCACTCTCAAAAAAAAAAAAACCCTGCAGCCAAGGCCGTGAGGAAATTAGATTTTGCAGTCCCGCTTTCATACAAGTCAGCGTTCTGCTCTGGCCACGGGGCTTCTCTTTGCCTCTGCTCGCCCCCGTCCCTCGTCTCATCTCGAGGCCACCTGCGAATACATGTACGCGACAGAGATGGATCTCTGCGCTCTCCCAGCTGCTCGGGCTGAGTGGCAACAGGGCTGGGTCCCTCCATTAGCATGCACTCCACCCTGCAACCCACATAACATCCTACATGCTCTACATCACTTACATTCTCTCTCTCTCCTCCTCCTTCGCCCTTTCTCAAATTGTCTGCCGTGCCAGGGAAATCCCCACTCTCTCGCTCTCTCTCCCTCCCTCCACCAGCAATCTGTTTTCTCTCTCTTTCCCCTCCTGAACATGGACGAAAAGTGTTATCACCACACTGCAGATGTTTTTTTTCTGTTGTTTTTTTTTCTTCCTCCAACCGGCGGCAGCAGGACCAAACATCATGCTTCAACTTTTCCCTGCAGATATCCAGCCCATTAGGCTTACTGATATCTCTGGCCTGCAAGAGGAACCCACAGCTGGATGCGATCGGGACGGCTATTCTGGTACCTCAAGCCCCTCTAGCTGACACCGGACACGCTCGTGACACATGCAAACACACACTGGAGACGCGTGTGCACAGCTTTGCCACACAGTCCTCCCGTACAAGGCTTTGTACGAGCAGGTGCAAGCAATCACATTTTGTCTGCAAGCGTTCCATGAATCTACATACATGTTGTGTCTGACATTCAAGCGAGCGCATGATGAAAGGTGAAGTAACGCTATTCCTTAGTAGCAGCCGCCTGGGAAGTCAAAGAAATGAACTCATCAGATGTAGTGCGTTGGGTTATGCGAGACGGGCTATAGAGAGGACATGAAGCGATGAGCCTCGCAAGCAAACATTATTAAACTCCGATGTGGGAATTACTCTTCTTTCCAGCTGGGACGCATCATTTAAACTGTTTCAGCAAGGCCAGAAGACAAGATTGAAGCATCCTAAACCAGCGTTTTGACAGAGCGTCCCTGAACCTACGGGGGAGGACGGCGCCGCCGCGCAAATGTGCAATTAACGTCGATTCATTTTCAGCAGAGGATCTGGACGGACTCCATGCCCGCTGGAGACACAAACACAAATGTATACTTTCTTCATTTCCACTCCAGACACTCGAACACAACCAGCGGCGGAGAGAGGAAATGAAACCCGACTCAATAACCCCGGCGAATCACACAACAACGCGGGGCACGCAGGGTGCAGCATGGCCGAAAGGGTGCATTATTATCACTCATTAGCTTGTCACCTCTAGCTCGATCGTTCAGGCGCGTTTACAGCACTGCTTTCCTCCGGTACAGCTCTCATTTCACAATGACTCTGCAGGATTTAATCCACGTCGTGTGTGTGTTTGTGTGTGTGCTGCACTTGAAAACCTTGGAAAGGAAGCGAGATACAGAGAACGGGGGGGAAACATGTGATACAATAAAACGGTGCGTTTTATGCCCACTGGCACACGGATATAGCAGAGAATAGCGAGCACACAGGAATCCATTAGAGGAACCCGATTATCTCTCGGCTCTAAAATTAATTAAGTGAGTGTGTGTTTGTGTTTGTGTGTGTGTGTGTGTGTGTGTGTGTGAGAGAGAGAGAGATCTGGTTGTCCTTATCTTTTTTTTTTCTTGTTTTTTTTTTTTTTTTTATATAAAGCAAATCCTCTTGTGTTTTACTGCACCGAAAGGCAGATGGGGGTGGGAGGTGCATGGATCGTTATGGCTGTGTTCCAGCATGAGGCCTGAAATTGCTGTCAGTGGTGGTGGAAGAGGGGGAGGAGCAGGAGGAGGGGTGGGGCGGCGGAGGAGGCGGGTGGGGGTTACGCAGCGAGGTTGTGACTCACCATTTTCATTTAATCTTCAGCTGTACTAAAATGTGCTTTCTACTCTTTCCTCCCTCCCTCCCCGGTTCCTCCCCTCGTGCTTCGTGCCTGCCAGACATCCAGCACTTCCTGAAACCTGTGGATAGAGTACGTTGGTTTCTGGGTGTGCCGCTGCTGTTCTCCTGCAGCTTATGGGGGGGGATACAGTGCTTAGGTTTTACGCTGCACTCATTTGTCTTTATAAATACAGACCTGGATGACTAAAGCTGAGCATACCTGTTGTCCCTCGTCATCCTTTTATCAAATATGGCTGCACACAACCCGCAACAATCATGTGGTTGCTCTCCTTGTATCAGATTTTCCCACGGGTTTTGTTAGGGCAAACACAGAGCTGACGGCTGCAGCCTGGCTTCATGTGAGTCAGTGTTCAGATATCTATGTGACCTTAAAGAGCACAACAATACACCACAGGGTGATATGAGATTGTGCTGCTCGTGCACTGAAAATAATAACTGTACATCATGATTATCATCATCATCATCATCATCATGGCTACACAATAAAGATCAAAAAACCTCTATAATTCAATATATATGCTCTTATTACTCGTAACAATCAGTTGGTTGAGCAGTTAGTTGGTTGAAAGAGGACTCAATGGCAACATTTCGATGGCCAAACAGTCATCTAAGTATTTCCACTGGTTGCACTTTCTACAATGTGAATACATGGTAGTTTTCTTAATATTTTTTCTTTTTAATAAACTTGAATATTAAACTAGTCAACTTCTGCTTTAGGAAATGAACAACAAATCGAGAAAATAGTGGTCAAATATTAACAAATAATCAAAATAAATGATAGAGAAAACTGACAGCCCTCATCAGAATATCTACTGCAGTGTTAATAAATATCGATGTATTATACATCGATATCGATGTATATATACACATGTTATACTAAGTACCATTAGTACACGTTTCTCCCTTTAGAGCCTGATGCGATGTGAGCATGTTTGATGGATGGATGACTTATTCGCTTTCAAGACATGTGACTCAAGAAATGCGTTGTAATTTGTGAATTAACATTACAGCAAAGAGCAATCATTTCCAATTGAAGGCTGAGAAATAAAGGTTTTAGTGAACGTTAACAGGTCTTTCAGAAAACCCTGGTTTGAGGAGGTGTTCTCAAACAATGCTGTAGGTTTTAGAATGCACTTCTAGTGGCTGCCCGAGGTCTTAATGGGTTCATACAATTAAAAAACCCTTATGCCCTAAATGTTGTTTCAATTTCGCCCCATGTGATCAAAAATGAATATCTAAAGGTATTGTATTGATCCTGTGACAACACTACTATTGTACGAGAATGTTGTATAAGGCTCAGTGCAACAGCCAAATTGGAAGAAGTTGCACTAAAGTTGCAATAAAACAATGGCCCAGTCACCTGTGTGGCAGGCAACTGCTCCACCCACTGTGCTACCGCAGCAGTCAATGTACATACTTCATGACAGCACAGGACATCACACTCATCACTCATCACAATTGCCCAAAACAACTGTGTTGCTGCTCTGTATTGTGTCCCGGTCGTGCCGCTAACGTTATGTCCTCCAGCAGGACGAACGAAACGAAAACTATGAATTATCTTTCTGATTGCTTCTCTCTGATTCTCCGAACAGTTTTTTTTTCTTTCAGAAATTTGCTTATATTTCCTTTGAAACTGATTCCAGTATCGCTGAAAACTCCATAATTCTTGTCCGAGCATGGCTGGCGGTGAAAGCTGTAAAATACATTGTATATTAGAAGTATTTTTTGTTTACGGTTGTATAAATGTGAGAATGAAATTTGGGAACTGTTATTGGACCAACCTGCTGTCAATCTTGTATTCTGGTTGCTGATTGGTAAGGGAGGACGTCCTCCCTTGGCATGTAATTTTACATGTCTTAGCCAATCATAGATCAGCATGAAAAAATCCTAAATGCGTTGAGTGAATTGAAGGAGATCCCTCCCACGGAGGACAGAAGACCTTCGTCCTCCTCTAGCCCCCACCTTCCTGCTCCCTGCTCCTCTCACAGACTGCTCTGTCTCCTCCGTCTGCAGCTGTCGCTGTTGAACCGTTTTAAGTGGATTTTCTTCCAAAGAAGAAACTTTTTTTTATGATATAATATAATATTTTATAAATGATACTGAGATTTGGTAATGATTTATTTCAACCAGTTACTCTTTCTTAAAAAAAAAAATGGATCTTCCTCTTGCCTCTCAAAAATAGAGGAGGACCAACCTCCTCTGCCTCTATGGACGAGGGACACTGTTCATTTTAAAAGTTGACTCCACTTTAAAAAAAGTCTGGAATTAGAGACTATAAAATGTAAGTTGTACACGCTAAAAAGTTCTAATAACTTAAAATTATTAGTCTGATTGACTTGGTTATTTTGAGGTAAACGGTTTCCTCAAATTTCTTTCAAGTACAGCAGTAATTGATAATGAATTAAATAACCAGTTGGGAACGTCTGTGACTGACCTACAAGGGACAAATATGTTCACTGGATCGCCTATTCGGTCTTAACTGCATGTCAAAATCTTCAACAGCTGACAACTCTCACAGTATATGAAGAGTCCTTTTTTTAGTCCACGAGTGTCGGACATCTTGATGTAAGTGTACCATGAAGGTGGCTGCTGCTGTCTCCTCTCCACGCACGACTCTTTCCCTCAGCGTGTCAATTACCTAAATGCCTCGCTCGCTGCCACAGGTGAGTGCTGTGAACACACCTGGGCAGCCCTTACTCTGCCTGACACACGTGACAACATGGCATCAATGTGTCCGTCCAATCACAGCGACGACACGGGATGATGCCGACTTTGTATTTCACCAAAAATGAAAGAGAAACCACTGAGGCCTCGCTAATCCATGAACAGTGTTGGGATATTCAATTTACGACTCTGATTACAGTCCGATGCACCAACAAATTTCAATATTCTGCCACAAAAGGGGAGATGAAAACAAATTTGTCCAACTCGCACATCTTGGCTGAATGGATGTTGGGTAAATTAAGGGAAGCTGACAGTTTTATTAAGACTAATACCACAGTGTAATCCAGCCAGCCAACCCTCTCACGGCGTAATCTTCAACCTAAACCTTCACGGGCAGGTCTGCTTGTGTGGAGCTAAAGCCTGTTCCTCAGCACAGCAGTAATCCCGCTAAGGCTCTTAGAGAAGTGAAATTATTTCACAATGAAAGGAGGAGGCTTTATGTGACTGCTCGAGACTCGCTGTGGAAGATGGCTAATAAATAAGCATCTCGCAAATCCCCTTAGGAGCTCCCAGGGGGGAAGATACCCTGCCCAAGTCTCTCACCGCTCTTCCAGATGGAGACGCGAAAGGACGTTTGACCTGAGCCACGGCTCCAGCTGGGACATCATGACTCATCCCCCCCATCCACCTCCTCCCCCACCTCCTCTTCCACATTCACACGCACCTCCACCTCCACCACCACTCAGCTCCGACCTGCCTCGGTCCTAACGCAGATGATGGATGACTGAAAAGGTACTGAGAACTAAAGGTCGAGTCCATCAAACTTGCGTGCCAGCTGCTGGAGGCTGGAAGGTGGGGAGCAGCTGGTGGCCCATTGATCCGTCGCTCTCTGCGAAAGGTCCCCCCTGCTGTCTCCTCTCTCACCTATTGACGGAGACACATGCCAATAAGAGGTGACCCCAGCATCTCTCATTAGTACACTCTGTATCACGCTCGCTGCACCGACGACAGATGAAAGTCGTGCCCTCTTGGCGTGAAGCAGCCTCCTCATCGGGAGCATCTCCTCGCGTTAAGAAATAGACAAATAGTACGAAATCTGACAATGACAGTGACTCCGTCTGGTTCTTTCATAATCTGTACAGTGTTCCTTCATGGAGACCAACTGTGCCACAGAGCAGCGATTGAATATGCATGACTCCCCCATCAACCATGCTTAAGAGCTTGCACCACTCCTCTAAAAGAAAAAAGAAAAAGAAAAAGGACGGATGGAAGCTGATTTCTCCCTCTGACAAGGCCAGATGGGATGCAACGAGATGGGGATTTGATGTGAGAGCAGAAAGGGCCTGCAGAACCTTCTTTTTTTTTCCAGGCCCAGACTTGACGCAGCGAGCCGAGACCACATCTCTACCAGAGCCTCTCTCTCTCTCTCTCTCTCTCTCTCTCTTGTTTGCGTGAGCTTCCATCTGACCATCGCAGCATTTGCATTTTCAAAATCCCCTCTCTCCCCTCATCGCTGCGTTTTAAGTGTGCGGACGCGGTGTGTCATCACTCTTGTTGACACGGGACGGTGCTCCAGGATGCGTTTTAGCAAATGAAAACCTGGCCCAGATATATATATAAAAAAAAAAAAGGGGTGCGTGTCAGCAGTTATGGAGATAGAGGCGACTGTGTGCGCGGCTGTGTGTGTGATAATGTCGTCATGAAGTCAAACTAGATAAATAAATAAAAAAACATTAAAAAAAACTAAAAAACAACACAGCGTTTTGTCCCAAGATTCACAAGGAAACACAGAGAAAGATAAATAAATCACAATGCGCCATCGCTCCGGATGATCCGGATCGCGTCGCTCTTACCTCGACGTTTTCCCACACGCAGCAGGACAACACAGCCATCAATATAGGTATTGCGGTATGTCCCATTTTCTCGCCTCCTTTTGTCTCCCTGTTCTCTTGAGTGTGTTTTGTGTCGAAGTTGCTGTTGTAAAAAAAAAATGAACTGACTCCCCCAACGATCTCTGTCTGGTTACATCAGCTGAGGTGATGGACACTGCGTCCGTCGGAGCCTTCCTGCGATATCTCCTGCGTCTGCGTCCTGGCTCGCTCTTTGCCGACGGGCTCTCCAATGGCAGCCTGGGATTTTATGGTGGATGAAGTCTGACAGAACCAAGCCCTGTTTCTGCGGGTATTCATCACAGACTTTACTCACGGCGTGTGCTCGCCGTGGCTTGGTGAGGAGAGACCTCTGGTGGCGGCGCGCTGAGAGTGCACGGCGGGGCTCGCTTGTTGAGGCTCCTGCGACAGTTTGAAAGGAGGATCCAGAGAAAATTGACCGATGATGGATCGCTGCGTCTACAGGCCCGTCTGAATCAGCAATCAGAGACAGCTTCAGCCTATCCAGAATGCTGCTGCCAGGACCCCCCCAAAAAAACAAAAAACCCAAAAAACAACTCAGCACATTACTCCAGTTCTCGGATCACTGCATTGGCTACCAGCTTCTCACAGAATCAACGTCAGAATTTGCTTGCTCGTCCATAAATCAATGAATGGGGGATGTCCAAAAGACTTGCCAGATCTCCTGATTCAGTGCGAACCCTCAATCCGGACCTCTCGGGTCGGCTGGTTCTGGATTACTGGCTGTTCCCAGAGTCCAAACCAAACACGGTGAAGCTGCTGTTAGCCAGCTGAGCTGAGGCTGGAGACTATGCTGTCTACTTTAGGTCTAAGCTAAAGAGCCGGCTGATTTACAGTGCTTTTAATTAATGTTCTCCTAAATCACATTCATTTGTTAGTTTTATAGCCTCCACTCTGTGTGCCTTGCTGTATTGTTTTTGTTCTGTGTCATTTCGGCTGCTTGCTTGCTATTATTGCTTGTGCCATCTACTTTTGGTATTAATGTTTTGTTCATTGTTATTGTTTGTATTGTAAATGTAAAGCACTTTCAATTGCCTTGCACTCAGAAGGTGCTATATAAATACATTTGTGTTGCCTAGAGGGGTCAAAAGGGGCCAGCTGGGTGGGGTAGTGGGGTATTGGCTGGATGCATGTCTGCATTTCTTATTTTCATCTTCTTTTCATTCTTTATTTTCTTAATGAATATAAAATATAATACAAAAATAGAACTCATCCCGAGTGCCCTATTGTTGTATTTTTTTAGAGGGGACGGGCACCTTGTGTACTCGTGTACAAATGTAAACTCACATGAGAGCAGAGGAGAGAGAAAAAATGTGAGAAGTTCAATCAGCACTTTTCTAAAAGACTGAAACATTCAAGAAGGTAGGAGTTGTCGCAGGGTTGTTGTATGAGACTTTATTAGTTTCATGTGCATTTATTCTTTTATTCCTTTTTTTACATTTTTCTCCCCATTTTGTTCCCTTCCTGTGTTACTTCAGAATTATTTGAAATCTTTCGAATTAAACGGTTGCAGAAGGAAAGTTAAGATTTGAGTTAAACTGCTCACAACTCATGTCCACAATAAGAAATCTAAAATCTGTGATGAGGAGTGTCAAGAGGATGGAAGATGGATCTCCCAAGCCAAAACATTTTGAAAACCACTGGGACAGCAAGTAAACAAATACAGTTATAGTCAGTGAAAAATAGCAACACTTTTCCTTTTCCAGGAATTTGTAAACACAACAGTGACATTTAACCAAGGTAAACAAATTGAATAAAACGGAAGACTAAAAAAGACCAAGAAACATCAATAGATAAAAGAAAAGACTGGAAAATAAATAGAAACATGAGGGAAAAAAAATCTCACAAGCGTTGTTTCAAGAATAAATAACAAGATAACATATAAAATATGTAAATATATTAAATCTTGTTCTTCTGCATTTTGACCGAGCAGCCGTTTACTAAAAACAACCTTTATGATGTATTAAACATAGAAGTGCTGACTCACTTTGTGGAGACCTATTATGCTCTTTCATGTTTTTCCTCTCCTGCACTGGTTTATATATGTTCTTATGCATGTAAAAGGTTATAAAAGGTCAAACTCCGCACCAACAGAAGCTCATCTCTCCAACAGAGAGCGCTGTACCTGAAACCTCTTGCCAGTAGTCCTGCATTTAATCCTGTGACTGTGTGACATCACATGTGACAGTGTCAAACATTTGCACAATGTTTGCCTAGCGACTAGTTTGGCACATACGATTTAATTTACCACAGCTGCTCTGTTGTTTTTAGCGGTGCTAGCTCAGGTTTGCGTGAGCTGACCAATCAGAGCTAACTGGATATCGTCTTAAAGAGACAGGAGCTAAAACAGAGCGTCTCAGACAGAAGGAGGAATGCAGCGCATCAGCACTGGATGGTATGAGTATGTGTTATTTCTTTTTATAAGTAAAGCATGTAAAACTATTCTAGTGGTAACCCAAAATAAAATGATGGATCTGACAATGAACATAATATGATGCCTTTATAAGAACACTCAGAAACAAGTAAATACAACTCAATCAATCAATACAAATATGAGATACCATAACTCTGTAAAGCATCTCTGTAAATGTTTTATAAAGCATCAGGCGATTCACTTCACTACTTTGTGATGTAAAACCCTTGAGTTGATTAAAATGTGTTGTTTTCAGAATGTAATCTACTGTGTAGTCTTTATTTTGGACGTATTTACAATTCAAACATACATTTCTCTACACAAGTAAGAATAGATTTTAACTCAAGCACTTCCCTTAAACACTGCCTAAATGCCACCCTCTCAAACACGACGCATGACATGAATAGGAAGTGTGTTTTCTTTTTTTTTTTATTTGCAGCAACATCCTCAAACCGTCAGCAGGGGGAACACATGGTATAAAAATAAACACAACTTCCTCATAGAGCAGAGGAGGAGGAGCTGATGAAGAGGAGAGGCGTGCCTTTGCACACTGAACTCTTCACTGCAGCCTCGGCAGGTATTTGGGGCGTGGCTTAAAGCAAAGGTGTGTGAGGAAGAGGTCGTCTCCGGTGTGTTTCGGCGTCTCCAGGAAGAGCAACTGACACTTGGACTGAACTTTTAACGACTTCTGAAATACTTTTTTTTTTTTTTTTTAAAGAAACTGTCTCTGAACATTCTACAAATTCAGGATTTTTTTATTTTTTTTTAAACGCGCCAGGAAGAGCACAAAAGTAACGCGTTACAATCAAGGAGTTGTCCTTTGGACTTCCTTTGGAGCGTTTTGGAGGATGCATTCTGCCAGATATGAATACGACGTAAGTTTGGGCAAATGTCACTTCTGTTAACGTTGTGTGTTGTTTTTCTTACTGCACATTCAAAGTGTGTTGGCTTCGGGGCTGGATCAGCTGACAGCCTGTGTTCTTTACGAGTTCCGTGTGTTTACACGAGCAGGCCTAACACTAACACATTAGTCAACATTTCTTGCCTTCGACCTCTGACAGGGTTTCTGTATCTGATCATCATGATCATCAGTGTGTGTGTGTGTGTGTGTGTGTGTTTGTGTGTGTGTGTGTGTGTGTGTGTGTGTGTGTGTCTGTGTCTGGGCCTCCCTCCCTCATCTCGTCCTGACACTCATATTAACATGTTTGAATGGAATATCAAACTAGGACCACACCTGATTAGTGGTGAAATGAGTTTTCATGCTGACACTGTTTGTTTGCACCCACTGCCATCAGAAAGGAAATGGATATTTTAGTCAATGATGGATTTCATACAATGAAACGCGAGGTGTTGTTGTCTTAAATGGGGCTGATTCAATGTTTCCATGCTGCAAAATGTTTATTTTCACTCTGTATTTCCAAGTTTAACATGCCTCAATCGGCACAAAACAAACTCATTTCTCTCAGTCACAAAGGCAGTCCAAAGACATCATCAGACTTTGATGCCATTTGCTGACTTCACATTGATGTTTACCTTTTTTAAACGATAATTGTCATTTTCAAGTTGGATTTATTCACACACAGAGAAAAACAAAACCTTAAATCTGTGTGGGCTGTTTTCACAGCCTGCTGCTCATCATCTCACAGCCTGTGACCTGGTTAGATACTGATGAGATGATCCTTGTTCTCCGGTGCAGAAGAGGGAAGCACAGAGGCCTTGAAAACCTCAGGCAGACACAGTGTGTCACTAATAATAGTTGGTATTTACATTACTGGTTGTGTTTACATTTCGCTTTTTAATTTAAAATTAAAATGACATTTACTTTGGTTAATTCCAAAATATTAAGTGAAAAGTTTCTCAAACTGTGGAACTATTTACCTTCAGTCGACTGAGTCACGCTCAAACTGATTAGTTTCTGAGGATCTGCTTGTGTAGCTGCTACAGTCGTGGCTCGTTTAAAGGGCAGCGCCACCAATTTTATACATTAAAGTATGTTTACAGGTCTTGAGAAGTACTACTGCATATGTAAAACACAAACAATAGTGTAAAGCCCTTTGTGGCTCCAGATTAAGCTGCATGCAATCTAGTAAATTGCCTCCAGCGGCTAAATTGCGATGTGGGTAATGCTGGAGCCAGGTTTTGAAAACGAAGAACATGGGATTAAAAGCGGGATATCTTTTGATCATTTGTCCAACAATGTGACCGGGGTGCAATGCATAACCAGCTGCCTGCTGTTCAACACTTGGCTCCTACATTACTCACAATGCAATGAATCCACAGAGTAACATCACTGGAGGATATTTATTATATTACCTGCATATTTGGAGCCACTGAAGGCTTTACACTACTTTTTCATGTATGCAGTAGTGCTCCTCAAGACCTGTTAACACACTCTGATGTGTGAAATTGGTGGAGTTACCCTTTAAATCCCATTGAAATGCATTGAATTATGATTGACTGAATAACAATTGTTTGTTCTTTAAAGGCCATTAACAAGTCAACATTGTGATTTACATTATTTTAGATGAACCACGACAGCCTCTTCTCTGCTTTAAAAGCACAATAAAACAATGCTTTTTGTCTTTTCATATTTAAGCAGACTTGTGTTTTTAAATGATAATAGGATGCAAAAGCTCTCGAAAGTTTATGTTTCCTAACCTATAGGTCAAATTCTCCTGGAGCATGCATACATTATGTAAATACCCATCATATTCTTGTTACTACATAATTCCGTCTTGTTTGAGACGAGTGAAATACCAGCAGAGGATGCAGGTAGAAAATAGTGTCAGGCGGCCAAAGGTTGAACTTCACTCTTGCAAAGAGACTCATTAATGGTTACAAGGCTTTCGGTCAGTGCTGCTGAAATCCACCAGCTCTCTTCCACCTTTATTTGACAGCTTCATGAAAACAGTCCTAACCCCCCGGGGAAATAAACACTGCACTGCACCGGAGTGTGTACGTGTGCTAAGAATGTGAGCTAAAAGGATTCAGGTGAAATAAAGTCTTTCTTAATGTAATGTGACGTCAACACAGACTGTTATCGAAGTGTGAGAGGTGAGGGGATGCCCTCAACTTGAGGTATTTGACGCAATTGAATTGCCTGGCATCGCTCTGACTGGACCCCCAATGCTCCTAAAAAGACAAATGTAAACGCACAAACCAGCGAAGCAAGCAGTTTGAGATTTGGCAGGGAAATGAAGAGCTGGCATACTGGCATGAATTAAGATCCAGTGAAAGTGTCACAGGTGGCAAAGTTATATATGCATGCAGGCACGTGCATATATTGTCCAGCTTTGTGTTGGTAGAAGTGGGCCTTGGCATGTAGTGTGTAGTGCTGTAACTGTCTATTATTTTCATTATCGATTAATCTGCTGATTATTTTTTAGACTAATTGTTTAGTCTGGAACATGGCCCAAAGAAAAAGCTGTGAAAAATGCTCATTACAGTTTCCCTGAGCCTGAAATTATGTCCTCAAAATTGCTTCTTTTGTCCAGTCAACGATCCAAAACCACAAATGACAGATGAGCAGCAAATCCTTTACATTTAAGAAGCCGGGACCAGGATTTATTAATCCACTAACGACTATCGTAGCAGCTCTAATAGTATGCCTATATCTCAAAAAACTGACACGGTAGATATACATTATAAGTGTTTCGGGTTTTAAAATATCATATATGTACTGTGTATCATATCACACATTTGCAGCTGCACTAAGGCACTTTCTGTTCCTATTTAATATGCTACAAAAGTTAACTTCCCTTTTAGATTTATTTTTTCTTTCTGTGGAAGACATGTGATAAAGTACCTGACCTAACACGATGTGGGCAGATATATTTTATGTTATGCTCTGAGGGAAAAAAAAGACGCAAAAAACAACAACATTTAAATGTAAGTTAATAACTCTCAAACCACTTACCAAATGCAGCACGCTTTAATACAAATCGAGATTAAGCACCAGATTTGTCATGCCACACCTCCGTCCCTTAGTTCCTGAATGTTGGCAGAGATTGTGTTACAGTTGGTAAATGAGCAGTTTCTTCCTTAAGTTTCTTAGTTAATATTTGATCACTCACAGACAATGAGGTCAGTCACAGATACTGGATGAGATGGGAATACTCTGATTAATATAGTCTTTGTTCCCTGTTTTTGTGGTGACTCAGCCGAGTTAAGTAAATGATTCTTGGTGCAAGGCCGTGCTGCTTTTCTGCTGCATTTCTGAGCCGCATTCTGAGGGCAGCCATATTGAAAGTGAGCAGCTGGAGTGAAGTGAATGTGGTGTTGGAGTCACACATCTTGACCTAACTGAATGATGCACTGAAACGAACAGCTGGCAAACCGGTGGACAATTTCAATCTTTAATAATGTCTAACTATGTTCAGTTGTGTTTGGCTTCACACAGCTTTTGTTTGCCATTTATCAGCGAGGCGGTGGTACGCCACAAGGCTGTAGCGCCGTTTTTCCACACACACACACAGCCGCCTGCTGCTGACTATCTGCTAAATGTCTGCTCAGGGCTACTGTCAGGTAAGAGATGTGTGTAGGTGTTTGCTCACTAAAAGTAAATATGAGGGCACTCAAGCCTATATTGCTTTGATTGGCTGTGGTGTTTGACTGGTGTGGTTTGTGTTGACAGGACAGGTCAGTGTTGAAAATGTGCGGAGAGAACACTCGAGAGCTTTTTAAAGGGGGACTCCGCAGACATTCCACATCAAAGTCTGTTTACAGGACCTGGGGAGTACTTCTGCATTTGTGAAAAAGTTGTATAAAGCCTTCTGTTGCTCTGGAGGGAGGTGCACGAAATCTGACAAACCGCCTCAAGTGGTGTCGCTCGAGGCGGCGTCAGTTGACTGCAAGTTTGAAGTCAAACAAAACTGGAAAAGTCGGGTTCGAGTGATGTTTGTGTCCCAGACCTCGGTCTTCATCTCTGCTTGAGGCTAGCGTCGCGAGGCTGCAATAGCAGCTCCTAGCATACTGACTGAGTTGCATTCTGGGTAATGTAGGTGCCAGGCTTTGAGAAAGAAGAAGAAATCTGAAATAAAGGAGATGATTTCTCTGGTCCGTTGTGAGTCTGGCAGTGTTACAGGGGTGCAGTGTTAAATAGGCGGGGCGCTCTCTCAAGCTCTTCCCCCAGACAGCCTCGCGTGTTTACTGCTCCGCTACTGGAAAATGTTCAAAGTATGTCGACGAACTGCTTGAGCAGATGCAGCCCCGAGCAGCACACTGTGGAACTAACTGGATAAAAGATAGTACGACACTCACTCTCCTAGAACATTTGTAATTGTTCAAGCTGCGGTTGAATGTCTTAGCAGCGTCCATGGCATAAATTGATGTCTTCTTTAACCGGTACAAAATATGTATAGTATAAACAGGGATTGGAGAAACAATGGTGGGGTAGCTGCTCAAAATTCTTCAGCCTCTTAGATTTGACTTGTGTTCCATTGACTTAAATCCAACCTTCCTGTGAAAACCCAATGTACTTACAATTCAAGGAGGCAGGGAAACTTGAATGATCATTTATTTCCTTTACCGACTTGACGCTCTATTCACACTAAAGGTGTTGTATCTGTTCATATCATCTCCATCAAAAACCTGTATCGATCCGCACAGCCGCTGATTTCTCAGCATCTTATTAGCGACATTTAATTCCAAACCTTTCTGCTCAACTAGAACAATATAACGGCATTCTGACGTTTTCAAACAGAATAATAGACATAGAAACGTAGCGACATAGTCTTAGCATAGTCTGCTGTACAAAGTATACTTTGACGGTCGTATGAACTCAAAAAATGTTAGAACGTAAAATAACACATTTGCCAAATAAGGATAAGCACTCAAGGATAACTAACCCAAACAAGGATAACCCAAACATGAGAATTCAGTCGTTATCTAGTCACACCCATGCTGATGGAAAGACAAAACAAAACAGCGTTGCAGCGTTCTCCGTAACAGCTGAAGTAGATGGGGAGTTTTTAAAGACATGTAAACAAACAACCCAAAGAAAAAGTTCCAAGTCTCTGGAAGCCGAAAGATCCCAAACAGATTTTGAAAGGCATCATTTTCACACATGACACTCGTGTGCCTTAAAGGTCCAGTGAAGCATGGGACATTACAATAATACCTTCATGTTTTGCTTTATGCACTGATGGATCTGATTTGATGTAATTTGATTAGTGTTAATAACCCGTTTTTAAAATGACAGAGCGGCGGCTCTGCTGGAGGGTAATCTGCTGTTTTTTTCCTTAAACCACACCTCACTGCAGTGTCGACTTGTCTCCCACTTGTCAGACTGGTTAGAGTAGTTAGAAATACTGTGTTGCAAGCAGCAGACTACAGAATTTATCCCTCACTCTTTATGCTCACTAGCCTGATGTGCAACGCAGATTGTTTTCTTGACGAACATTTACACTTCTTTTTACTTAGCATGAATCATCATGTTGTGGCAGTTTTCAGCGTTGAAAACCCGACCGCACTACGTCCAGTTTAGTAATGGCACAGCACACTGAGCTGGTATTTAAAAAAAAAAAAAAAAGCTACACATAGTTCAAAAATGGGATAGTATTTCTTTCTCGGAGTAAAGAATGGGATATGATGAAGAGCGTGTAATGGTTTTATTAGGCTGTGATCAGGGTGACGGAGACCCTGGAGCACTTGCTGACCCCATCTCTAATGATTCCCCTCGTTCTGGCCCATGATTGCTGTTAGAGATTCCAATTAGAAAGCATGTGTGGAAGCCCGAGCCGGGTAAGAATAGGCCTTAATTGCCATGAGTTATCATCTAGACTCATGTAATTGAGCCCCCATCTTAAGGGGCAGCACATCTGACAAATTGATTTAATACCAAAGTGATTCTCCATCCCTAATGGCACTCGGGCTTCTTCACTCACGGGCTACAGGCACTGAATTCATTGTGTGTTGATTACTAACCGGCCTGAAACCTTTTGTCTCAGTCCGCCCACTTGAGAGAGCTCAACAACAGACACACATACAGTATCGACAGACACACACACAGCCTAGAGCACTGTGCCCATAATCTCTATCCCTCACATATTATGCAATTTCTTAATGCATGTATGAGCACATGGAGGTTTGAGTGAGTGTGGGAGCTCTGACACATGTACCGAACCGGTTTCGCCAGTTCTGCAGAGATACAGCTGTCGCCTGTTTGAACTTGTCAGCAGTTTGAGGCGTTTCACATCGCTTTTTTTTCCTTTTCTCTCTTTCTCGTTTTTGTATCATGGGACAGCAGCTTATTTAATACTTGGATACTGAGAAGTGGGAAGTTTACAACAGAATCTGTGCTTCGAGTGCAGACTTCTTCGATTACACCGAGCCTGCTCGTGGCAGTCTGTCATGCCATGAAAATTTTAATAGTGTCTATTTGTTGATTAGATTCTGAGCGACGCATTTATCATTTCTTCATGTCATCAGGATGTTTACAGTGTTGTTTTCTTAAATTGCAGTTATAGAAAATCTCCTATGTACTGGATACATGATGCAGATGTAGGATACAGATGTACTGGATGTCTCTATAGATACTATGTATCTATGGAGACATCTCTTTTGTGCATGAAGCTGCAATGATTAGTCGGTTAATTGATTAGTCAAACAAAAGACAATTAATCGTTTCAATCATTCATCCTTAGCTGGTTGCAGCTTCTTGAATGTAAAGATTTGCTTATGTCCTGTGTCATTTATGATACTAAATAAAGCATCTTTGGGTTCTGGTTGGACAAAATATCAATTTGAAGATGTCATTTCGTGCTCTGGGGAGCTGTGATGAGCATTTTCACATGTATTGTTTTTTTTGACATTTTATATTCTAAATGATTTATTGTGAAAATAATAAGCAGACTAATGAAAATAATCGTTAGTCGCAGCTCTTCTAACAACCCTTCATTATCCCCCTCATTCTGCCTGGGCTGAGGAGAAAATGTCACCCGTTCGGTCAGAAACTGTTGTTAATGACCTAATCCTTGCAGGATAATTTGGTAATCTATTTTAAGTTCCGGTATTTCCTTCTGTAATTGGTGTTCATCTTAATGAATACACACTGAAGGAATACGCATCTCCCCGTTGTTCGTAGTAAATCAAACTAAATGTTAACTAACTTTATTCTACAATTCCTATAATATTCAGCTAAAGATGTTCCTTTACTGTCCTGTGACTCTGAATATATCTCTATATGTATATTTGTGTCTTCCTATCCTGCACTGATCTGGAGTAGGGCTCCAGTACAATGACGCTTTCTATTCTATTTCCACCCATTTAAATCATGTTATAACTTGCTGACTATGTTCGCTCTTTTTCTGCATCAGGGCCGCAACGGCCGCCACGAGCGGATCGACTTCCTCAGCAGCAAAGAGAAGACGTCATCAAAGCGGAAGATCGGCGCCGTGATCGGGGTTCTTGTGGCGTTTCTCATCCTTGCAGCTGTTGCAGCATTCCTCATTTGGCTGTTTGTCTGTGAGTAGAGCTGAAAGCTTTCCTCTGCAATGTGACGCAGAGTAGATAAGCCTGCTTTTTAGATGTTTTGGATAAATTAAAGTCGAAGAACATCAGGAGATGCTGGACATGCTCCGGACATCTCCGTACATAAATTAGGCTTCCTCTTGACAGAATTAAATGAAAAATTGTGTGTATTTACAACCCTGACGTCAGTAACTGCCAAGACAGGCAGAACGTCAGAAAATGTAAAGTGGATCATTTCCACTTGCTGTTGAGGCACAACTCTTTGATAAAGAGAGTAAGAGTGGCTTGTTTGGACTTTGTAATTTCCCATTAGTGTTAGCCTATTTGACAGCTCTGACTTTCTCCTTTTAATAATGCAGAGGAGAAAAATGTCACAGAGTCCATGGCGCAGCTTCCTTGTCATTTACACATGCGTCTGATAAAAAGGCCTCTGAAGTCTTGATAAACAGCCTCTTGATTCAACTGGCTGTTTTAATTGCTCTGAGAGCCAAACTGTCTTCTCGGGAAGAGATCACACAGTACAACTTTTTAAAATAGTGCTTCAAGGCCTGTTCAAAACCCTGAGTCTCCCCTTTCATCAAAGGCAGCCATCTTATATCATTTTGTTGATCAAACACTAAACTCTCATCTGCCTCTCTCCTCCTAGTTAAAGATGCTGATTCCAAAAGCACCCTCAGTAAGCAGGAAAGGCCGTCAACGCTCGTCTTCAGTGGGCATATGAAGTTGGTCGGCGAGCAGTACAACCAGAAGCTGGAGGACACGGAGAGCCCTCAATTCAAGGATCTTGCTACCAAACTGGAGGCAACTGTGAGTTTGACACCCAAAGAAGATGATTTTCCCCTTCTTTTTTGTTTTTGCTCCTTTTCTCTCATCTGCATTGTGAAGTGTGAGTTTTTTTTAGCTGAGTATTACACTCGAGTCCCTTCTTTCACTAAAGATTAGTTATGGATGTTGTTTGGCATCGTTGAAACGCTTCTTATTATATAAAAAAAAAGAGAAAAAAAAAGCCCCTCCCAATGAACAGAAACTGCTGAAGGCACATTAGCGTGGGCGGAATAAAACGCTGTACAATTCCCTTAGTAATTCCCTCAACAGCACATCTCCTATGATTGGATACAGTGGAGATATGTTTGTAGCACCACTTAACAGCGCGTTGATGGCACAAAAAAGCCCCGCTCAAACCCCATCGAGCGCACACTTTCTCAGTGAAAAGCTACAGGAGTGAGGGCATTGGGTGGGGGACGAGGGTGGAAGTGGTCGACTGGAATATTAGACTGGATGATTTGGCGGGGTGAGATTCACGATGCACTCTGTCTGCACTTGCCTACGACAAAAAGGACCACTTTCGAGGAATAGGGTCTGATCTGGGTTAGTGTTTACCTGACGGGTGGAGTGTAGTCAACAGGGCTGGAGGAGAGGCATCTTGGCTAAGCGGTTTCCACTCCAGCACCACCTGTCTGTGGAGTCTAGTAGTGTTTTTTTTTTTTTTTCATTACCCTCCTCCATGTCTGCTAGATGGGTTAAGTTAAATGCCAATGAGTTCATATTTGCCATTGCCGACTCAGCCATTTGCAAACCGCTCTTTATGTTTTATTTTTATCATAACTGACCACTTTCCCGCTCCCACCATGTCATTTTCTGTTTTATGCATCCTACATCCATTCTTGGTGTGAGCCTTTACACAGCAACTGTCGCTCTCAAGTTAGGTAACACTGCACATGCATAAGATATGGGCGCTGACCTGCACGTATGACGTCAAGCGTGACAGCAGCCTCATCTGACGTAATTCGCAGCCCCCTGCAGCTGAAGGCAAGACGGTTAATTGAGAATCCCGTTGTAGTGTGCTTTTCATGGAAGACCATTCTTGTGTTAACATGCTCATTTGCACTATGTCTCTAGGCAGACAAGCAGAAATCTTGTTCCTGTTCTTTTCGCTTAAAAAAATACATTTTCTCTTCACAGCTGGGGGAAAACCTAAAGACAGATCCCTTCCTGGCAAAGTACTACACTAAGTCAGTGGTCACGGCATTCAGGTACAGTCCAGAGCTCCTCTAGTTTTTTTATGCTACTGAACAGACTGTGAAAACTAAATGTTGCATGAGGGAAGTTTTGTTGCACTGACCTCTGTGGATTCAGAGTTTCAACTGTGTTGCATTTCTTAGAACGAGCAAAATCAAAGTTAGATGTGATCTGTTGACCTTTGACCACTCTGAGTTATGTGTGTGAAGTTCTGTGCTAACAGCAGCAGTAAAACACAACAGTTCACTGCCTGTGTGGAGGCGAGCTCGGACAGAACATGGAGCTACTGTTGGATTTAGCTTTTTAACTTACAGTGGTGGGATGTAACTAAGTACAATTACTCAAGAACTTGTACCTAAATACAAATTTGTGTTGTATCGACATGTTCTTGTACTTCTACATCTCTGAGCCAAACGTTGTACTTTTTTTCTACTCCACTACATTTGTTGGAAAGCTTTAGTTACTAGTTCCTTTTCAGATCCTGTCCAGTGAAAACCGTGTGACTCTAAATCTAGTAATTTTTAAATTTTTTTAATTTATCTGATGAACTAAGGAACGAAATGCTCCGTTTTTATGAGAATTCTCCAACTTCTTGAGCTAAATAAACTTTTTAAAAACACGCTTGGCTTAGCTCGAAAATGAATTGTCACAAAGCTGGATAGAGTTTAGAGAGGCACAGTCCTCTTGATCAGAGGCGTCGCACCCGTGGGGGATGTGGGTGTTTTAACACCCACACTTTTCGCGGTGAGACGGTTCAACACCCACACTTTTTCTGCTGTTTTTCCGCGGTTTTGCACAAGCAGCTCACTACAGTTGCTCAGTTTCTCTGGCCGCTCTGTGTTTGCTCTCGCTGCGGCTGCCTCCTCTTTCCATCGCTCTCCTGTTGCTGCTTCAAACATGACACCGGCTTTGGGTCTGACCAGCTGATGATTGGCTGTTCTGTCTCATTTACACATTCAAACTCGTACGGATATATTCAGGAAACAGATAGGAAACAAAAACAACGTCTGTAACGTTCTCTGAAGATTATAAACATTAACTACTCCTTATATGTTCATTATACAGGTCGGCACCAAACCGGTTATTATGTTTTGATGTGTTTACAGCTGCCAATGTATTCAACACTCTTACTGTGATGATACATGACAGTTAAATATTGAATCTGTGTATAATAACTAAATCCTGACATGTAACTGTGATTTTTGATAATTTACGTACTAATGATAACAATCATGACAAAAAATTTACAAAGTCTGCAGATCAAGTTAAGAAGCTACAACTGGCAGTGAGCAGTAATAAATAGGCCTACATATTCCATTTCAGATGAGAAATTTGGCTAAAAGCTTAATATCAAGCTGATATGCACACATATCGTCATCGCAATATTTAACAGTGTTATCGCACATCGCAGATTTTCCTCATATCGTGCAGCCCTAGTTAGTGGACTTAATTTCCTATGCAACTTCCTCTAGAGTCTAGACTAGAGGAAGCTGCATGTAATCTGATAAAATGCCTCCAATGATGTCACTCAGTGGCTAGGGTGGCATTGTGGGTAATGCCAAGCTTTGAAAAGTCCAACAGTGTCGCAACCTGGTGCCTACATTACCCACTGCTCCCACAGACCTGTAAACACACCTTAATGTGTAGAAATAGTGAAGTCACCCTTTCAGTAAGGTTTATGATATACATTTGTTGCTTGAGTATTGAAGCTTGCCAAAGAATGGTCTCTTCATCTTCTCCCTCTCATCCGTTGCTCTCTCGTTTCTGCGTCCACCAGCGAGGGCGTGATAGCCTACTACTGGTCCCAGTTTGACGTGCCAGTGGAAGACCTGGAGATCGTGCCGGAGTTCTCAGAGGAGCGGGTGCTAGAGACGCTAGAGAACGGCATCAAGGCGATGCGTAGTACGGCGAGCCGCAAGGATGTCCAAATCAGTGAAATCACAGCCGCGGGTAGGTACCTCCAGGGTCAGGTTGGGGGTCACACCAGGAGGCAGAGAGATAAGGACAAATAGGGGTTTGCAACAGCTGGCTCCAGATTATGACATTTAACAATCGGCAAAGATAAAGCACTATGAATACAGATCTAAAAAAGCTTGTTGTCATCTCCTATCAGCGCTGGTATTTTGTATGTTTTCTGTTTGTGTAATAGCAGCTCGCTCAGAGTCGTGCTGATAAGATGATAACAGATAAGCCAGACCTCTCTGCTTGTGCTGCATCTGAGATTGCACATTTTATGCTGTTTGGATCCTCTAATGATATTAGCTGGGCCCTGGCCTGGCTTGAGAAAGCCATTTTTCTTCCTTCTGTCCTCTCAGCATTCACGTTGCATTTGTCCACATCCTGGCCACCAGCCAAAGCGCTGGCCCTGTGACTCAGTGGTTTTTGGTCCACTTTAAAATGATTTCTGTGGGTATGATTTGATGTTGCCGTCCCAGATAGTTAGACAGAGATGTATGGGCTGCTGCTGTAGGGCAAGGTGAGATGGAGCAGAAAGAGCTACACACCATCACCAGTTCCCCTAACCGCAGGGAAATGGAACAGAAAATGTGCAACCCAAATATTTTAGGCTCATGCATCAAATTCTATCAGGCTCCGAACGTTAGCAGCCCATTCTTAGCTTTTCCTCTTGTGTCTCTGCCACTCTCTCTCTCCTTCTCTCTCTCTCTCCTGTCTCTCTGTCTCCAGTCACAGATCCTCGCATGGCCAGGAACCCCACAGCCAGTGAGTACAGCGTGTCCCATTTCAATCACTCGCAGTTGTAATTTTCCAGCTGGCTAGATGCTCACCCCTCCTGCCAGTCTGTAACGAATGGCTGGCCCGGCCACTACTGTACATGTGCCGCTGTAGTCAGAGATTGAGAGCCCTGTATCAGGCCGGAGCGAGTCACTCACTGCACCTGACACTTTCCTTTAAGACTCTCTGGTGATTTATTACCTCGGGATGATTAGACTACATTACATGACATTAAATTACCATAGTAGCTGTGCTATTTTTACATTAATCTGTGCTTATACATCTCTATCGTAAAGGATGGGGGAATATACATGTGTCATTTGTAATGCAAAGTCATCGGTTTGCATGATTTTTAAAAAATGTTTACCAAGGCAGATAGAATCATCACTGTCAATGTTTTGTTTTTAGAAAACGAGCAGAGGGTACAGAACATCATGATGATCTGATTTTAATTTACAAGCTAAAATACTGTTGCCAGGTTACATTCCCATGCTCACCCTATGATATAACCAATCTTTCTATTCCCAGGCGAGTGTTTCTTCCGTCTTGAGGCTGAACGAACAGCAAAGACATTTTCATCACCAGGGTACCCTACAGGCTACCCTCCCAGGTCTCGGTGTCAGTGGCAAATCCGAGCTGAAGAGAACAATGTTATATCTGTCAAGTTCCCCTTCTTCCACATCGAGGACGACTGCTCGGATGACTTTGTCGCCATCTATGACTCTCTGAGTCCGGATGATTCTCAAGCCATCACAGAGTAAGTCGAAGGGATGTGAATGTCTGGAGGGTTTGGGAAACCTTGTACAAGGTCATATCGGTGCTCTTTTAAATGTAAGTCTTTTTGGATGGATATTATTTACTTTCAGTGTTCCCCCACACTAATGCTTCCCCCTAGAGAAGTATTTTATTTCAAAGGAAACCTGTAAATTAACTCATTTCTGCTCCTAAAGTAGGAATCGTGACACAAATCACATTCTCATTTTGCCTCGAACCTTGGCTCGCAGGGTTTGTTTGATAGGGCTCACCCAACATTTGTCTCATTTATTTAGCTTTTACGATCAGAGAAAGGGGAAACACAACTGTACATGATTCCCAGAGGACAGGCACTAGGAATCACTTTGTATTTGAGTGAAATGTTGCAGAGGGATTTAGGACTAAAAGCTGTTTTTGATGTGGGTGGAAAACATTTTCCACTCCATTCCTTTCACTGGATTTGTGATTACAACTTTCTCTCTTTTTTTTTTTTCTGTCCCTGAAGCCTTTAGCGCTGCATGTCCCATTTTATTGTTAACTTTTGAGACCTCAGTGAGATTGAGTTGGCTCAAAAAGACCTCTCCTTTCAAATCTGTGATGGGTGCCAACCAGAATCCTGCTACACACTGTGTGTAATTGCACTTTTTCTACGGGGGAGGGCTATGATTCTGAAACTACAGGCTCCTGAATGCAACATCAGTTGTAGCTGCAGGCAATTTCAAACTCAGAAACCATTGCCAAACAAATATGCGTTACCAAGTGATGCATAACATTTTTTATAAAGCTATTGAGCAATCAGCTTTATCCAAGGTGACATGGGGTTTATGAGAGCCATAATATAATACTCTATAATGACATTATTTTACTGGAGGTAGATGTATTGCTGCTCTTGCAGCGTCATTCACACCTCCATTGCTCTGCCGCCAGCAGTGCTGAAACTTTTTGCTAATGTACCTAATGTTTGACTTTGAAAGTCCGGCGCCTAGGCAATTTCTATCTTGCGCTGGCACATCTCTCCTTATTTATCTCTTTCTCTATCTCTCTCTGGTTATCTATTGATTTCTTTTCAAATTATTTTTTTCTTGAAGCATTTTAAACTTGTTTGCTGAATTAATGTTTTAGTGCTTTTGACTAGAAAGAATTACAGCTTTATTTGAGCTCCCCAAGTGTCGCACATCCTATAGAAATAAGGCGAAACTGTATTCAGCTAATCCAGGAGACGTTTATCTCATGCTTCATGGCTGCAGATGCCTTTTTTTTTTATTCTAAGATTTGTACATGATCTGCTGACCATCTCCCTCACAGGAAGTGTGGTCAGAGGCCGCCCTCCAACCCTCTGGAGGTGGTGTCATCTGGTAACATCATGCTGCTTAACCTGATTACTGACACTGATGTCCAGAGGCCTGGATTTGAAGCAGAGTATAGGTCTGTCCCCAAGTCTAAAGGTAATGAAGACATTCACAACACATAACATCATCCATTCTGCATTCTGTACTATATCTACAACAGCTCGCACAGATTTGTTTATTTCTGATTGTACTCAAATGATAATGTGTCATGTCCCTTTTTCAGTTAAAACCTGTGGTGGCGTCCTCTCTGAAAGCAATGGAGCCCTCACCTCCCCTCTCCACCCCAGCTTTTATCCTCCTGCCGTCGACTGCAAGTGGACCATCAAGGTTTGCAACACTGCTTCACTCACTGCCCCCCCCCTCCTCTACCTGAAACCCCTCTGCACACCTCCTCCTCTCCTCCTCCTCCTCCTCCTCCATCCTCAGCCTGCCATGAGAGGAATGCTGAGGCAGCACTATAGAAGCCAAGCTGTTCAGTACCTCTTCTATCTTCATCTGTCAGACTGCTGTTGCTGCCGCAGCTCTAGCTGAGCTGCAGTGTTTTGTGTGTTGGTTTTGTTTGCTGGTGTGTATGTTGTTGTGTGTGTGTGTCTGTGTGCACAGCCTGTTTAGGCGTGTTGCAGCTTGTCTGCCTGCATTTACATGGGATACAGATGCGTGTCTGTGTGTAGGTGGAGGAGTGACATGCATGGTAAACAAGGTTGTTATGAACCAATCACCTCTTCCTCTGTGCTGCAGGTCCCTGCTGGGAAGAAGGTGCGGCTGAAGTTCAACATGTTCCGCATGAAGGAGCCCGGGGTGGACATCCGTGTGTGTCACAAAGACTATGTGGAGGTTATGGGCATCAAGTAAATGGCACCCTAGACATCCATCACCAAACTTCAACCGCTTACTGACTTTCACGTTAGACTTTGACCCTTTGTACCTTTTACAGTTTTCCTGTGCAATTAACATACAATTATGGTTCTCTCAATTTCAGAACCTTCCAACATTTCTTTCCTTTTTTAGATGATTTTACCTCACATTTAACTCATTTAAAGGTCCCGTGTGTATTTGAGGTAATTTTAGAAGCGTTTTAGGGTAGAAATGGATTATAATATTCATAATAATGTTTTCACTAGTGTATAATCACCTGTAACTTTGCGTTTTTCTTACCTTCCAATGAGCCTTTTTTAGCCCACATAGATCGAACAATTAAAATCTGGGTACAACACTGGGGATAGCGTTCATGTGAAGGCTGCTCAGTGATGCACGAAACTGGAAAAGCTCGACTTCACTCGTATCATAGAGCGTGCGCACTAAGGACTTCCACTGACCGAGCCAGCTAACTCCCGGTTCAGCACCCAGCTATCTTGAATAGAGATAGAATGACTTAATCTTAAGTTAAGAGATTGTGACGCTAAAAAAAATATACAGCCGCTTCTTTCGCAATATAAGCTTATGGGAAAAGTATTTTTTGGGCCCCAGTGCATAACATGCAACCTCACGCAATTTGCCACTAAATCCTTCACACTGGATCTTTCAGACACAGCACATTGTCGTCATTACCATTAGAGCTATAATTCAGAATTTTCCTTGGGTCCCAGATATTGTGGAGAAATGTCCACCTTGGCTCTGACCAGCGACACCAATACCATGGAGGTGATCTTCCACTCCGACGAGTCCTACACTGACAAAGGCTTCAGCGCAGAGTACAGCGCCTACGATCCTAAAAACCGTGAGTTTAAAGTCACTCTCGCCACCACAATTGCACAACATTTGGCGAGATGGCTGAAATGTGGCGACGTGACAGTGACACTCATAGCCTGCCATTACAGAGCACGACACTGGGAGTAACTGCAGTCGGAGAGACTACGAGACGGCGGCTGACTGACAGTCAAATAGAGCTGTTTAGTGATAGAGGCTTAGAAACTGGCAGTGAAACTCAAGAGCTAGACTAATCACCAGAGAGCTTGTTTATTGGGTCCATTTTATTTGCCACTGTCAGTCAGGAGCACTCCACTTTCAATACTCTCCGCTCTTTATGTTGTCTCCCAGTTTGACCGAAATGGATTTATAATTGCTCTGATCAGCAGGGACAAGCATTGGCAACATGATGGATGTCGCGAACATACACTGTCACTCCCTCTCGCTTAATTTGTCATCGCCGTCTATGTCTCCTTTTTTTTTTTCTCTCTCTCTGCTCACTCCCTCTTTCCTCTGGTTTGGTGAGCAGCCTGTCCCAACATGTTTGCCTGTTCCACTGGCATTTGCATCAACAAAGACCTGAAGTGTGATGGCTGGAACGACTGCGGGGACATGAGCGATGAGGTGAAGTGCCGTAAGTTCCCCCCGGAGCCCAACTACACCGTTTTTTTATCCGGCCTCTTATATGCTCCACTCCGCTCCTCTAGTTTGACATTTTGGCAAACATTCTTACCTGCCTTCTTGCCAAGAGGTGGATGCGAAGATCGATACCACTCTCATAACTGCCCGTTAAATACAAGGCTACAGCCAGAAGCCAGTTAGCTTAGCATTAAGACTGGAAACGGGGGGATCCAGGCTATCCTGGCTCGAAGGTAACAAACTATGAGAAGTAAAAAAGAAGAGTTGTGGTTTTTATGGGGGATGATGTACGTGAGTCCTTCTTGGCTGGGAGCAGTCATTTCCTAGGGTCTTATCTTCATCATAAGGTTGCCACGCTCCAGAAAGTTACTGACTGCCCTCGGCCAAGAAATGGTCTCGCACATAACCCCCCTCGTAAAGCCACAACTTGACATTTTTACTATTTCTTGTACGAATTGAGTGAAATAGATATCATGTGTTACTTATTAAGTTCTAGAGTTGTTGGAAGACAGATTTTGTTACCTTCAGACCAGAGCACAAATTCTACAATGAATATGGAGTTTAAGCAAAAGTAGAGAGAGAGAGAGCAGAAAGAATAGTCACCCTGATAGACCATATTCACATGGCGGCCATTTGCCTCTGACATCAAGCTCAGTGTGGGAAGCTTAGATTCCTATAAACATAGGGAATCTGACAAATTGTTATCATTTTACCATTTCCCGATTGACAGCAGCTGAAGGGATAATGGATAGTGAAATCTGTGGGGACAACAGGCCATGATTCAAGGTAAAACAATAACTAACGTGAGCATTCAACCCCTTCCTAGCTGTGATTACTGTTTGATAGAGTTACACAATACAATAGGCAATGTATGTATTAATTCTATAAAATGATCATTTATTTAAGCCAGAAAGTGAAAAGGTGTAAACAAACAGTGATGTAAGCTAGGAAGTGGCGGAATGCTAACGTTAGCTGTTGTCTAACATTAGCTAGTGGGTTATCAAATTTGTTGTTTTACTTCGAAATCCAGAAATTCACTATCCATCAGCGTTTCAGGTGAAATGATAATGATTTGTCAGATTTTCTACACTTATACAACTCACAACACACAACACAGAAGTATAAGTTATAAGTTGTTGCTATGGCGCCGTACTAGGTGGCAGCCTGTTGCAGCAGCTCCCGTGGGCTTCCAAGTTTTTTTTGTATTTCTGTTTTGATTTTCGATGTGATTTTTGGCAATTCTTCTCAAGAGACAGTGAGAAGATGGACACTTTCTTTTTTTTAAAACTATTTTGTCTTTTTGAACAAGACGGACGAGCTTGTGGCACTTTTATGTTTATTATGCTAACCCTAGCAACGGAGGGACAGGAGCGCATCATTGAGCGCATTGTTTACACACGCGACCAGCTGATTGCGCTGTGTAAACCTGCACTGCTGTGTGAACCTGCACTGCTACCCGGAGCCAGACCTGAGGTCCTGAAGGAGCTGCGGAGGAGACGCCGTGGCTGCAGAGCCGGAGTGAAGAGGAGGGGGAAGAAGAGGAGACACAGACCGGCTGTACCGGCGATCGTCATGGGAAACGTGAGGTCTCTGGGGAACAAGACGGACGAGCTCGCCGCGCTGATAAAGTCTCAGAGGGAATATCGTGAGTGCAGTATGTTGTGTTTCACGGAGACATGGCTTCACTCAAACATCCTGGACCACAGCGTGGCGATTCCCGGCTTCAGCACTGTTCGGGCGGACAGGGATGTGATAAGCAGCGGAAAGAAGAAAGGAGGAGGGATTGTACTGTATGTGAGTGAGAGGTGGTGTAATCCCGGACATGTTCACGTGAAGGAACGTCTCTGTACCCCGGACATTGAACTGTTGACTGTGGGGATGAGGCCTTATTATTTGCCCCGGGAATTCACGTACGCCGTCATTATCGGTGTGTACGTTCCTCCTTCAGCTGATGCAGCGCTGGCCTGTGACGTCATCCACTCCGCTGTTGCCCAGATACAGACGCTGCATTCTAACGCATTTATTGTCATCACTGGGGATTTTAATCACATCTCACTGGACAAAACCCTCCCAACATTTCACCAGTATGTTGACTGCCCCACCAGAGACTGTAACACACTGGATCTGTTGTATGCAAATATATGTGTGTATATATATATATATATATGTGATTGGCTGCAAACAGGACACTCTGGAGGCTGTGGTGGAGAGGAGGACACTGAAAAAACTGTTATCCATCATGGATAATCCTCTCCACGCTCTCCAACTCACACTGGTCAGACAGCGGAGCACCTTCTCCGGAAGGCTGCTTCAGCTTCGCTGTCGTAGCAACAGATACAGGAAATCTTTCCTGCCACAAGCCATCACTTTATACAACAACTCTCTCACCTCTGCCTGATAGAGAACTCTGCTCTCTCTACTGTTTTTGTTGTATATATTATTATAGTTTATTGTTTATAGCACACTGTGCACTGTATATATACACTATGTATATATTGGATTCTATTTATGTTATGTACGAAGTGTTTTATTTGTGGACCCACAACTGCTGTAACAAAATAATTTCCCAGTCTGGGATCATTAAAGTATTTCTATCTATCTATCTATCTATCTATCTATCTATCTATCTATCTATCTATCTATCTATCTATCTATCTATAACCCAAGTATAATTCCAGCATTCGAGCTACCCACCCAGGGCATGACGTCGGGCAAGCCAATCAGGCTTTGGACCAAAATATGACCAAATATACTTATCAAACAGAGATAATTAGAATAGTGCAGCTAGCTATTTTGCCAGCATAGGAAATTAAAGGAAAATGTTGCCTTCATACATTCATCGATAGACACCTGACATGATCTAATTCAGTGTATTTAATTAGTTCAGCAGGCTTTTGGCTAACGTCAAGACATTCCACTCCTCCTTTTAGCTAACGTCAAGGTAAAGAAAAAGTGTGGTTCCGTTTAGAGTGGTCTGAATTTATATCAAAAGATTCTTCCTGGAGTTATTATGGAAAATACAGTTAGCAGGTAAGAAGGATATAAAAAATTATCAACCTCCCCAATCCCCCTCGTTATTCGAATCCTTTCTCAGACAGACTGAAGAACAGCTAGCGTTGCTCTAAGCTAAGCTAAGCTAACTGGCTGTTTGCTGGAGCTACAAACATATCCTATAAACATGAGACTGGTATCAATCTAGTCATCTAACCCTTTGCAAATAAGCAAATTTCCCAAAATGTCTAACTACTTCTTTAAGGCTGCAACTTCTTTCCAAATCACTGAACATCATTTGAACACATTCTCTGTTGCCTTGTTTAATCCATGCCATTTGTGTCACCCCAGAGTGTGAGAAAGACCAGTTTGCATGCGGGAATGGTCTGTGCAAGCCGAAACTCTGGGTGTGCGATCGCGTCAATGACTGCGGAGACGGGAGCGACGAGAAAACCTGCAGTAAGTTTTCCCGTCTTTATAAAGTGCTTGTTAGGGGACACAGACACCATCTAATGCTATGCTAATTGTGCTAACATTAAAGACACATCACCGCTAATGCTCCGGTCACCGACTGTTTGGCTGTGCGCAGCCATCATTTAATCAGTAATGGAGTTTGTTTGAAGCCTAGCCCAATTTGCTCAGCAGACACTTAATCATGTGTAGTACACACAAGAAGAAAAAAGGAGACGGATGCTAATGTCCACTGTGGCTGCATCGCTAATGTCCCTCTGAAACTTTTCCTGTCATCTCCTTATCCAAGTTTTCGTCATTACTTTGTGATAATTTCCCCATCATCGCCATGTGTCATCACCTCCAGGTTGTGATGAGAATGAGTGGCGCTGCGGTGACGGGGCTTGTATGCCTCAGGATGTTGTGTGTGACACGAAGAAGGACTGCGAAGATGGAAGCGACGAGGCCTCTTGTAAAACCTGTAAGTGGCAGCACTTTATTCTCTTCCCAGCCAGACACGCATTTAAAAAAAAAAAAAAAACCCTCACCAGAGTGATTTAGAAGCGTGTTGCACAAACCATTAAGCAATTAAGCTTCATCCACAGCTGAGGAGCGTTTGAGGGTTTTACATTAGATGCTGCGTTCTTAATGCAAGGTATTTTTCACTGTCCACATTATTTTAGCTCTTTCTCTCATTTCCTCACTCTGCTTCACTCTTTATCAATTTCCCTTTCACTCAGTCACTTGGTCTCTCTCTCACACACACGCACGCACACACACACACACACACACACACACACACACACAGAGGACACTCTTGCATTTCCTTTTGATTTTCACTTGTGTGGTTAAAGAGCGATATTAGACCTCAACCCCAATCAATACCCCCAATCAATGCAATCTGCTCCTCAATCACTACGTATTGTGCATTCAAGTCTCACGTTGAAGCCTCGCTGATTGCACAGTATTTTACTGGTTAAACTTAGAACTGCTGTGATTGAAATATGCTATGTGTTTTGATTTTGGGACCCGTCTCCACCCCCACCGTAGCTCCGGGTATCTGCTCTGACTACAGCTTCAAGTGCAAGAACGGCGACTGCGTCAACAAGGTGAACGCCGAATGCGACCGCGTCAACGACTGCTCCGATAACTCGGACGAGGCCGGCTGTGGTGAGAAATGTTTTCCTCCCCCACGCTTACAAGACTCGGCTTTTCAAATGTTTTGAAACAGCTGCAAGTGGATCTAATCTCTTCAGTGTCATTCAAATAGATTATAGAAGAGCTGGTTGAGCCGCGAGCTGGGCTGTCTGTTAGAAAAGCGCCTCAGGCCTTGACTGCTTTATTTATTTCATTCTTCTTTGAAAGCATCTCTTGTCATCTCTGAGGTTTTAGTTTTTTCCTCCATTTAAGCCTCGGGGTGTGTCTGTGTTTTTGTCTTTTTTTTCTCTTTTTTTTGATCAGCTAATATGCCACTGTGCCTTATTAGGATTCCAAAGACTGGTGGTTGCATTTCGCAGCCAAGGCCGGTGTCATGATGGCTTCAAGTCAACTTAATCTACTTTTCTGATTCAGTCTCACTTCGTATTTTTGCATTCAACCATCCGACGCCGCTCCCCTTACATTATACTCTCTGTAAAATGCCAGATTGTGGGACCAGGCCCTATAAGCTGAACCGCATTGTGGGAGGACAGAACGCTGAGCTGGGGGAGTGGCCCTGGCAGGTCAGCCTTCACTTCCTGACCTACGGGCACGTTTGTGGTGCCTCGATCATATCTAACAAGTGGCTCCTTTCGGCTTCCCACTGCTTCGTCACGAGCAACCCAGCGTGAGTCACAGCTCAAACATCTCACACTCACACAAGTGTACAGGGCAGGACATGAAACACACCCGCTCTCATATATTTTAGTGTTATTGTGTCCCTTAATTTTTTATTATTCCTGACATTATTTAACATTTTACTGGATCTCATTATGCAATATTCATAATACGCATTCTGCTGGAAAAGAAGTAGAACTGTGCACAACAGAGGGCCATTTATATACAAATTGCAAAAGTCTGAAAATTAGCCCCTGATGATGCAGTTAATTCAGAAAAACCTTGGGGGGGCTAAAAAATTTACATCTCATCCATGAAAGAATGGCGCTGTAGTCATCGAAGTGCCCTGTAGGTGGAGCACTAACCATTCTGTTAGACCCGAGCCACCCTCTATTGTTACTGAACGGGGAATGTGTTCATTCTCACAGACTCACAGTTGGTGTTGATGTTTGCTGTACACATCAGCGCCATTATTTAATTTGTAAGCACTCTCCAGTATACTTAAAAAAGCCACTCCAAATGTTTTCTTTACAGTCATACACCACTCCGACTGGTATGATGATGATGATGATGATGATGATGATGATGATAGTATGTTATTTTGCATGTTTTTTAAGGGGAGGAGCAAACATCATGAGAATTGAATGCAGACCTTACAGTCATGTTGTGACAAATGCAACCTCTGTAGCTTACAGCAGTCTGTTTGTGTCAAGAAGGTCGGAGAGGTGTTCTGAGTATTAACCGTATATATAGTATACATTGCAGGCTGTGGCGTTGGTTGTATCGGCTTGTCCTCCTGATCTGCTCTTGCGGGTACAGAAACATAACCTTTGCTCTGTGATGCTATACGCGCTGCCACAGGAACCATGTTGCATCCAACTGGCAGACCTACAGTGGCATGCAGGACCAGTACAAGCAGGACGGCGTACAGCGGCGCCCGTTGAAGAGGATCATCTCCCACCCGGATTACAGTCAGATGACCTTTGACTATGACATTGCACTGCTGGAGCTCAGCGAGCCGCTGAAGTTCACCAACACCATCCAACCCATCTGCCTACCCTCTCACTCCCACATCTTCCCTGCGGGCATGTCCTGCTGGGTCACAGGCTGGGGCGCTCTCCGAGAAGGAGGTATTATGCAGGAATTGGTGATTTTGTCTAGAGCTGTGGTCTTTTTTTTTCTTTTCTTTTTTTTATCTGTTGTTTCTCACTCTCGCTGATTATTATACTCGCTTTGAATAATTTTGCCATTATTCCTCAATTAACGATGACCCACTCTCCGATTGTGTTGTTCCTTTTTGCATATCCAGCTCACATCAAAATTAAGACATCCCACTCCTCCCCCATCCTTCTCACAATTAGCTATTCATCTCCGTCCTTCATCTTCTTTTCCCTGCCTGCTTCCCTTTTCTCCCCTTCATCTCTCTCATTCCATCCTGTCTTCTCCCTTTCCTTTAATGTCCCACCCATTTCTTTATCTCTCCCATCATGACATACTTCTCTTCCGCTCAACCCTCCCTCCCTTTTCTCTCATCTTTTTCTAATCTGCTCTATTCCATTAAGCCTTCTTCCATATCCATATATCAAGGCAGACGTCGGCTCTCCTGGGAAGCCTCTTAAACCTTCATTAGCTAACACTAATCCAGCCCATTAACACCTTTTGATGTTAGTGACGAACACAGGGGTCACGTGACGGAGCGCTGACCCCTTTGTCCGGCTCTTGCAGGTCAGAAGGCGCAGGTGCTGCAAAAGGCATCGGTGAAAATCATCAACGACACGGTGTGCAACGTGGTGACGGAGGGCCAAGTCACCTCCAGGATGCTCTGCAGTGGATTCCTGGCCGGAGGAGTTGACGCCTGCCAGGTGAGACCGCGCGACATGTTCTCGAGCCGTGTCTCTCACATCTGAGCCCGATCTAATAAACTTTCTCCCCCCACTGTCCTCGCCAGGGAGACTCCGGAGGTCCCCTGGTGTGTTTCGAGGAGAGTGGGAAGTGGTTCCAGGCCGGCGTCGTCAGCTGGGGTGAGGGCTGCGCTCGTCGGAACAAGCCCGGTGTCTACAGCAGGGTCACCAAGCTGAGGGAGTGGATCAGGAAGGAGACCGGGGTTTGACGACGCTGTGATCGACGGGGAGGGATGAAGACTCAGGAACAACGTCAATGTGCCAAAAATAATGGAGACGGAACATTTGAGTCCGACTTGGGACAAGTCTCTCAAAGATTTAGTTAATTAGCAGCAGATTGAGGAGACATGGACATGGCTGCATGGACCTGGCTACTCACATGAATGACTTACAGCACTTTATTTGGTTGCTAACCCCCCACACACCTTTTGCCACTCCTCACACACACACACACACACACCAAGTCATATTTTGAATACTTTTTAAGGTGTAAATCAGCTCAGCATGTGTTGCCCCCGTCAATGATGTCATGTTTCCCTTGAGTACGCAAAATAAAATTTGCGTATTCTGTGATCAGTGTGTATTTCTGGGGATTGTTTTCCCAACATTTTAAAGTTTTACAAGTGTTTTTCCGTATACAATTGAAAAGTAGGTGTGTTTTTAAGTCTAAATAAGCGAGATGCCTTCATCCTCTTGGGCTGCAGTGAATGTTGCACTTTGCCAGCGGGCTCATGCTGTAGAAAGCTGTAAATTTGAGGTTTTATTAACGTAACAATAGTTTTAGCACATTTGCTACAAAACACTCATAGATTACTGCAGACCAGCTTCCAGAGCTTCCAGGTTCCAGGTTCTTAAATTAATTAAAGGATTTTATCTACCTATCTGCCAGGCAGCCATTAGTCTCAGTTCTTATCAGCTGAGTGTAAACGTCAACTTGCAGAGACAATCTGCGTTACGATGTGAGGATAACACAAGTTTAGAAGACCAGCAACAAAAGGAAGAGAGGGAAAAGACCGCTCATATCTCTGCAGGGGCATTTTCATATCCCACTAAAATGAATGAAAAGCAGAAGCTGCCTGGAAGGTAGAAAATGAATTAATCAGTCTCTAGAAGCCCACGGTTTGCTTTGGAAAATGGCCAGCAGTAATGTTAAGTATACCAGATTTGTAGTCAGTGGGCTGAATCGAGCAAAAAAAAGAAGGAAAAAAAAAGAAAAAGAACCACCATCATGATCTCTGAGGAATGATGTGAGACTGGAGTGATGCTCAACTTGTTTCAAGTTGATGTTGATCTGAACGGGGCTCCTAGATCAGTATTTCTCTTACATATTTACAGATGCTTATTGGTCTGGCCTGCTCTGTGGATGATTTGCCAAAGTGTGAAATTCGTAGCAGAGGGTGAGGATTATTTCCAGCTGGCTTTTTGCATGGGTTTCTAAGTAAAGCTCAGGGTGTTAGGGGTCCTCAGTCACACTCACCCGAGAGCCAAAGTAAGCCAATGGGATTTTTCTTTTTTTTTTTTTTTTTTTTACTAGTTGCCAGAGCGACACAATGAGTTCTGATCCCCCTAAGAGTTTCCCTATCTTTGGTTACGACCACATCTAAAATTCGACTGGATGGTTTCTTTAACTCCATTTTCCCTTTTTTTTTCCTCTGACTTATCCTTGAGATAATGTATCCTGGATAAGCGAGCCAAAGATTTGCTTAAGTATTATTTATTGAAGGGGAAAAAATTTATGAAGAAAACTTTGAGGATGTGCTGAGCTGACCTGAGGTTATTAATGTCTTTGAGGTGAAATAACTATGCAAGTGGAGGCCACAACTTTAAATGGTAGATATTTTAATGAGCAGTGTACACTAACCTCATAACCTTTCTCTGTGTGTGTCTGTATATGTTTTTATACAAGTCGTGACAATAAACATCTGATTCCTCAGTACCTAACTGCGTCACCTGCATTCTTCGCCTTTGATGAGGTCTCGTTTTGTGTTATGTCATGCGTAATAACTGCGTGTCTTGTGAGACCTTGTCCCTTCTCACAGTAGAATACTAATGAGCATGTAGTCTCCTCCCCGTCGTGAGCAGCATGCCTACCTGGGGAACAGAGGTGACAAGACAAACTCATTTCGTCAAATAATACCTACCTTTGTCACAGCTCTATCCTATTACCCTACGAGATGGGCATGTCAACTTCGGGAGGTGGATACACATACAGTGGGGGTTCTGCCATCTCATCTGTCTTCATTAAAAGCAGCGCACCGCTGGGGGAATAGGAAAATCAACATAGACAGTGCTGCTAATTTATGTATTCATCATTGTTGGTACATGGAACGCTTTGTTTGTTGCCGTTCCCCCCTCGCCAGGCTGAGAACTCAAGATTCACACCAGCCAGTTCTTTATCGGAAATGGTTTTATTTAAATATAAATATGTGTACAAAGGTACAAGCAACGGTAGCTCATTTTTAGCAAATAAAATTCTTAATACATTATTAAAAGAATGAACAAACAAATGGCAATTAGTCGTATTCCGAAAAAACAAAACAAAAAGCATAGTAACTGCATTCAATGATTGATGAACAAACTTATAGACGAGAAAAATCTGTGGACCCAAATAAATCAACCAAGATAGATACATATGTATATAAAGATACTTTACAATAGAGCAGCTTACACGCTGTACATTAAGGCTTATATAAAATATAAAAATAAAGACAAGCGATGATGTTTGCCTCCTCACTTTGAGTGACTTTTGTTCTCTTGTCAGGCTGCCTGGTAACAGCTTCATAGACAAATGGCAGTACAGGCGTCCATACTGAAACATCCAGGAGTTGGAATGCGACCGGGGCCAGGTGAAGAAACCAATGTCTCGAACATGAAATGGACATGAAGATAAACGCTGAAGATTTCACTAGACACATCATTTGCATGCAACAGAGAGAAAGTATGGGCTCAGCCATTTGTACAGATACTTAGTGTTTCAGGGTAGTACTGTTTCTTGTAAACATATTGAGACAATTTGATTGAGTTGTAAAACTTGAGTATGTGTGGTCCGTGTTAGGACTTTCTTTCCCCCGCCTGAGCCTGCCGAAAAATTGACGCTGCATTCAAGTTTATTTTTAAGTTCAAGATTGCCACCGTTCCAAATCGCCGCTTTTGATTGTTCTGGTAATAGCCTACTCTCGATTTTACAATCAGAAAACAGTGCCAGGGATAGGACAGAAGTATTCAGCCTCGGCCCCTGTTTCCCCCCCCCCTCGTAAAATATCACCATCTTTGGGTTTTCATGGCCTTTACCTTGTCCATCTTGGTACAACACACAGTTAACAAAGAGTTCCCCATTACCATGAAGGCTAAAATACACATTCTCATCGAATCTCCTTCTTTTTATCCACCAGTAAGTCCAACATGTTAGTGTTATTATCAGAAGAAGCTCCAGGAATACAGCTCAGGCCAGAAGTATTCCACCGCTGATTAGACTCTTCATACAGTACAGTGCCTGGAGCACTTGTTGGTCAGTAGAGCTAGCCTGTTGTGCAGAATAGTTTGTCTGTCTCTGTGGATAGCTCAGTCGTTCGTTGATGATAGAGACACAAATGTGCTTAGAATTCCTTTCGCATGCCAACAAAACACCAAATGACAGACAACGATTGTTGTTGGTTGTTCATATCTGTTTTTTTTTTCCTCAAATATGTCTTAGCTTGTCTTTCGAAGTATTTTCGAGGTCGTGTTTGACATTTAGTGTTGACACAAAGTAAACTCTGGAAGGCAGGTAAACAGCTACCCCAGTCATTTTGGCCACCCAAATTCAGGAGATGCTTTTGATTTGTTTTCTAGTTGGCTCTTGCACCGACAGAATATCTCCGCAGGTTTTGGGTGGTCATTATGTAGAGATAACCTGGTGAGGTATCACACTGTAATCAGAAGTCTGACTTGAACATCACAATCTGCTGAATTCTCCAGCTCGGGAGCTCCACAGTTTGCATCGTTGCAGATCCCTCAAACCATGACAACAAATAAACGTCGGTTATCCCATAACCTAAATCACACGACTCCCTCCGAACACTGTCCAGACATGTCCTTGGAGGACTGTCTGAGTAAAGAATACTGTTCATGTTAGTCCAGCCACATATGTGGAGCTGACAATGGTTATCTACTCGCTGCTCCTATACTCTGCTTTTCCCCAACTTGTTTGTCCAATCAAACATGTGTCTGCATACGTTGCGAGGGCCGGCCGTAGTCAGACTGCTGGGAGGACACTTGTGAGGAGGCATAAGAGAAACGAGACGAGCTCGACACCTTGCTGGCCTGATCTGATTGGTCATACGCGTCCACCTTCTCGTAGGAAGCGGGCTTGACGTAGCTGGTGAAGGCGCGACCGTAGGTAGCAGGCAGGTAAGCAGAGCCACTGTAGATGGGATCAGTGGGATAAATGCTGGCCGACTGGGCGGGCTGCTGCTGGGCAGCTTGCTGCTGCTCGTATGCGGTCCTGCCCGCTGTGGTGGTTGCGTATCGGTGGGAGAAGTCATAGACACGAGGCTGGGTGCCGTGCTGACCGTACATGGGGCTGGGGGAGGGCAGCTGTGATGGAGTGTAGACTGGCCGAGTGTTGGGGACGTATTCAGAGAATCCACTGCTGCGGATGTGGCGGTCCTCGTGGCCACGGACGTTGTAGTATCCATTGGTGGGATCCTTTGAGCGGGAGGGAAAACAATACATCGTGAGCTTTTAAAAGTTCAGAATAATAGATGAAAATAATACACTCCTGTTATTTTGAGCGTGTTACTGCGAGTATTTTCAGTTTTACCTTGATGTCCGATCTCTCATCCTCCTCCTCTTCCAGGAGGTCGCTATGTTCTGTGCGTGATGTCCCTGGAGACTCGCTGCTGTTCGGAGCCTGAGGGAAGACCAAGCATTTTTGAAGAATTACTAGGATGAACACGACCTCACTCGAATGAGAACAAAACAAAATCAGAGTATCACATTACAGCATTCATGTGAATACTCCATAACCATCAATAGAGATATCTGTCACACAGAGGCGGCGAACAAAGAAATGTACCATGGGCTCTTTGACATCCTCCTCATCGTCGTTGACACGTGTAGCGTTGTGATCACTGTGAACGATCTGAACTCTGATGTCGCTCTTGGAAAGACGAGTGCACCTTTTGCCTGTGGGAATTGAGAATAAGAGGAGCTTTACTTGACATTTACCAGACGTAACATTTACATCAAAAGTTCTATTCAAACGCGGGGTGACACGGCACAAAAATCGAACAGAAACTGCTCAATTTTCTGCTCACAAATGAAAAAAAGACTTGAATCTGTTTGATAGTGGAGAATTGGCTGTTGACCCTCTCGCCCATACTGACCGTTGAGCTCACCTTTGCCTGTGTGCCTGCAGCACAGGGAGACCAGGGTGATGACACAGATGAGCAGGACACAGCCTCCACCTACTGCTCCGCCGACAATTATCAACATAGGCAGGGCTTCTGGAACAAGAAGAGTAATGGAAGAGAAGAGTGACACAGGGGGTGAGAAGGTTGTCAAGGGAAGGAGAGGGATGAAATGAGAGATGGAAGAGAGTAAGTGTCAGTGTCGAGAATATTCAGATCAGAGCCGAAGAAAAAAGAGATCTATTCGTTTGTCTTGCTAATCCCACACACGCCAGCGCCTATATAAATTCATCTGCAGTAAGCCCTGGCCTGCTCACAGCCAGCATATGCTCGTGCGGGCAATCCGGCAAACCCACAACCTGGCTATTGTCTCTAATCTCTCTGAAAGAAGGGTAACAAGGCCTGACATGCAATGAAGCAACAGACAGTAATCTAATTAGAGATTCCAGGAGATACCGCTGCCCATTTCTCTGGAGACCCCACTCTGCTACGTTGATGTAAATTACTGGAGAGGACCTTATTTTTGGTGTCTGCTGCAACAAAAGCTTCCACTGGCATCAGCGCGGTAGTACTACTGCCTAATTCTGAGATCACTTAAAGGGGCTCCAGCCTGGACTTGGCTCCGAGACAGTGATGGAGAACACGAGTCCAACCTCAAACACATGTGACTTCCTCTAATTGACTTTTGTCCCCCAATCAATATCTATGTTATTGGGCAAACATATTCATTAAAGGAACCATCTGCTGATTAAATCATATCGATTAGGGGAGTATAATTAAGATAAGCACAAGACAGGAGCAGTGCTTTCACCTTATCTGGCCCCCTTTCACAGCTACGATTGAGAGTATCACTGTAACATCTGCAGAGGGGTCTGGTGGGGGATTATCACTCCTGTCACCGTGTGCTAGGGATCGTACGAATGGCTAATTTTCCTGAAGTTTGATATCAGACTAGTCCACAAGTCTAAAAGTAAGAAAACCATCCGTAAACTGAGCACAATTTGATCTAAAATTATTGTGTAGATTGGATCCCAGATGCAACAGTTAACCAGTGTTGTTAAAGGTGCAGTATGTAATAATTGGCCACCTGTTGAAGTTATACCCCAGACAAAAAGGGGGCAGCATATCAGCAGAGTAGGTTTGGCATCAGTCAGCGGTCATCATCAGAAAAAGCACCCAGATGTTGCTGATATTTGGGCAGACCAGATGCTACAGTGACTCACTATAAGTCACTATACTACAAAATGGTATTTCAAGATAATGCAAGTAGGGGCTAGCTAGTTAGCATGCTAATCTCAGAATCTATCTCTGCAACACATGACATGGATTGTCAAAACTGTTATTCATGTGTCCATTTGTTGGTTGGTTGGTTTGTCAGCAGGATTGCAAAACAATTCCTTAATGGATTTCCAAAACACTAAGATGGAGATAGTGTACAATTTGATGCAGGTCCAAATAAAAATCTGGATCTAGCTGATTTGAACATGTTTTAATTGATATTGGGCCTGATTTAATCAAAGGGGACTGTTGGTCCTTGGTGGAGGTATGTTTTAGTTTTTGAATGTTTTAAATTCTTACATATTACTCCTTTAACATCAAGGCTGCTCTTTTTTTATATAGCAAACCTGCTGACTGGGAATTTTCAGTGCAAATTATGTCAGTTGTATTTTTAAGTTTTACGTCTGATTCCAACTAGTGAAGGTGCAACGTTCAGTCACTAATCAACTCATTTTTAACATCCTTAGTGTGTACCTTGCTCCTTCAGTGTGACCAGGGCTGTGCCTGTGCCGAAGCGGTTCCAGGCAGTGCAGTTGTAGCGCAGCTGGAAATCCTGTGCCAGAGTCTCAGACAGCACCAGAGAAGAAAGGACCCCGTGGTCACTGGTTACCGTCTGCACGGAGTAACGACCGGAGGTACCGGAGGACAGGCTCATGTCTCCAAAGGTCCACACCTGCAGAGAGGAGCAAGAGAATAGACAACAGGGAGTAAGTCGCTTTTCTATGAAGAATTCCTCACCGGTGAACATAGCAGGGGCCTATGCACCTGTTTATCCTTAGATCCCTGCCTGCCGCTGACTGAACACCAGTTTCTCTCTCTGTTCTGCTTTCTCTCCGCCGACCTCTGAGGTGCTCCGTGGCTGACACAGTGCACAGGCTCATGTTTAAGCTGCCTCCCACGTCTGCCCTGCAGGTGAAGCCTAAGGAGGGTTAGGTAGCTGCACTATGAAATAAGGCTCCTCTCTGCTGTCTGAAGCACAGGGCCAGCAGGGCACCTGTCTCTCACTCCTCCTCACACCCTAATTATCCTCTCTCAGCCCAGCGTACCTTCGGCAGTTCAACAGGGTCAGCCGAGTGATGCCTCTTGGGCCGCTAATTGAATGCGGTTTGGCTGAAACCTGCAGGAAGCCGGTCTCCCACAGCTCCCCACAACTCCAATTTCTCTCTAGTCAGCGTCTGTGCAATTAGAGTTGTGAATATGTGCATGTGTGTGCGCGGGTGCGTGTTTGTTAGAGCGTGAGGTGGAGATGTGCGGGTGCAAAGGTGTGAAGGTGAGGTCAGGGATAAAACTACGCTGAGTGATCCATCTCATGTGGGTGTGGCTATAGGAGGAACACGGAGTATGGAAGCTCTCAAACATAAGTGAAAGACACACAGCACAAATAAGAGGCTCACTTACAATCTTATCAGGCGGAGGGCTGCTTCCCACCCGGCACTCCAGCTTGCCCTTGGAGTGCTTGACAGCATGCTGCGTGGCATCCGCTGTGATGATAGGAGGGCCTGGTGTGAAGAAGAAAGGAGGACGGAGAGAGCAGAGTTGATAATGGAAAAAAAAGGATAGTTTGAGATACTGACCAGTAACAAAGAATCAGATGTACATTTGTATGCTATTCATTCAACAGATGACTAAAAACATAACAAGCAACCCTGGATACAGAGTAGAAGTCCCTCCCCTTCAGGTTTTATGGTCACAAATGGAAAGAGACTCATCCAAACCTTTCCCCAGCGCTAACGCAGCGCTGTGGAGATATGTTGGTCCGCCCACGCAAGGCTACGTTTTGTGTGAAACGGCTCAGTGAACTACATCTGTCTTCTCGTGCAATAAACATAACCACCACTGACACGGCCAGCACCTTAGCAAGGGGGTTAGGGTTAGTTCAAATCTGGCCATGTTGGCAGCTGCAGCGATGCAAATGTGGAGTTAGTCGCTTCTGGATTCTATCTAGCATGCAGGGCTAGCTCAAGCTTTCACTCATGGATTTTGGTGAGAGTTAAAAGAGTTGTCGTCACTTTCGCAACCAGAGCTGTTGACAAGTTGAGGGACAACAGGTCAGTTGGCCCACAAGGCCCCTCTAATCCCAAAGATAACATGCTTTGGAGATCACCTTTTTCCTGGACACAAGCAAAACTATCGGCCATGCACGCTGTTGGGTATTTCTAATCACATATTTTCACAGTCCTATACTTGACAAATGTTACATGTATAATTCAGGGCACAGTACAAATGGGATAAAAAATAATTGTCTCCTGCCATAAACTGCTGTACATATTTTTCTGAAATAAGGTCCCATTGTGGCTCATCGAAAGAGGAGAGACTTCTATATCTGTACTCTGGAAGTAAAAAAAAAAAGCCACTCACCATTTATAGTGAGAGTGACATCTCGTTCTGCGACTCCAATCCGGGGCACGATGGCCTTGCAGGTGTATGTTCCAGCATCCTCCTGGGTAACAGCCTTCAGCTGCAAGGTGTTACCATTACTGAGCACCTAGTGAGAAATCCAGAGGGAACAAGTGAGCAGCATGTCACAAAGAGAATGAGCAAGAAAAAACGAGCGAGGCGATGTAGGGAGGAAAAAAAAATAGGCAGACAAAGGAGACTGGGACCTTTATCAGTGGCCCGCTCATTGTCGAGGCAGCACAGAGGTGGGCTGACCATTGTAACAAATGCTGGTGGTTTGAGTTTAATTTCATTGTGAAGAGCTTTAATCACGGCATTAAAGCACTCCAGCCACCGCTGAGTGACCGTGCTGCTGAGGAGATTGTTGTAATTAAACAGTGGGGACAGATCAGAGCGTACTGTGGTGTGATTGGGCCCTAGCCTTTGGAGCTGCTACACTCACTCAGTCCTTAGCTCATTGATCCTGTCATTCCATCAAGCTGTGATTAATCCATTTACCCCCACTCCGTCCTCCCCCCCACCCTCTCACTCTCTCCAATTTTTTTTTTTTTTATTTCAACACACTCATGGAGTAACCCAATTAATCCATTACTCCTGGCTGTGTGAGGGACAGTAGCAGTGGGTGGATTAGAAAAATGCCTCCCTCAGAGAGGCTGAAAGCGCTCACTCTTTGAGATGACAGCATCGCTTACAACACTCCTGCAGCATTCTTTACCGAGGGTGTTTTCTCCTGCATCGCCTCAGAAATTATATTAGTCACCAGGAGAGAGGCTCCTATGGGATGTCCCTGCTGATGGTGTGCGTGCACCGAAAAGATTTTTACCAGGATGATGTAAAGTGAAGGTGGAAATGTCCCATTTGTTCCACCTACGAAATTGACTTTGAGGAAATGGATATTCAAGTGCAGCCGGGCCTTTTTAATGTCTAAGAAGCAGGCACTGCTCTGAAAGTTGCAGGACATTCGGTAATGTTGTTAGTTTCAACCACACCTTTGCTCACTGGCTGACTGACTGATTGATGGAGCGATTGATTGAGTTAGAATTATGACAGCGTGTCATGTACAGTAATGATGCTGCATGACTCTGTCAGCGGACGGACAGTTTTTGCCAGAGGCTTTGGCCCTCAGGGAACATGGAGAGAGGAGGTGTTGAAGATTCAGCCTGAAAAAGAATGTGTGTGTGTGGGGGGAGGGTGTGAGAGATTCATGCCTGAAGGCCATGTGTGAATACCTCTCTCTGGAGGGGTGGTGTTGAGGGTTGGTTTTGAAGCTTCACCATAGCACCGGGATTAAGCAATGACTAGTGTTTGCTGCCTTACCACGCTGGAGCCGTGCTTCGTCCAGGCCAGGGTGAGAGGAGGGTTTCCAGTCCACGCACAAGTAAAGGCTGCATCCATCCCGATGTCCACTGTCATTGGCTTGGGCTCCGACAGCAGTCTGGGGCCAACTAGGGTGAAGCAACGCAGACAGCCAGTCACAATCAAAAAAAGGCTGCTTTTAAACCTCAAAATACACAGCTCAGCCACAAAGTTAAACTCACATTGGACATCGACCAGCGTGCTGACATTGGTGCTGCCCACAGAGTTGGACACCTCGCAGGAGACAGGGTCTGTGAAGTAAGAGTAGTCCACCGTCACCTCAAGGCTGTCCCCGTTTGCCTCGGAGATGGGGACTCCTCCTTTCGACCACCTGGGACGGATGAATAATCACATTATACGGTCGAATTAGTTCAGGGAAGGTAGTCGGCCATGCGTATCAAAGTGGCTATTAGCTGATTCACGGCTTGTGCCAGTCACAATCAAACGCTGCCAATCAAGCAGCCCATTTAACCCGATGAATCTACGAAACACTTGCATGCTTGTACTGCTTCTTTCGCATCATATAATGTCATGACATAGTTTATGTGATTGCATTGTGTGGAATCAGAGGCAGAAACTGAGATCCAGGGTTCCCACATCTTCTAAAACATCAAACCCAATGCAATATATGCTGACATAAAGTTAAGAAAATACAATAAAATAAAGAACTTTTATAAAACTCAAGGTCTTTCCCCCCTGAATCCAAACACTTTCAAGGATTTCAAACGATTTAAAGCGAAGGATGGATACCTGTATCCGGTTATTTCAGGATTGGCCGAAGCAGAGCAGATGAAGAGAACCTTTGCTCCCTCCGTCACAGTCTGAGGCTGGACTGACAGAGTCACTGAAGGAGGGTCTGTGAAAGGAAAAAACCTTTATGTTACTGACACGAATGTACGACTTAGCTCTTCATCAGATTTACTAATCTTATTGGCACCAGCCACCTTTTAACGGTGCAACAGGATTAAATGTCTTTTGACAGATTACTGAGCTTGGCGTGCTTTATTTTGGCGGTCTTTGAAGGGAGGCCGATGCCCGGACACTCACGCTGGACGTTGATGGTGACCGATGTCTGGCGACCAGCAGGGGCAGCTGGGTTAAGAACCCTGCAGGTGTAGGTGCGCCCGGTGTCGCTGTCCTCTGGAGTGATTGGAAGCATACTGACAGCCACCTCCCTCTTCCCATCCTCCATCGGTGTCTGCACAACAAGGTATAGTGTAGCTGTTAGATTGCCGCTGAAAGTCCTGAGCAGCGGTTTACAAACTTTTTAACAGAGAGACTCCATTACAATTGAGTGGAACTGAGCATCAGCTCAATGTTGCACAAGCGAGTCACTTGTTATTTGTGCTCGCACCACTCATAGAATATCTCTATGACACTGCAGGTCTTATTTTTTCATGTGTGAGGCATTAAAATTGCCATCCCGTTCTTTGGCATGGCAGTTAAATCATATATTTTATGATGCAGCAGGGGGATATTGTGCTGTTCCCACATTTCTGAGAGTGTTCCCCGTCAGCGCTCCTTGTTTGTCATCATCTTTTAAATCTATTTACTGCTCACAGAAATCAATACGCCTAAGTGAGGAAAGGTGTAGATTCTCAGGATATGGCTCACAGCTCTCTCACTTTCTCCCTCACGCTCACACTGACACACAAGAGGGGGAAAAAAACCGTGATGGCCAAGGTGCCTGTGCGTCGTTTCTTCTTCTTCTTTTTTTTTTTGGGTGGTGACAGTGAGGAAGAAGTGCCACACATCTTTGGAAAAAGAGCGAGGGCGAGCCAAGCCTTTTCCCTGGGCAGCCAAATCAATGGACGGAGGCTTTCGCTTCCTCGGTCAGAGACACAAAAAGCATTTTTATGCTGGATCAAATCACATCACTCCCTGTCACCACCCCTCACTCGGACAAAGCTTTCTCCTCCCCCCGGTCTCACTTCTTAATGTTGGAAAATTCTCTCTGTTTTTTTCAAAGCTATCTCACCAGATAACTCTATATTCTTTTCTCCCCCTGTATTCCTCGCCTCTCCTCTCCTCTCCTCTCCTCTCCTCTCCCCCCTCCCTCCTCCAATCCTCCGCCCTCCCTTCTCACTGCAGGCTCTCGCCTCCTTAAATGTGGCGTTTAGCGTCATTTAGCGTGGTCAGGGAGCATGAAAAATGTGACACTTTCCCAGCCGTAGCTAGCTTACGCTCCGGCGCATCCCCATTGTGTTTCTGCATTGTTGTGGGTGATTTCTTCTCTGCAGAAACTCTACTGTATGAAACACTCATGCCTGTCTGAGCTTTGGCATGCTCCAGTTATGCTGTAGTGTCACTGCATTAGCGAGCAAGAGGGGGAGTGGAGGGGGTTAGCGAGCGAGGGGTGGGGGGGGTGGGGGTAGGGTTGGGCAGTGGAAGAGGAGGTGGGGTGGTTGGGAGGGGGGGTCAGGCTTGGGTGAAAATGGGAGGGGGACTGCAGAGAGTGAGCAAGTGGCAATAGGGAGAAAAAAAAAAGCTGAGAGACCACGGAAGAAAGATGAGAAAAATAAAGAGACAAAAGAGGGATATTATACCCTCAGAGAAAATATCTCTGTTTTGAATAGCTCTGCATTTATTTTCTGCTGGCTGTCATGTTTTGTAATATCGTGTGGGTGTCGGTGATTGAATGATAATGTTCGTCATAGATCTCTTCATACTGTACCTTGGAATAAACCGCAGACTCCATGACCTCTCCGTCTCTGTACCAGGTGATCTCAGCAGCAGGTTTGGCTCCCGAGGCTCTGCAGGTGAGGTTGTGTCGCGTGTGGGCCTTAAGACGTACAACGGGGCCGCCTTCCACCACAGGGTCTGATGGGGGAACTGTAAAGCAGAACAAACATACCACTCAAAACAACACAAAAGGCTCATTACAGCTCCCGGCCATCACAAAGAATTAAGCGTACTGGTGTCGAGCTTGTTGTTGCTCTTCGCTCAGCATCAATATATTGCACAAGCAAAAGAAGCAAACATTAGGAGATACTCCTTATGGCCATGTGTCTGTTTAACAAGATGCAGTTTCAGACAGGAGGAAAGACCAAGAACTGTAAAAAATAAAAACAGACTCAACCTTATTTATTTCCTTTCTTGGGACTAGCATTATTACTCTATTTGCTCTTACTGTTGCAGAGTGATGTTTCAACTGAATTGCTTATTTGTTCATTTATTTGCATGGTTTCGCACGCACCACTGGCAAGCCAAGCGTGCCATCCCTGATGAAGGCGTCTATCTCCCCAACCAATAAGAGAAGGCGTAAACATGGGGTTTGTGCTGGCCTTTCTCGCTCCCTCCACCGAACCAATTTCACTGTGTGTATCTGAATTGTCAGAGGTCCTTCCGCTGCCGCGGCACGGACACTAATGGAATCCGAGTGCTAGGTGATTTTAATTTCCATGCCGATTCCCCTGACTGCACTCCCGCCGTTGACTCCTTTGACTGTGCAGGATTGCTTTGGTCTCATCTGGCCACATTGATTTACACACACACACACACACACACACACACACACACACACACACACACACACACACACACACACACACACACACACACACACACACACACACGGAGCCATGTGCACACCCGTACACAGAAAGAGCCCCCTCCTCTCTTTAACACTCCTTATGTCCACACATAAACTGCACGCTCCTGAGCGACGCACCTGATTTCATTTGTATGTTTATAAAATGCACATGATGTTCATGAATCCCCTGCCTGGGTCCTTCAGAGTGCATTTAATGTAGGAAGGCAGTTTCACCAACTTTCTCTGCTGCCTCCACGTGGGCATCTTTATGGCTATGTGTGGGCATGTGATGACCGCGCTGCTTTGTGCTGCCTTATCAAGTGACACGCAGAAAGGTGGGCTGATGGGCACAGGTGAGCTCTGTGAATCTATTCATTTAGTAGAAATGTTCTTATGCTTGTGATCTCAGTCTGCTTGCCTTTCCATGGCAACATTCTCTGTACTGCTTGCCTCCCTGCCTCAATGAACTCAGGATGCACACCTGACTGGTGACGGATGGATTCAAGGATAACAGGCTCTGGAGTGAAAGTTTTGTGTCGTGTCAGAAAGCTGTGTATGGACAATTGACAGGACCAATCAATGAGTGATATTCCCTCGCATGCCACCAGATGACAGCAGTGCTTTGCCGATTCCAATTCCCCCAAGACCTGGCCCTCCTCCTCCTCCTCCTCCTCCTCACCCTCTCTCCCCCCTCCACCTCTGAACGTCTGTGTGAAGAAGTAGATCACTCACATCATGTTAATGTAAAAACCGCCTTGCGGTTGACAAATGTTGTGGCTCACTGTAAAATGTGCTAACTGTGCAGACCCTGACTTTCAAGCGGCTACGCAAGTCATTTGTGACTGCAGCAATCACATTATCCAAGACGTCCACAGTCTTGATTACCGCCACTGAAGCAGAGGAGCTTCCTTTTTTTTTTTCCCTAGCTTGATCTCTTGGCTCAGCCTTGCCTCATTTGAATGATACTTTTCCTGACATGATCTTTTACCAGCAATTTACAATGGGGTTATCTTTGAGTGGTCTTTGAGTGTTTTGATGTGCTTTTTTTTATTTGCGTCTTTGATAACTTGAGCGATTATCTTTTGTGCGTTGAGCACATGTGTTATTTGTCTTCTGTGTTTTGTGGTGAAGACACTCCCCCTGATTGTTCCCAAGCGCTGCCAGCCGGCAGGCCTTGGCACGAGGGCTGGCTGTGAGGATCATGCGTGAGCTGTGTATCTTACCTAGTACAGTGAGCTTGGCACGGTGGGAGCGCAATGCCGCCTGTGTAGCCTGACACTCGTACACCGCGTCATCCGCCAACTCTGCCGAATCGATCAGCAAGCTGTGCTCGCCTGATAGCGGGTCGCCCATTAAGGAATAGCGCGTCCAGCCTGCGTGAAGCCAGCACAGAGAATAGAGTCAGAGACAAACAAACCAACCAACAACAAACACATAATGAAAGGACTATAAAATGAACAGACTTGTGCCTTGAACAAAAGGGGAGAGAAACGTGGCAAAGCTCTGTAAGACACAAATGAAAGCAAGCAGCACCTCACTGGGCCAGGAATTGAGCTGTTGCGTTAGCAGAGCAGCGTGAAGGCTGGAAAATGCAACACGTGAGCGGGCTGCTGTGTGAGGAGTCTGTCCTTTAAACACAGACATAATAAAGATGGGGTGGTTAAGGTCAAGAGGAAGCATCTCCACCTTCTCTCTAGTCTGCCACACATTTAAATGTCAATGTGTGACAAAAGCCAATTGATTATCTACCTTCCTACAAGACCCTTAAAATGCTAAGCAACAAATTAAAGTTCGCCATGTGCAGCAGTAGCCGACCTGTCTGCGGCACATTGTTCTCTAAACATTCATTTGCGTAAAACTTCAACGTTTGACAGAGAGAGACTTGGTTTCTAATGAGACCTGGCATTGATCGCAGCAAGACGGACTGAGCCAGAGAGAGCAATAAACACCCAGGAAGCAGGAGAGAAAAGAAGACAGGCAGAAAAGAAGAGGTCAGAGATAATACCTGGAAGGTCTCTCTCTCCACCCAGTGCAAGGCCATCTTTGGTCCATTGTACCATTCCCCGGTAACCCACAATGACGCAGGGTAGAGTCACTGACTGACCAGCAACAACCACCTGGTCCTGAGGCTGCTGGGAGAAGTAGGCTGCTTGGGTGGCGGCTGGAAGACAAAAGAGAAAGCAGTGTATGAATATAACATCTCTTGGGGTTTTCATGGTGGTAGATGGACACTTCAGACTAAAAGTCACAAAATAGCAAAAAAAAAAATACAGGAATGCTGAATACTGCGAGCAGACTGAAATGGCAGTCGGTTTCTGCAGAGCCAGCAGAGATGCAGCACGAGGAAAGCCAAACCTGCACTGTAAGGGGTGTAAAAAGTTAAGTGTGAAAGAGAACAGACTCCCATGAACTGGTCTGCTAACTCTCTTGTTTTCACGGCACTTGCTGAGACAAGGCTGACATGTGTGAAAATATTATTTTTTCCCTTCTATAAATGTGCGTTCTAAGAGGAAGAGTCAGCTGCGCCTCATAACTTATTTAACTCTTTCCCAAGGCCATATGGTTATGTGCTCGCTGACATGAAGCAAACACACTTCTGGGGAGAAAAATCTGCCACTCTTTCAGAGCGCTTTTTTTTTTTTTTTTGTAAAAATGGATGTTAAACAATCAAAACTCCATTAAAGTTCCCGGGGGACCCATCCGTTTGAGCCTGCTGAAAGTCAGCAGAGACACCTGCCGCCGTTCCGCTGCTGTGTTTAAGTACGGCAAACAGTCTCACCGGATTGGCTGGCCTGCCTTCACACGCATGCAGGAGCACAGCGTGAATGTGGATCCGCGGTTCCAACTGTTTGTGCCACTATGCTAAAGATTGAGTATTACAAACCCTACTGGCAGGGGAAGATGGCAACACTCCAGAGGTAACTAATCCATAGGGGAAGGTAGGAGGCGAGGGAGAGGCAGTTGGTTGGTTATCTAAGTGGGGTGTCTGTGTGAGTCGGGGAAGAGGACTTAAAAAAAAAAAAAGCCTTCCCTCATTCTTCTTCTCTCTTTCTTTGTTGCTCAGTGGAGAATAGAAGGGAAGGGGGACAGAGGAAGATAAAGAGGGTTCTATTCAGGCAATGCTAAGCCCCCCCCCTGAACTGCTTCTCTTGGTGGGAGCGCTTAAACAGACAGGGTTGCCCCCCCCCCTCCCAGCGAAGAAAGCTGCTGAAAGGAGGGCAACATACGGCGGCCAGAGACGCGCTATTGTCCCCTTGTCCCTCTCTTTTAATAGGCCTCTTCATTTCCAATCAATCCTGCTAAATGCAAGTTTAATAGCTTTTCAATAGCAGCTTTTCCCCCCAGAGGGTAGCTGGGATTTTCTCTCTCCCTCTCTGTCTCACCCCTTTTCTCTTTGCCCATCTCTTCCCCCTCTTTCTCTCGCTCCATTCTCTGCAGTTTTTCTTTTCTTTTTTGAGAGAGGGGGGCTTCGGAGCTTGTTGGCAGTGTTTATTCCGCACTCAATTATCCACTTCATCTCGGGATACACCGTGGACTGAACCCTTGCCCCTCGCCTCCCCTCTCTCCCTTTTTTTTTTTTGCGCCCTCCTGCCGCCGTCTCCCAACAGCACAATTAAAGCTGCCAAACAGTGAGTTCATCAAGAACGTGAGCTCTCCACGGCTCAGGCTGTTGCGGGTTTTTCTCAACGACTCGCCTCGCAAAAAAAAAAAAAAAAAAAGCCATTTTCAAATGCGCCCATTCTCTCTTCATCTGGGCCAAAGTACATAGTTAATAGATAGTTCAACAGAGAAGAAAGATCAGAGAACAATGCATGTTTGCTCAACCAATAATGTCTCCCCATGCATCATTTTGCCAATGTGTTTGAAAAGCCCATCGAGCTGTGGATGCACACAGGTAGGCTGTATGTGTGTCACGCACTGTGGATCAAACGAGGCCAATTTAAGAGCGTCAATGAGAAGTGAAACGTCTCCCAGCTCAGGCTATTAGGCGTTTAGCGAAGGCTGGCATTTTCCCATCATACCTTCCAAAAAATGCAGTTTTTACAGTCTGCCCGCCTGTCCCTAACATTCTGCCTTTATGAGCTGCTGAGCATTTTCATATGCCTCCCCTTGCAGAGTGAGATGGGGATTTTCCGTCTTTGTACTCGCACACGGTACAAACATTTTTAAGTATCTCGCCCAGAGTATCAAAATGTTTACAATGGGGCAACAATTCAGCGCATTGGTTGATTGTTCGGATGGATTACATGCACTGAATTGTTTCTCTTCACCTCACCCACGTACGATTTCTCATGCTCACATATGGCAATTAACGCCACGGCGTACAAATATAGAGTACAGAGTATGTGCTGTGGCGAATGTCTTCACGCCATACGAGTGATTCATTGCTCTCCAGATCCCTTATTGAAAATGCTCAACAGAACATCTCGACTGGCTAATGACTCATGCCAGATTCCTTTAATTCCTCCTTGCTGAATTAGACAATTCTTTGACGGTGTATTAGCAGCTTAATTACATGAATACATTTCTGACGGGGAGAGAGGGAGGGAGGAACAGAACCAGACAAAGAAACAGTGGAGGAGATGCAGTCAGAAGAAGTATAGGAGGCCGTGGGTGTGAAGGAGCTTGTTCTCCTCGTCGAGCAGCGGCGTGTACATGTGCGTGCAAGACACCACAACGCCAACCGTAACAGCAGCTTCACTCCAAAAAATGAGGCGCTTGGGTTTTTTTTTTTTTTTTGGCTGTGATTGAATCAAATTTGAAAAAGAAAGATTGGAATCCCCTTGAAATCCCAACATCTCTGCAGAAGATGTCGGTTTATTCACCATGTAGTGTTGAACGTTACGCAGGTGTATATGTACAGATTAGTCGTACCACACGTGGTGAATGTTACTTTGAAGGCAGTTAAAATTTAGATTTGCAAGTCGTGATCACCCAAAAAAATGCAACATTTACTCTATTTCTTACCTTTGCTGTGTGTGTAGGAGCGTGTACGTGCGTGCTCGTGCGTGTGTGTGTGTGTGTGTGTGTGTGTGAGCGTTTTGCTTTTCCATCCCCCAGTAACAAGGTCAAAACACATTTGGCCTGATACATTTAAATCCGGATTTCTCAAAATGGAATATCATTTCACGCCGCTGGATGCACATAGGGCTAAGTTTGTGAGTGTGTGTGTGTTTCTGCCCGCCTGTGTGAGCTTGGTGTGTGCGCGTGTGTGTGTGTGTGTGTTGGCTAAAAATATGCCATGGAGGTTTATGTCTGCGTGTGCGTGAGTGGATGTGAGTGTGTGAACGAGTGCGGAGGGTGGGGCAGTGTTAATAGGCAAAGCAACTTGTCAGGCACCGGAGGGCACATTTAGCAGTTACTTCGACACAGTGACTTTGCTGTTTCTGTCACATGGTCGGAGTTAAGTGCAAAACAGCCTCTCTCCGACTTGGACACGAGCTATTAAAGGGCTTTTGCGTCGACCCCGCCGCTGCCTGCACTCTCTCTCCTTCATCTGAACTGCTGGGGATACACTCACATCAGGAAGGATCAGGATGAGATGGACAGATGTCAGCAGTGATCCGTCCACCGCTGGACATCTGCCTTGATAGAATTAGATTGAACCAGTCACTGTGTGTGTGTGTGTGTGTGTGTGTGCGTGTTTGTGTGTGTGTACAGCGGATGTATAAGCGCCAGCCATGATGCTAAAGACTGAGAAAGATAACAGCACTGCAGATGACCTTTAGATAAAATGTGTATCTAACGCACACTGTGCAGTGTATTTGCTACCAAGTCGCCACAGTCATAATCTGTTATGCCATTTTGGTAATCTGACCAAAAAAAAACAAAAAAACACTATTTGAGGTTGCAGCTCAGTTTAACCCCTGCATTCAAAAAGTCAGCTCCTTCGGATAAAACATAAAATAACATCAGACTCTCATGTTCACGACAACTCAGGTGATGCACTCTGTCCATTTCCCCGTGTTTTTACAATGACACTCGACTACATATGTTCATTCACTCTGAGAGGCTCTGAGCCGTGTTCGCAGAGAGTCCCTATTTTAGTCCTGATTTTATTCCATGTCCTCATTCCCGTCCAGAGCAGAGAGTGCAACATCCAGTCCTGTGGGGTCTATAAATATAAGTGCTCTCAACTTGACTGGACAATTTGCTCTGTGCAGTAATAATTCAGAATGTTAAAAAAAAAAAAAAAATAGCGCCTGATAGCTACTTGCATATTTTTAAATTTTTTTTTTTTTTTTGCCCCAGTGGCAGTGGAGGCAGAATCCTGTGCCCAGCTGGTGTGAGTTTTCCACAATAAGAGCCAGAGAGGAGAAAATGAGGAGGGGGAAAAAAAGAAGAAAAAAAAAGGAAAATGCTGCACAAAACAAGGCAATTGGCAAAAAGTGTCAAGCTTGGAATAAACGACCCCTCTCCCCAAATGCCATCCATTGTGCCTTGTCTAGATAAGGCTTCTAAATCGGGCTGGAAAATGCAAGCTCCATTTCTCTCTGTATGGAATTATTATCCCTTTGTTTTGAGTCAGGCTCTTTTGTCTTCCCCCTTCCTGTGTGTGCGTGTGTGTGTGTCTATATACAAAGTAGAGACAGTAGTGCTGAGGTAGCTGAACCAAAGACTACGTCCCAAAGGGGACGCTGCACCCATCTCATGTTTGATCTGGCTACTAAGCTCATTACCACGACTCCTACAGAACTTCTGAGGGCTTGAAGAGGGGGGGGGGGCGAAAACCAGACAGATACCACCCACCAACTTGTGGCAGCGTGGCACACACCAACACATGCTCTTCGTGTGTGATCACCTCTGTGTTTTTCTTGGACTTGGACCGTGGCAAACGGCTCCAGCTTGCGCCGCTGCAGATGGCCTCCTCTCTCGCTCACCTAAATGCGTCCCCGCCCTTCTCTCTCTCTCTTTCTCCCACGTTGCAATTCCAGCTGCACTCCCACCCGCCCGCCCGCTCTCGCTATCTTTTCTCCCATTCTCGCTTTTTTTTTTGTGCCCAAATTGCAGTCTAACAGCTTTTTAAGAGCTGTTTTGCTGGAGTTTAATCCTCCTAGCCTCCCCTTTCAGCCTTTATTCCATTGTGAAACTCTTGGCTCAGACCGAGACCCTTTTTAGAAAGTGGACTCGCTCATCCACACGCCCCCCCCCCCCCCCCCCCCCCCCCCCCCCCCCTCCCCCCGCTGCTCGGCTGATACCCCCGCCACCCAGGGCATTCCCTCTCATTCCTGCATCCCTCTACAATCCATCCTCTCATTCCTCTGTTTATCTCTCATACGTCTACAGTCAGTGAGCCATGATCCCTGAAATCAATGCCTAGCAGGCCCCCTCGGAGAGTTATATAAGGTGTTACTAATTGTTGATTTGCTTTCTCCATGGCTCTTTCTGCCATCACTCCACTTTCCCAGACTCCGTGTCAGCTGTCATCTCTTGCCAGCCTCTCTCCCTTGCACTTTCTCTCTCCCATCTCTGCTCTCTCCCATATCCCCCTGTCCCTTTTCTCTCGTTCTCTGCATCCCCGGTGTGAAAATCACAGGGGTTTGTGTCAGCTTGTCAACACAACACTCAAGAAAGCAGGGCACAGGGAACAACTGGAGAAAAAAAAATAAATAAATAAAAGAGCCGCTACATGTTAGAACGACCGGAAAAAAACTGAGGAAAGGTAAAAATGGAAAAAGTGGGCTCCTGTCAGCTTCCGATTGCAAAGGAGCCGGGCCTGAGAGGGGATTGATGGAACGCTGTAATCAGTCTGTCTCCGAGGCTGTCACCACGAGGTTTTTTTCTCTGCTGGAATAGGGCACTGCACACATCAGGGCAGCAGCGAGGCTGATCATATGGGAGAGCAGTGGCAGAGTTTCTCCCCGGGTACCTGCTACAGCAGATGCAGCGGATAGAGTAATAAAGTGGTATGCATACGAGGAGGGGGACAAAGGGAGGGAGAACAGGAGGAGGGAGGCACCAAGAGTGCTGATGTGACATAGTCGGCGTGTGTGAGAGAGTGTGTGTGAATGGTGCTGCAGTGCCCGTGCAATGTGCCATAAATACACCCATTCTTATACTGTCTCCTCACACATAGATGCACACTCACTGTCACAGCCCCATATCTTTAGGGTTTCTAGTGAGCAGAAGCATCTCTCTCTGAGTATAATTCTAGCGCAGCTTTTAAAACAGCTCCCCCACTCTGAAGCCAAGAGCCAAAGAGCTGAGAGCTGACTCCGCGCAGACAGATAGCAAGTGACTGGCTGGCTTGCTGGCTGGCTGGCAGGAGGACAGGAAATAAAAAGCCATATAAAAAAGGGAAAAAAAGGGGAGGGAGCCAGTGGTGGCGGTATGAAATTGTCTGTACCCATCAGCCAGCAGTGTTGACAAGATGTTGATTGAGCTAGTCTTGTCATTTCGTGTCATTCCTGCTTACCCCCTGGTGTTTCCACTGCAAGACAGCTGCTGGCTGGATCTGTGTCACAGTTCCAGCCCTCCTCTGCACCCCCCCCAACACACACACACACACACTTTTCTCCCTATCTTTCTCTGTCGCTTTTTCTGTCTGTATCCCAGTTTACCTCACCAACTCCGACCCCCCCCCCCAACTCTCTCTTCCACCAGTGTTTGGATGGAAGTGCTTTCAGTATAATTTACTGTGCTTTTAAATCATTAACTTCTTGTGCTGTTTGCAAAAGCCCTGGTTTAGTGTGTGCACAACAGCTGACGCGGTGGATAAAACAGCGATGGTACGCAACATGTGACAGAAAAGGCTTCTCAAAGATGGGATGGGAGCTGGGTTCTAAAAAAAAAAAAAAAAAAAACCCTTTTCATTCCCCGCCGCAGTCGTGACAAGTAAACGACACAGATAAATATATAAATAAATAATAGATTCAAAATCCATAAAACAATGAAGAGATCATGTTGAAATTGCCTCCATCTCTTGCTTTTTCTAAAAGGAGGTGGAAATGAAAACAAAGGAATTCTCTACATAGATTCTGTACTGGGACTCTGGGCCTAATGCCCTGGAGTGTCAATTAATTTAGTCTAGGGATTTGCGGCCTACTCTTCCTAATTGAGCCCGGTGGAGACCCCCTTGGCTCTTAACGATAGGAAGTAGTGCGTTTCATAATTAATATTTTTTTTTCCCTTTATTATTATTATTTTTTAATGAGGGTGGTAATGTTGTAAATGTATGCATCTCATTAGAGTAAGAGGGCCATCTACACTATTGTTCACTTCTGCAGTGTTTGCTGCTGGTGAGATGAATAAGAGATACAACCTCATTCAGAGGCAGCGATGGCACACTGAAGTCAGAGCTGCGCTTTTGTGTGCGTGTGTGAATATAAAACAGAGCTCGCTCAATGAGAGTCTCATTAGTGTTGCTTAATATGTGTGCTTTTTAAAGCTTAGAGGTTAATGCCCGACTTGCCTCCATTTCACTGGAGCTCTCTTTAATTTGATGCATAATTCTTTTTTGTCAGCAGCTGACAAGAGCCCCTTCAGAGAAAGCAGCTGAGCTGTGTTGTGAACTCTGCATCCAACAGGAACACAAAGGCGCACAAACACTCCTAATTAAACCTGTTTAAAATGCGTCTCTTCACTTTCTTTCTAATGTTCGCTCCACATTACGGACGGTATTTCAGAACTATCCTATCGCCCCATCTCTCTGTCCGGAGAACATAACTCCTGGTGGTTAAACAAATTACCTCCTCTCCCAGGAGAGCCATGGATCCAGTGGAAACAATAAGTGTGTGATTCACAATGCTGCCGCCTCTCTGTTCTTACAAAACGGCCTTCAAATTGCCATTTTATTAATCACTGTCTGTGGTTAGTCTGTGACCGGAATTCCCGCTCCCCTTTCATCTGGAGGTGGAGAAAAAGAGGCGAGTTTTTAATTTAACATCACATTTTTTATTCCGTTCATCAAGATTGCCCGTAACTTGAATCATTCCTTTAAAATTACTGATGACTAAGAGCTTCCAGAACACAAGAAATGGGAGGGGGTGAAAAAACGTTACCTGCCGACCTCGATACATCCTGCTTTGTGTTGAGAAAAAGAAGGGAAGGGGAAAACTAATTTCCTGAAACTCCATTTCTTAAGCGTTGATTAGTAAAGGAGCATAATTAGAGTGAAATGTGAAGTCAGGGGTTTTTTCAGATTGCGCCGCTTCCTCAAGAAAAATCAGGCCATGATTAATGAATAAATGATTAATGAGCGAGCTAATTAATCAATTAATTATTAAGCAAGCACTCTGAACAAGAAAGCGGGCAGGATGATGGTGAACAGTGGATATAAGAGATGGTTAGGTTGTGTGCTGGAGAAAAAAAGGATTTAGGATAATCTGCCTGTTTGTTCTGTCAGTTTGTTTTGTCTTCCGTTCCAGGGGAAGACGAGGAAGAGGGCGGATGGGCGGGGACGGCGGGCTCAGCCCTGATCGTGAGCTTCCCGAAGCCCCGTGCGAGGGAACTGACCTCAAATTGCCTCGTCTCGGGGTCAGGGCTTGCAGGTCGCCCGAAAGTGAAGCCTGGCAGAACATTTGCAAAGTACAGTCGATGATATTTGCATTGGGGCTGCGAAAGGCCAAGCGACCCACAGTCAACAGCTCTTGCAAGGGAAAGAGTAACGCGGAAGTTCCCTTCCGAACCAGTCATCTCTCCTCCCCCTGTCTTTAACTAGGACACCCCATCAATCTTTGATAATGTGCAGTGTGGGTCTCTCCTGTGTGACCAGGCTGATGAGACATCACAGCAGGGATTGATGTATGAAATGCAGGCCCCCAATGTAACTGTGATATACTGGACCGTTTCAAGTCAAGTTTGACCTTTTTTTCCCGGATATTAATCGCTGCGGTGAAAGAATATATGTGTGATATATCCCTCCCCCAGGAGCTCCCCCAATACTTTTATTCTTTGGCTTCCTTCTATACCTTTAGCTTAATGCGGGTGGAGGTGGGGGTTTCTTTCTTTTTTCTTTTTTTTTTTCCCCCAACTCCGCCAAAAGTCCCCAGAGCTGCTACACAACAGGATATGGGACACAAAATGTTATTTTATAAGCGGATGGGTTTATTGTTTCTATTAAAATGCGGCATTACTCTATAAAGCTGCATCCCCCCCCCCACACACCTCCCTTCGACACCCGGAAACACATCCTCAAAGCGAGGAACATGAGAGACGGATCTTTCATCCCCGCATATCTTTCCTGGCGTTTACTGCTGGCCTTATTAACAGAGTTGTGAGTGACAGAGGCAGAGTGTGCCGGGGGAATCTCAAGGGGCTTTGATGGAGGCAAGCGATGGAGCTGCAGCGAGCTGAGGGCAAGATCATGCTTACGTTTATCCGCTCAAAGTGCTTTGTAAAGTTCTTTATCTGTGTATTCCTTTCCCCAAGAATCCTTTTATTTTTACGTCTCTGCGTCTTCTGGTCCATTGTTGTTGGGTTTTTTTTTGCTAACGGCCACTGGCTGGACTAGTGCTGCATTCTCTCCTAATCATAGCGTGGCATTGCAGATTTCCTCAGAATCAACTGGGTGTGAATGGGTCTTTGTCATGCTGGGTGGGTCGGCTCATTGACTGTGAGACCCTGGACATATGGTGGCTGTGTGTTGGGATGTATCGTGGCAGAGAATGCCGTGGGTTGGGCTCTTGACCCTTGCCTGGCCTTTAGCACCTTACCGGCTGCAACGCGTGGCTGTGCGGCTTGATGAACTTAAACACCTCATTGTGCAGTCTGTTTTTCGGGGTGTGTTTTCTTTATGGTTTTTTTTTTTTTACACTCTGGATGAAGAATGTGAGGTTCACAGTAGGGGCAGATGTGTGCTATGTGACTGTTTTACCAAACACGGAGCACACGCCTTTTTCTCAGGCCGTGGTGTCACACACACATATACACACACACACACACAGGCGCATGCAAATGGACACACACTTGTCTGTAACACAATGTTTGCACGGTGGGAGTAAACAGCGCGTGTATCTTTGATGGCCAGACTTCTACAGAGGAATCTTTCATTTGTCCCGGTGCGATAAGACTGTTAATTAAGTGTCTAACAGGGACGTCTTGCGCTTCCACTGTGGTGACATTGCCACCTGAATAGAACCACAATACACAGGGAAATGAGTTCAGCTTCAGTCCTCGTGTCTGGTCAGAGCACAAAGACAACAGGAGCAAACTTCAGACTGGGGCTGGCCGATTTCTGATATCGTTATATTGTAATATTCAGTGAACAGTGGGTTAGGGTTAGGGTTAGGGGTATTGAGTATTTCAGTTTTTTGTGCTACTTTACACTTCCACCTCCACTACATTCAGAGGAAAATATTGTACTTTTAACTCCATTGCAATTTTTTGGTAACTTTAGTTACTTGGCAGACTGCATCAGAGCCAAAGCACTACAAATCTAAATTCATTTATTTGATCTGTCGGTGAGAGCGCCAACTGCAAGTCAGCGACAAGTTTACAGTTGATACATACATGTAAATATATGTTGAATTTACTCTTTTACTTGTACTTTTAAAACTTAAGTACATTTTGTATCAGAAACTTTAAAACTTTTACTCAAGTTCCATTAGTATGAGTTACATTTACTTTAACTAAAGTAATATTATGACAGGATAACTTTACTTTAGCTCAAGTATGACTTTTGGGTACTCTTTACAACACTGTCTTACAACTTACCGGACTGTTCTTCTTGTTTGATTGTTTGCCTTTATTCACTTTGTCTCTAAGTCTGATGATTATTTGTCAATCATCCCGATGATATTGTTGCAACATTGCGATATTAGGTCGAAAATATTTTGATATTTAATTTCGTCACCCAGTCCCAGCATTTATAAAGAGTTTTGGAGGAGATTTCAAAAACTCTGACATATAGATATAGGCCATTTTATGTTAAGGCGCCACTTTAAACTTGAACACATCTCTCGTGTTTCGTTCATTTGTCTGTTTGCAAAACAAGACTTTCTCTGCAGGTCACATCCACTGAGAGGCCTCCAAGTCTGGGGCTCTGATAAACAGGTGGAGCGTTAACATGCTCTTAAGCCCATCTAGTGAGATGATCGATCATTAGACAGGATGTGGAGATAACTCCCTCAGCTTGCCTGCTGGCTACCGCTGATCCCATATCACCCTCGCAGGATACGGTATGAATCACAGGAAGTTGAGCTCGATCTATATAGATTGTGCCGCTTGATTACAAATGAAAAAAAATCCCATTTGGCTTAGCCACTCGAACGCCTCGGAGTCTGGCTGCGCGCTGTGTGAATGTGTGGGTGTGTGCGACGCGATCTGCGTGTGTGAAATAATGGCTTTTTAACTTTCTTCCTTTTACCGATTTCTGATATTTGCTGATCCCCCCCTCTTACAATCTGTCCTTACCTCCGTTCATTTGCTTTGCTGAGTCCATCCTGCACTTAAATCTCCTCTTCTTGAGGGAGTCGTCTTTTAAATCTTAATTAAAACAGACTCCAACCCCCCTCACCCCCCCAGGGGCTGGCTGAAAGCAGCTTAGAACAATCAAGAGGACGGATTAGAAGTGAGAAGAAAAGAAGAGAAGAGGAGACGCGAGGGGGAGGGGAGAAAAAACAACAACCAGAAAGGAACGCCGGAGAAAAATATTGAGAGGAGAAAGAGAGAGAGAGAGAGATGACCCCTTTCCCTTCATCCCCGTGATCCTCTCTCCTTCCCCCTTTGCTCCGTCTCTCCCTCGCTCTCAGGGCTCTGGAGTCTTGGCCTGACCTATTGACATTCAGCTTCTCGGCAGATTAAGCAGCGAATGGAGCCTCTGCAAAGGGTAAACACACTGGAGGAACAATGACCAACAGGCGGCAACCTTATTGGATTCTAATTAACTGCCAGGAGAGATGGCTGGGGGCATGTTAAGTGCTGTGGGACACAAGTTAGAGCCCCAGACCTTAAACACCACACCCCCACATCACCTCCGTCTCCTGCAGATTGTCTCCGTCTTCTTCCGTCTTCTCCCTCTCCTCGCTATTCTTCTCTCTTCCAATCTATTTGCTCGCTGCTTCACATATGGCCCATGAGAGCGGCAAGCAGAGTCTTTTAAAGCACTCCTCTGAGAGCTATTTGCCATCCCTCTTTCCTGGGCCACCTCTCCCCTTTCTACTCCCCCCCATCCTCCCCTCTTTTTTTTTTTTTTTTTTTAACAAGGTGGAACCAGGCTTGTCCCCCAGAGGTAGCTGTTTGAGCGATAAGGTTAAAATAGGCTGAAAAATTGGGAGAGATTATTTGATATTGAAGAGATTGAATTATCTGGAGTGAGGGGGGGAGAGGGATGAAGGAGAGCGGAGATCATTTTTCTGCATTGCCCTCGGGAGGAACACGACCAGAGGGAGAGAGAGGGAGAGAGGTAAACGGGATCTCAAACCTCGCCGGTCGCAAGTCTGAAAATAAAACTCGCTCTTTCCTCTCTCTCTTTTTTTTTTTTTAGTTTTTTTTCTTTTGCGCTCCCTATGCCAATTAACCTGGAACGCTAATTTGAGTGTGAATCCAAGCAGGTCTGGCTGTATGTGTGAACTTTCTCACTGGTGCAGCAGGGCCCCTCCGTCTTTTGAGTGGGTCCCCTGATTAGGCCGACTCACAATGGCGTTGCGGTCGCTGGGGTCCCCTGTATGGAACCACAAGCACTAATTAGACTGGTCTCATTAACGTGTTAGCGTGAGAGAGAGAGAGAGAGAGAGAGAGAGAGGAAGAGGACCCTGACCATCATGCTTCGAGAAAGACACAGAAAAAAAAAAAAAGCAATGCCCTGCTAGAGACAGGCCATCGTCACCTCAGCAGGCATATAAAGCAATTCATTAATTGGTGTGAAAACAGCCACACACGGGCGAAACACACGCGCGCGCTCTCTCACACCTCAGCGCGGATACACATTGTAATGTTATGGGTATTCCATGAACCCGCTGCTTGTTAACACATTACCTGGGATCAAAGAGGCGAAGGGTGGAAGGACACAGGGCTGGAGGGGTCATTATTTGTCGAGGAAAATTGCAGCCCAGTGTTATGTTTGTCCTTCAGCGAACCTGGCAGAATGGAGGTCTCATCCGGTTTAACAAAAAAAAAAAAAAGCGGGCCGATCCCTTCCCTCGTCACCATCATGTGAGGCTCTTTGAAATCCTCAGAGTACTTTTTTTTCCCTTTTTTTTTTTTTTTTTTTTAATCAAAGCTGGGAGGAAATGAATCGGAGCTTCAGTTGTGATCTGAGCCCTGAGGTATAGAAGGGATTCACATGACCGCTGCCCATTTCCACACCATTACAGCAACAGTCATGGCTGTAATAGGTTGAATTGGGCCATTGATTTCTCTCATGCACCCCTCTCTTTCACCCCCTGTAAAAAAAAAAAACAGTCGGTGCCAGTTCTGAGATACACCCAGTTCTTTTTTAACAAAACATCACATGCTCAAAGACAGCTCGCACACAAAAAAAACTTCAACCTCAGCCCAATGAAAAAGTACGCGCACACACACACACACACACACGGACACAGACACACAGCCAATACAATATGTCCCAGCTCGAGTTCCTGGGGAGTTAAACAAAGGACTGAGTTTAAATTGGCTTTTAAAGAACTCCCAAGCACAATCAGGGAGTTGACTTGAGCTACTATAGTGTGTTGGGGGACTGTTTAGAGAAAGAAGGGTAGTTAGGCCGAGGTCTATAGTGCGGTGAATGGCTAATCTAGAGTGTGACGGCTCAAGAGCTTCCCCCGGCCGGCTTCAATGGGCCTCCAATCAGGCCTGACTGCCCTTCAATCTCTGGTCAGCTGTTTTAACTGGCTTGTGATTGAGTGGCTTCATTAAGGGCCTATTTATCTTCCCCCTGTATCACAGTCCTGAAAGACTGGTGACGCGCTCAACACACCCACGCGACGCCTCCGCATGAACCTGAGCAGATGCACAACTGCATTAGCGCGCGCGGAACATTCAGCAACAACAGCACGACTAGAGCGAACATTTTTTCAGCTAGTTGAAAAGATGTTAAAAAACCTCTTTTTTCGTACAGAACTGTGCCGATTTTCACAAACTTTCCCTTCAGTCTTCTTCTACCTCCGTCTCTCTCTCTCTGTCTCTCTCTCTGTCTCTCTCCTCTCGTCAGCTTTTCCCGGCTGCCTCATCATCGCTTCTCTGGAGAAAAAAACGTGTCCCGGGCCCTGTAAGCTGTCATACCATCCAGGATCTGGCGCGAGACTGTGCTGAAGTGTAATATCGGCTGAACAAAAAAGAAGAAAAAGGCAGGCCAGGTCAAACCGTGACCCCACGCAGACACAGACCCTCCCAAACAAGCCACAACAAACAGCTTCCTGTAGCCACTCTCTGCCTTTGATCTGAAGGAGCCGAGATGAGATCTGTCTCCTCTTCCCTCTCTTCTCTTTTGCCCTTTCCTCCTCTTTCTTTTTACGACTTCTCCTCATATCTCCCTTTTCCGCTCCCGCTGAGCAGGTGTATTAAATGAGGTGACTATTCCAGCAGCATTGGGCCGCACCTCAAAGTGCAGTCTGTGAAGAGGGCTTTTCTCCCCTTCTCTCTTATCTTTTATCCCTTCTATCGCCCCGTCTCCTCTACTCTCCCTTTTACCTCTCCCTTTATCCCTCTCCATCCCCTTTACTTCTTCTTTTAACGTGTGTCCCCCCCCCCCCCCCCCCCCCCATGCTCTTGAATGTGAAATAGAGAGGGCCATCCTGTGCCTCTCGTCTATTTGGATTCACCCACATCTCCCTGTCTATCTGCCTCGGAGCATCTCTCTCCCGGCCTATTGTCTATTTAGCTATACGTCTAATTATGCTGTCTCACTTATGTAATTAGCGCAAAAATAAATGGCTGCCGTGGCTTTGTCTCTTCCCTTCACCCCTCCCGTCGCAGGCTCCGAGAAAACAAATTATGGAGAACAATAGGTACAAATGGCTTCTGCACCAAACCACATGATGGATGCAGCCCGGGCTCCCTGCATCTCATCCCTTCCTTTTTTCCCTTCCTCGCTTACTCTCTTTACTCTCCCTCCCTTCTCCATTATCTCCGGCTCTATATGTCTCTGTTTGGAAGCAGGGGAAGACTTGAGCACGCTCTCGCCCAACTACCCTATCATTGTATGGCTGTATCATCTGTCTTCCCTTCTTGGCACTGACACTATATTCACACTGACATCATATTAGGCAAGGTCTCTTTTTCTATCTTTCTCTCTGCTCTACTCTCTCTCTCTCTCTCTCTCTCTTTTTCCTCCCCTACTCCTGCTGTTGTCTCCACTGGCACTCTCTCCTTCTCCTCTCTATCCCCCAGAGCATTCTATACACCTTTCTAAAGCAAACAGCCCGGCATCCTGTGCCGTAGCCCCATCTGTGGATAGTCTGAGCAGGGAACAATCAGTCCCTCTCCTCCTCTGCTTCGTTCTCCCTCCAGCCCCCTGGGATCCGCACAGCGCTAGGATGCCTCAGTCAGACGGGTGCAATGTGCTGGAACAATGGTTGGGCTGCTTCCTCCAAGGAGGGGTGTTAGGTTCACCTCAGCCAGCTTGGGAAGCACTTAGCCATGTGTTCATGCCCTCCTTGCTGCAGCTTTTCGCAGGAATGTGGCAGAGGCAGAAAAGCCTCCCACTATACACCTCCCTTACCTCGACCTCGCTCATACCCCCTTATCCACAGCTCTACTGCGCTTACACGCCGACACCTGCACGCATGCACGCACACAACCGCCTCCTGTGTGTCCAAGTGTACACCTGAGATCTAATGCTTAGCCCTAGGTGTTGAAATATCAACTTTCTATTAATCCCCCTCAGACTTGCAGTCAGTTACACCTTTGTTGTTTTTTTCACCTCTGCTACGCTGGAAGAAAAACAGCAGGTTTGGTTTACACCAATACAAGCATATCCATTACCTGAAATGCAAGGCTCCTGGCAGTAAATCCCTTTGACCCCTCTGCCTTTCTTTTCTTCTTTTTCTCTCTCCCTCTCCCTCCCCCCTCTGTTCTCACGCTGGGCCCGTTGCATCGGCTTTCTCCGGCCGAACAGACGGCGGGAGAGAGACACACCTCGCCCTCCTACCGGTTAGGCCGCCCACCGCCCACCTCAGCCACCCACACCGATGCATTGTTCCTCACGTCTTCGCACAGCTCAATAACATTAACATGTTTTGCCGCGGAGGGAGCCGCAGTTAAAAGCCCGATCGATAAGCTTTGACTGACATCCCTCAGTTGATAGCAAATTGGCCGCCCCTTCTCTCGCAGACCCCCAAGGGCGAGTCTCTCAGCCCTGTCCGAAATTGGAAAAAATAAATGGAAATAAAAGACTTGCGCTACACTTTCTCCGACCCCCTTCACCCGGCCTCCTACGACAACACAGAGCTGGGCTTTCATTGTGCGGAGGAAAGAGAGACCACAGCGAACCCACTATTTTGGTTAATGGTTGAGTCACTAGCACAGTATTAGCCCTGGTGTTCCAGGCAGTTCGAACTGACAGGAAGAGGAGATGAAAAGAAGAATGGGGGGGGGGGGTTGGACTTCAAGGAACAAGGAGTTGGAGCACTTGCTCCCAAAAGGGTATACACTGTTTCCATTGCTAATAAAGTGAGCAGCAGGCAGGCAATTTTCTGGTTTCCTTGAATGTGTTTTTAGCCTGAGTTGGTGAAGGAGATGACATGTCCTGAGAGCCGGAGCATCATTAATTAGACAGTTGGACTTTGACTAATCGCTCCAGAAAGGGCACACAGCCCTGAAGATGCCAAACACTCATCTCAGCTTATCATCCTCTGCCCCAGTGTGTGCCCTTGACCTCTGTGCATGTGTGTGTGTTTGTGTGTGTGTGTTAAGGATGTTGCGTGTGTCTGTGGGCTCCTCGTGAGTCACTTCCGGATGATGCACACGCGCTATAAGCCCCGGCGCACCCAGAGAGATACGTCAGATCTCCTGTTTAGTGAGTCCCACTGACAATTACATTTCATATGAGGAAGAAGTAAAAAGAAATCAGCCTCTCGCGTTAAATAAACGATGTCTGCTGGTATTTCCTAACTGAACTTTTCTCTTTCCTGAGCCCCCTCTCAGCTGCCAGAATCCGTCTCCAACAGAGCTATCTTTAATATAAGGTTAAGGAACACGGCTGCTGGAGATAACACAGGAACAGATATTGCTGCAACGCACAAGATAAATTTCAATTTGCTGTTGGTTTCTGTGTCTCGGCTGGAGATATGAAATTCCTGTCTTGCAGGGCAGGAATTGATTGGAAAATAAAAATGAATGTGTGGTCTGGTATGTCTGCGATTCATTCTCTGTTGCATGTTGGGCTTGGGGTCTTTTGAAAATGGTGATACATCTCTCTAGTCTGAAGTGACACTTACATTTTAGGGGGGAGATAAATGCAATCCAAGTCTTTCTTAAAATAGCTGCTACTGTACCAACGTGAACGTTTTCCCCTGGGGGGCTGTTTTAATGACATGCACACACAATCCCAGTTTCTCCCTTTCTCTATTCTTAACGTCAACCATGTTTGTATGGAATTATAAAAGAGTAAACATGTTTGCGCTGTCCCCGCCAGTCAGCGCGCTGATGATACAACCTGAAGTGCTATAAGTGGGGAAGAAGACTCCAGGCGGTGGCAGGAAGCTGACACGGCCTCCTCCATTGTCCCATTCCTTGTCATTTCCTCCCCGGATCCCCCGACTGCCCCAGAGGAAGACAAGGTGAGGATGTGCAGAGACAGACACAAGGAGAAAAAGCCAAGACAAAAGGAGGATGGGCGGTAAAGGGGTAAAAATAATACTAGGCCAAGTGCCACGCACGGTTTGCTACCTGGCCACTTGCGCTGCCTGTGCCGCGCCGTGCCGGCGTACACATCCAGTTAAGTTGCTAACAGCTGATAACAAAGCCTCGGGACACACTGCCAAGTTCTTTATCTGTGTTTACCCGCATGGCAAAGCTGATTAGAGAAAGGCAACATTATGAAGCGCCATTGTTTCCTTTCACCTTCCAGTTCCTCCTTCTGTACACGTAGCAAGTGCGTGTGAGGGGGGGATATATCTGTTTATAAACAGGGGCAGAAAGACAATGGGATATTTGCATGACACGTCTTCAGGATGAGGAAAAGAGCAGGACGTGGTTCAGGATCTCGATCATTCATTACCGTCTGTTTGTGTGTGTGTGTGTGTGTGTGTGTGTGTTTGTGTGTGTGTGTGTGTGCGTGTGTGTGTGTGTGTGCCTGACCTGGAAATCTGTAGGCAAGCGTCCAACAACAACTTTCAAAAGATAACTTAAGTTGTTTCGGTGGGGGGATGAAATACACGTCGGATACAAAGAAATAAGGCGTAGCTAAACGCGTGGATCTTTACATTTGATTTGCGGCCATTAGAGAATCTGCAAAATCCAGATAGTGTTCAATATAACACCCTGCCAGCAGAACCATTACACGGGGCTCGGGCAAACAGGAAATCAAAGTGGACCTAAATTCATCTATATCTTTGCCATGACTATGTCTCCTAAATAATGCAAGACGCTTCTGTTCAGGCCTCTGCTGTGTTCGGATTCTGCTGCGTCGGCACTACTGTGCACGGCCTATCTAACTCTCCTCATCGGCTGGCCGGGGTTCTTGCCGCCAAACTTTCTGCCACTTACCTACTTTACCCTCAATCTCTTTGCATCAGAGGCGTACGAGGAATGAAACAGATAGAAGGGAGAGAAGAGAAATGGCAAAAAACTAGAAGGAGGGATTTGGGAGCATGAGTTTGTGTGTGTGTGTGTGTGTGTGTGTGACAGAGAGGGAGACAAGTGTAACAAGATGGAGAAAAGGTTAACGATGCTCAGCGGTCTTCCTCAGTGTTTCCCTGCTACTTGTCAGCTTAATCATCAAGAGACTGGTGACACATGCGAGTCTCGTCCCTGTAACCAGACTCCCCTCCCTCTCTCCCTCCCTCCGTCCTTCCCTCCACCCTCCTCATCTTAAACTCTGCTCCCCATCCGGAGTGGCTCCGCAAGAATTCAAAGAGCAGCAGAACGGCGGTTCATAAAATATGCACAGCTCCCCAAAACCAACCTCTTGGGCCACATTGCCACTGCGTCCACAAACACATCTGCACCGTGTGAGGAAAAGACAAATCTCTGCCAATGGGAAAGGGAAGGATGGCCGGGGCGGGGAGGAGGGGGGCTCGTCCGGGGCTTATCACTTTCTCGGCTTAGTCGTGTCTGTGCCTGCCCTGTAGAAGTGTGTGTGTGTGTGTGTGTGTGTGTGTGTGTGTGTGTGTGTGTGTGTGTGTGTAGGCTTTCAACCTTTTGGTGAAAGTCTGCCGGCCGCCTCCGGCCCATTAGGCGGTTACGCTCTCGTATCCTCCTGTCCCACAGTCACGCATCCTGCGACCAAAGGAGTTGTGAGAAGAAGAGGCAAGGTGGAAAATTTCCACGGCGTTACACTATAGTGGGACATGACAGGCAACGCGACTTAAGAGGAAGGGAGAGAAAACTTGTAATCTCAGCTCACAGCCTTTGAACTTGGCCCGATGAGACGTAAGCGACCCAAAGCAAAAGGTTCCAAAGAAGAGCTCACTGAAGATTACTCAGAATACTGATGCAGTGTGGAATCCAATTCCTCCGGGAGCCCAGGGGACTTTCCGAGAGAGTAAATTATCACTGTTGTATGAGACTACATACATACAGATGTATGCTATATGCCATACTCACATTTCAAAGTGGAGCCATGTGCTGTGGCCACATTTTCATGCTGTGGAAGACTGGCACAATAAATGAGGTCTAGGGTCTCTTAGGTTCTAATTAGGGCAGCTGTTACCATTTTCATTATTTGTGAGTGTGTGTGTGAGAGAGAAAGAGCGGGAGAGAGAGAGAGAGAGAGAGAGAGAGGAGTTGTGTGTCCGTGTGTGTTTGTGTGTGTGTGTGTGTGTGTGTGTGTGTTAGGGTTAGGGTCAGGGAAAATATGCCACTGTCTGGCTTCCGCCCCTTATCATCCAGCTGTTGCTAGTCTGTCAGTGAGCAGGGGTCTGCTGGTGTCATGTCCCTCCCCCGAGCTCTGAATAATGACAAAACCATGCGGAACCAGGGGGCCGAAGGTGAAGACGTATACTCTCAACAAATGGCCACCAAGCACGCTTTGCCATTTGTGATCTGGAGAGCTGGTGAAACTGCGAGTGATCAGCTACAAACGCAGCGTGGAGAAATAAAAGAAGATGAAGCCTAAAAGTATTATCCCATCTTTCGTCCCCCCCACAGAAGATCTGTGTCAGCGCGATACTGTTGTGTATTCTCTTACATTTAAATGTAATTATTTTCCCTCAAATTGCTAATGCCATGCAGTAGTTTATCAACTCTGAAAAATGCTGATAAGTCAACAGTTGCTCGATGTTAATTGCTGAAAGCTTCTCTCTTTTTTTTTTTTTTTTTTTTTACAGCACTAAATTAATGAAGTACATTTCACCAGCTGCTCAGAGAGCCGGTCTGTTCATAAAGATTAGATTTATACTGGGGAAAAAAAAACAGAGATCTTCTGTCCTCTTTCACATCTCAGCTAATTCGATTACACCGCCATCAGACAGATAGAAGATAGATAAGGTGAAAACTACCTTCATGAGCCTGACGTGCATCAGATTAAACACTAATGGCTCTTCAAATGTGTGACTTCTTTTGGGAATCTTCTTGGGAAGTCTGAGTATTTGATTATTATTTTATTTTAATCTTTTCATCATAAGGATTCATAAACAAACTCCTGTAGTCGACTCACTTCTGCAAACAAGAAGCGTGGGGGGGCAGACAGGTTATTTCTCCTCCTGTCTCCCGAAAAGCAAACGCTCCCCCTCTCTTGCCTCTCTCTCACTCATTCTCTCTCTCCCTCTCTCCCCCTCCCTCCCTCCATCTCTCTTTCTCGCTCCATCACAAACGCACATACCCGAGAGACGGTGCTCGACCGTGCACCCTTTTATCTGTTTACGCACCGTTCACAGAGACCACGATCGATTACGGCTCAAAAGAGAAAAACTTCAGAACGGTAGGAGACATAATTTTCACATCGTTCCATCAGGCCAGAGCTCTCGCTTTAGTGTTTTAATGGAAATCAATCTGGGGACCACTGACTAACTTTAGGGGGGAGAGAAAAAAAAGGGATGCGGAGCTCTGCACGGCTCCGTCTCATTCCTCGGCGCTTTTTAGTTGAAGCATCTCATCCAGGAGGATGTATTGCGAGTGGACGCAGTCCGGAGCGACAAATCCCCCCCGGGTGGAAAAAATAAAATCCAATCCAATCCAATCAAAATTCGATAAGTTAAACTTTGCGTTCACCCACACACTCGTGCCTGTCCACTAAAACAGACAGCGTCTCCCTCACAACATCCGAGATATGAACCAGAACGGAAAACAGAGCCCTCTGATTTACGCAGTGCCACAATCCTCCGGTGCTCCGGGTCGGCTTGCAGACAGTAGAGATCCTCCTGTTGTAATCACTCTTACAAAACTAATTAAACATTTACCGGCAATTAACAGCAGTGAACTGTAGCACTGCAGCACCTCAGTTGCCCCTCTGTTAACAGCGCACTGGATGGCTTGACGCAGCGCGCCAGCAACGGAGCGCGGTCCATCCTCTCTCCACCGACACAGACCTGCATGCTGGATGAAGGCAAAACAAGAAAAAGAAGAGAAAAAAAACGTGTCTTACCTGAGACCATAAGGCAAAAGATGAGGTATAACGCCGTCATTTTAGAAGCTCTGGCCGCTGATTGTGCCGCGTGGAAAGGATTCGCTCGCTCCGTCTATGCGACTGGAGCTGGTTGTGGTCCACCGCGGCACCGGAATATCACCGGACCGACCAAGCCAAGCGCACTGGGATTCGTCTAGAATAGCATCCAGTTGAACGGAATGACTCTGAAAGGTCCGCACAGTTTGTAAACTCTCAGTTAACAATGCATCTCCATAGTTGGTAACTTTTCCCACTGCGTCAGCGTCTTTTTTTTCCCCAAGGGTCCGCTCCCCGTCGCGCCGGCACAGCTTTCCCCTGTCGCCGCGCTCTCTAACAGTCCATCAGTGGATCTGGCGCTTCAGTCGCTGCGATCGTCCACAGTCCACTTTTTTACCTGCTTGGGCATGTTGAGCTCGAGAGCGATCTCTCCTCCTCGTCGGTGCGCAGTGATAAACCCCGGTGAAGTTGCCTCTCGCCCCCTCCGCTGGAGTCTCTCACTCTGTTCTAACACACTCGCTCCTTCTCTCTCCCTCCCTCTCTCTCTCTGTCTCTCTCTCTCTCTCTCTCACACACACACACACAGCCACACACACTCTTCTCCCGTCGGTCTCCTCTGTTTACTTCTCACTCCCTCTTGCCAATAGGAAATGCGCACTGACAGTCATCTGGTGCTAGTAGGGGGGGTACACCGAATCTGGCAGGAGCTGAGTCGGAGGAGCCCCTCTGCCTCAGATGCTTGCCGGGGGGGCAGCGGCCCCCGCCTCCAGGGGCCCCGCTATTGGCTGATCGCGCGTCACGGGGAGGATGTTTAAGACATTTATTCTGAGTTAAATGACTGCCTTAACATTTTGGGGTGGAGCAGCCCACATGGAGTCTTGAATCCTATTAATTCGCGCTATTCATTTGTTGGAAAATGTACATTCTGTTGTAATCTAGAAAAAAAAACATTTTTACAATCTAAATGTGCACCGTGACCCCACTTAAGGCAAAACTAGCTCCATATAAACATTAATTTTCATTCTGTCTGAACCTTAACCCAAAACCTCTTCATTTCTCTTTATAACCACAGCTCTGTGATTTAATCATGCTGAGACTCAACAAGAAGTAATGTTTTACACATGAATCACTAAACTAAATATAGTGATAGCAGACTTCTCAGTAGGCCATGATACACAGAAACTCTCCCTTATTCTGGAGGAAGTTTCAAGAACCAAGCCTTTGATTTCTTTGTCATTCATTGGTCAGTTTTTGATCAAAAAAGCAATTCTGACTATTGAAAATCGGTATCCGGTTCAATCGCTTCCCTCCATTAGCCGACAGATTTGGAAACTAATTAAGGCAAATGAATGTGTAAGTAGTCACATTAGAGCCGAATCAGCTCCAGATGTTTTGCCAAATGGCGAAATGATGACTTGATTCTAGGAAACCTCGACACTCGTGAAAGAATAAATCAACAGTTGCGACTTGTTGTCTTCTGTTTACACAAACAACGTATGTTTAGTCTGAATCAGAATTCAGTTTTAGTTTACAAATCACTACGAGGAAGCCCACCTTCGTAGTTTACCCAGAGAAAAGTTCATAAGCTGGTTGAGATTTATTTTTTCTAATTATTTTCTTTGAAGTCGACTCAAAACATACTTTTATCAGGTGCGGTTTGATCTAAAATGAGCCTATTGTTCACTGTCATACAGTGGGCGCTGAAATGAACAGAAGAGAACAGAGTCATTATCATATTTCAACAAAAGCGAAGGCTTTTATAAAGAGATGAAAACAGTGCAGTCTATCACTTGCCTGTGGCTGTTTATAGGCTCGCTCTTTGATGTTGCTCATTAGTTATTCAAGGATCTATTGATTAACCAAAATAATAGGCCTTGCAGTCATCCGGTTAATCAGTCTTTCACTTGTATGTGTATTGTAGCAAGCGACGATTTAATTTAATGTTAACACACCCCCTCCCCCTTCACACACACACGCACAAACAGTGAGAGGCACGCACACATGCGCCCTGTCAACTCAACCAGGTGGTTAGCGCTTCATAAGACTGTGAAAAATCCATAAAAGTGTGTAAATCTGGACACTGAGGACTTCAGCGTGTGTGGATTCCAGAAAACATCATCCACCAAAATGAGAGTCTTTCCTTTTTTTTTTGACATTTCGCGCTGCATTCAATTAAAGGCTGAAGCACACAATGATTAGGGCTCACTCCCCATGAGGGTCGCCCCCCCCAAACAGTAGTTTTCAAACCCCGGGGCTGGCCTTCCTGTTTATTGCCTCCCTGTAATGCAAACATAAGGGTCCCCTGCCAGTAAACACATGTTGATGGAAGAAACAGCTTGCACAGCTGGGAAGCCAACCCAGGTTAGTGTGAGTGAGCACATGGGCAAATGAGCGTGTATGAATGTGTGTGTGTTGGCGTGCAGGAATAGACGTTTGTTGTTTCTACATATGTCAGGGTGCGATCTGGGCCGCGCGGAGCTCGAATGTGAGAGATAAAGAGTAGTGTGAATTGATTCTGCTTTTTGTTTTTCCCTCTGAGTGTGAGTGTGTGTGTGTTTGTTTGTCGGCCATAGTGTGTGCACATGTGAAACCATCAATGACTGACTCAAGGCGGGGGCTCTGGTGAGCAGTAAAACAGCGGGGTGCCTCCACCCAGTTGTGCTGTGATAATAAAATCAACAACCATTGTGCAAAGACTGTCACCAGGCGCGAGGCTGTGATTGAAATGCATGATGTCCTATGGCTCACACAGATGGACAGATAGATGAGCGGCCAAATGCACCAGCATCAGTTTTGAGCCAATAGTCTTAATTATGCTGGCCTCCGTGGCATCAAATGGAGGGCGCCCATACTCCCCAAGCTTTTGAGCGTGTGAATAATTTATAAATAAAAAGGGGGTTTTTCAGCTGTGGGTTTATTAATAATAAATATGGTTTGATATTTACTAAACTGTTCAGAGGGAGAAAGGGGTGACAGTTAAGACGTCGTTTGCATGGTAATTGTAAGGAGGTAATAAATAAGGCATGAAGTGGAGATATATGGAAATGTGATTCGCGGGGAAATGAGAATAATTTAACAAAATATTATCCCAGTCCCTATTTGACCCGGGGTCAATTAAAAAAAGAGATGTCAGTCGCGGCGAAACGGCGTGCCGGGCCCCTTAAAAATTACATTCGCATGCTTTTTTTCCCTTTTGTCTGGCTGGAAAGTGGATCCAACATTCCAAGTGGAGAAGAAATGTATTCATACTGACACAAACCATGTGTTTAGTTTGAATGAATATTAAACTGAAAAAAATCAACCTCATTACCTACCACGGGAAAAAAAGAAGACATTTCTCTTTCAAAAGTAAACTCGGTAGAACATGAGCTCCGAGTTGAGGAATGTGAGTTTTGTTTTGTCTCAAAACCTTACCGTGCGGTGGGAAAACTCTGCACGGGTTGCAATGAAAACACATATCGGCCACACATTGTAAAAAAAAACATTTTATTTAAACTTATGAAATGATCATGTTTTGTCATTCAAACGCACACTAATCATCCCACCCCCAATAATTGAATCCGTATCATAATTAATAAGCTTCATCTTGGGATTTGAAATACAGCCCAGTGGATTGATGAATATTAACATCCTGCTCTCTGTAATGTAGTGAATGGCCGTGTTGCAGTGTTTGGGCTCCTCGAGGGGTCTAAGGTTTATGCTGCTATCCATATGAGAAACATTACACCAGCTTTTACTGTAATTGTGATATTGAATGTTGAGCTGATCTGTGTCAACCATAACTCTGAATGCCGCTACAAGCTCATAACTCATGAGAACATATACCTTTGCTAGGCAGTGGTATCCATCTGCCCGCCTCGCGAGCAAAACTGTCTCCTCTCCCCCCCGTTCCAATAATATGACGTCAGTCCACTGCACCGGTTTGAAATTTTTGCAATTAAGCATTTTCTTTATGTGTGATTGACGAGCAGGAGGAGGGCCATTAAAGCTCAACATGGACCCGGGGCTCACTCTGCAGTCTATAGGACTATTTCCAGCCTCGTATCAAATCCATGTCCTCTGCCCTAATATCAGAATATGACTCTGGCCACCCATGGATTTTGTTTTTGTCTGTAATGAAAGTCTCTCTGGGGATGTGGTTGAGAGATTCTTTTCCTCAAGGGTCAAGGAGAGGTTGAGGCTTCTGGTTCAAGCTGCGCTCGGAAAAGGGTGTGGATTACAGGAATGTGACTGTTGAACCCAGTTTCTACAGATATATAGAGGAAAGATACACAGTCTGACATTATAGGAGCCGTGACTGTGGGGACTTGAAGGTATAGAGTCACATGGACATAAAGTCATCACGGCAGAAAGGAGGTGGAGCCGCATACTTTGTAGTAGGGATGATGTATACATATATAGAGGTTGATAATTATCTACAGCCCGAATGATACTGGATTTTTGGGGTAAATGCTGATACCGTTATTAAAGAGCGAAAACATTCTGCTATTAGAGATGGAGGAAAAATGTGTTAGTTTAACAATAAACTTAATTGTCAAAAATTACATCAGTGCACTAAACTAAATACTCCCCTGGGAGTTTAAGTATGTTCTATGAAAGCAATTAAAAATGTATATCAGCACATACTGATCAACATATATGCCGTTACGGATATATCTTTAATAAGCCAATAGCATCCAATGAAATCTGCCAACCAATATAGAGGTTGTGCTCTAAGATTACCAGCTACAATTAAATTATAGCCGATAAATGGGGCAGTTATTACTGTGTGCATCTACACACTCGGATACAGTAAGTGGTACTAGGCACCTTTAAAGCCTGCAAAGCGGATGACCATAGTTTGACTAGCCATGTTGTCATTTGTGACAACCAAAGCTGGCTATTTTTTTACGGGAAGATGGATCATTTCCAGCCATTTCAGTGGTGACTAAACCAAAACAGGTGGGCTATTACAAGCCAAACCATCATGCTTTTCTAACCCTAACCAAATGATTAACCTAAACCTAAGGAGACGATCAGGACAGCATAATTAATGACATGAATTAGCAACATGAAGAAACGTTCAGTTTTAACATATCTGTGGTTTTGAAGAAACACACTCAGCCAACATTTATTCTGCCTATTCTTGACTCGAGATCCAAACATGTCGATGCCAGTGTGGACATTTTTTTTCTTTCTTTGAAAAAGTCCTAAACACAACACTTCTTATTAGAAAATAAATATGAAATTATCCTTCCATCCAATTTCTTTAGAAATTACAAAAATTTCAAATTATTGGTAATCTTTTTAAGTATCGGCCACGAGAGGAAGGTAATTATCTGTTATCAGTATCAGCTAAAAAAAAAAACCCTTATCATGCATTCCTTCCTCCTCTGGTGCATCTTTAGTAGTATAATCACATTTTAAACTGACAGGGTTTGAACCCCGATGGAGATGACGTTTTTCATCATCTAATAAATGCACCAGAACTAAAAAAGCAACTCCCGTTTTTGCAAGGCAGCACTTCATCAACCTGGTGGTGCGTTTCACCCGCCTCTTCAATAACGTGATTACAACATTCCCAAAAAATTTAAGCTCAGATTGACTGGGTCCTTGGCCAGCCTAGTCGTGTCTTTGCTGATAAGTACAGCAGTAAGCTGTCTAAAATATTCATGCACTGATGCAGAGTTGTTGTCCCTTGATGGGCCTCACCATGTGCAACATCTGTTCCTGATGTCATGCGCGTTTCCGTGTGCCAGAAATGCCCTGATGGCGTCCGTGGCATCTCTGCTGCACTAAGCCATGTCCAGACACACAGCGCTTCCGCTCAGCTACGATAAATATCTGAGACAACCGTAGCAACCCAGTCGCCTGGACAGAACTATTGAACACTTGTGCTAATCCATACACATGGATTAGCCAGTGCAGTCTCACACTGAGATCAGCAATACTGCCACTCATTGATGAATGTGTCATCTGATTGTTGGCTCTATCGTGATTATTTTGTGAGTATAACACTGAATAACTCCTCGGTGCAGCAAACTCTAATGTGTTGTGATACAAAATACTACGTGCCAACCCACTTAACTGCCAACGCACTAATGCAGTCAGCTCAATAACAATTTGATGAATATAATTAGCCCATATTCCAACATTGTACTCTAATTAATGCAGCAGTCAGAGTCTCCTCAAACCATTAAAAATGTAAGCTAAAGGTAAGCAGCCATATTGTTTTTGACCCATCCACAGTTGACACTGACCTCACATGTCTATGACATGAAAAAGAGACAATGAGGGGGACAGAGACGGAGTCAGCAGATAGTCAAGGTGAATCCTGTCCTGGATGCAGTGTCCATACCAGACCACACTTTCAGTCACAGCTTCCTTCAACACTGGGCTCGCCTCGCTGTCTGCTGACAATCACATGAATAGGCCACAACTGGCTGCTTGTTTTGTGCCATGATCCCTTGCTGCTCATGCCGCTGAAAAAAAAAATAACCCAGCTCTGCACTGCTATAAATAATGGATGACTCGTCCACTGTCACTTTTCATAGCATGTCAAGCCACGGCCTGGCCATTATTAGGGTCTGTCCTCTTCCCCTTTCTGCCTCTGACTCCAGTTTTGTTATTGTTCTGGTCGACTTGCCTACACACCTCTTCAGTGGGTTGGCTGTCAGTCTATCTCTGGGTTAGTGCAGTTGATGGTTGCCACAGAGAAGAAAGAGACGCTTTGGGGGCTTGAAACAAGATGGTTGATACAGTGAGTCGCTGCTGGAATGGCAACAGCAGGAAATCTGCCTTGACCTGGAACAGGTAGCTAAGCACTTCAGCTAAGATGTCATCCGTCTGCTTGCGTTAGATAACCTGTGCTTAAAGTGCTGCTGGGGAAGTGGTTAGGGATTGACCTCATCATCTTGACATAGACTTGCTGTCGCCCTCGGACCCAATGAAAAACTAACAGCGTTGCTTTAAACTTGAAAACAGGTCTGCACCCCCGGCGCAAGAGACAGGACCGCTTACTTAAACAGACACACAATATGCCCCGATCCACCCGACCAGCAGGAGAAATCATGGATTATTTACATATGCAGCTGTGTTGAAGAAAAATGAATGAGGAACATCTGGCTGGAGACGGGATGTGAGAGAGAGATGTGACCGGCCCTTGTTACACAAACACATGGGTGTGCTGAGGAATCAGACGAGGATGTTGTTTTAGGCGCAGACGCTGAGAGAGTAGGAACTGTTTTCACCCCCTTATCGGTTTCAGCTCTCTGTTCAAAATGTAGCTCGGTGCCACCAGGCCAGGCCCGAGGCGAGTGTTGTCCACCAGCAGCTCTCGGCTCCCGCAGACTGAGCCAGTCTCTCCATCTGCAGAGTAATAGCATCAAATCAAGGCCCGCAGCAAACAAACCCTGACAGATACTCTCATTTGGGATTCACTTTGGGACAGCTGTGGTGCCATCCAAAAGGGGGGACGGAGAGGGGGAAGCCAGCAGTCAGTAATGTATGCAGAGTGTCTGCGCGTCCTGGATGACAGCAACACGAGCGCTTGTCACAGGAGACATCAGTTCTACTTAGTCACAGCGCTGCGGGGCAATCCATATGACTGCAGTGCTGTGCGAACTCTATTAATAGTTATCTACCTTTCAGGAGTTATTATGCTGAGTAGGGGATGACAGAGGAATATAATGGATGAAGTCCCAAATGAGGGAAGCAAACAGGGTCTGTGGAGCATCTTTTGTGCCACTTGGCCAGTTGCAACTCAAGAATCCTCCTCCAATCTTCTCCCTCACCCTACTCCTGTTAGCCTGTGTGGCTGGGCAGTCCGGTGCCAGGCCCACGGTTTATGTGAGAGGCATAATAAGGATTAGTTATGGGGCAGGAAGGGGAGAAGTGGGGGGGTGGGGGGGACGGAGGAAAAGATCAGCAGAGGTGGGATGCGGAGAGCAGGCAAACGAGATAGATGGCCAAGAGAGGAAAAAGGAGGGTGGGAAAGATAGGCGGGCTGCTTCAGACTTGTTTAAAAATCAAGGTCCTGAGTTGGCCACGGTTAATTTTTCATCATACTCCTAAATTAAAAATGTGAACGGTCATCACTTATTTGTCAAATTGTCTTAGCTCAAAAGGCAGATGTCACATTGGGTTTGCAAAAGGTCAGGGTGGAGCCAACCAGAGGGGAGGAAGAGAGTGGATCAAAGACTGCTGATCCCACCGAAAAGCTGCGCAAAACTACCTTGTTTAAGGGGCATTTACTCCAAATGGAGTTCCTGGACTGTTTCACTAAGTGGAGATGACATGATTTCAAATGGAACATCTGGAAAGGCTTTGGTGCGCTTATTCAACATACCTTCACGGCCCGACATGAATATAGCAAATATCTAAACGAAATATACCACAGCGGACTTATATCCCTTACTTAAGTCTAAAAAGCCTGTAAGTTAATACCCATATGCTCTAAATCAATACCACATTCCTTTCACTGTGAGCATAAATATGTATCTTACTTTTCCTGCGATTATCATAACCACTCACATTCGCTTTAATCATCTCATGGTGCTCCTCCATACGCATGAATATTTAGACATACTGTAATGTAAAGTGAATCCATTAGATTTCTGCAGATTATTTTACTGACTCTCACTGTCCGTCATCCCTCGACTCCCTGTCTTCTTGTTCTTTTGCCGCTCTTTGGAAAGGAAAAAAGCAGCATGTCTGAAGGAAAAAACCATGCAAATACACAGCTCGAATAATCAACCTCCCCCGGCGATGCTTAGCGCGCCTCATTTCCAAGATTTCCAAGATTAGAAAAGAAGGAGAGGGGAAAAAATGATAGACTGGTGTTGCTCCTACCTCTTCAAAATTGCAAATGTGTAGATCTATGGATGAGTGCTTAGCCCACAGCTGCCAGCCAAAGGAGCCGGAGACACAAAGGTCCCTTGTGTTCAGGGCTAAAGACTGGCCAAGAAAGAGAGCTAAAGATCTACTAGTGTACCTCAGCTGTCTCAAGGGTCAATAGATCCTTTCCATCCCGCTAAATGAGCCTACAGCCCCCGCTGTTCGGCCATAGACAGGTCAGAATTGCTAAAATCAATGTTATGAAAGACAACACCATGTCAAAAGAAAATTCAACTCCAGTTTCATCTCTTTGAAAACATCTATCATAACCGCAAGTGTTCGACAACACATACCAGCACATGTTTTGTTGTCTCGAATAAGAAAACAGACGAGGCGAGGAGAGAACCAGATCCTCGCCATTGACAACATCACCCTTTGTTTTGTTTTAACACATCTGGAAAGCTGGTTCCTTTTGCCCCATTCCCTCACCTCTCCTCAATCAGGCTTAGGATACGCATCTATTACCAGGGACATCTTAGAAGATCTAGGCAGCCTAACAGATTGAGTTTGAGGATGAGGAAGAGGTTGTTTTGATTCAAAAAAGGAGGTGTGATTTCCCGCACAGGCTTCCTGTTAGTCTCCTGACCTCACCTAGAGGAGGAGAGAACAAATTATGTTTTTCAGTGAAGAGTGTGTTTAGGAAAACTCTAAAACACCCGTTTGTTTTTGTCTGGCAGAAATGACAAATATTGTTTTTGCAACGCTGAAATCATTCAGTTTATTTTCTATCATGTAACACTGAATTAGTTGTTATGTGCATATACTAATCTGGTAGCAGGCTGCTCAAAATTTTGGGGAGAAAAAAAAGTGAAATGTAATAATATCGGTCATATTTCATTTGCATCTGCTCATGGGCACTGCGGATGATGAACTCATTTTCCTCCGAGACCAGATTTAAAGCAGTTAGTCTGTGTATTGTTTGGGTTACACTGCTCTCTTATCAGCTTTATTATTAGCCAGCCACTCGCTCTCTGCGGTTGCCTTCCTTCCAGTATTTCCTGATTGCATTTTTCATCCCTGTCTCGAATGCATCCACGCTTCTTGTGTGCTGTGTACTTTCCCTGGCAGTTCCTGTAATGATCAGAACTGTTTTTAGAAAATAGGATCTGAGAGGAAGTTCATCATGCCCTTGCTGCGCCGAAGCAACAAGCGCCGTACGTCCGTCGAGACACGCCCCAATTACCTCTGAGACTTAATTATATTTCACGCCGGGCATTGTAAGCCAAGGTTGTGCCCCGGTGTCTGTCAAAAGCACAGCCAGCAACACATGGCTTACATGACTCGTCGATCTGTGCTCCCAACCCGTTATACCTGTTAGAAAATGAAAGTGGTCGGTGGAATTGAGACTTATGTAAATATTAGTGTTATTATTTCATGGGCTTGGCACAGACTTTCATCCCAAGTGACTCACAAATTCTGGAACCCATTTGCAAAGCTGAGCTTTGCACCAGCGAAACGCAGGTAAAGTACATTGCTCAAGGGTCCAACCGTTCCACATAATACGTGTTGTATTAAAACAGGTTGTGCTCAAATTAAGTGGATCCATGAATTGGAATCAAAAAGGGGCCCCTTTTGAGAGGAAAATAGATTAGTTTTGCTGATAGATGATTACTTGAAAGCACTGTGATATGAATAAGTAAATTTTGACCAGTTGTAATAAAGCTGATTTATATCAGTTAAGATGCTGTCCTGAGGGCCGCTGCGGAGGGGTGGGGGATATGGCAATTTACCCAAGAATACATCAAAGCCTTCTAAAGTGGCTTAATGCTACAGATATGCTTTTTCATTGTTTACATTGTATAACCTCATTTGGTACGCTGAGAGGAATTCTTAAACAGAGTTTTAGCTTTACATTCCTGAGACCATTAACGTCACGTTGGTCAAATAAAATGTTGTGTGCTTCTCCCGATGCAAGTCTGGTGCAGCACTGACCTTTTAATAAGAGTATAGTTAACAGAGATCCCTGTGGTACTATTCATTACTGTTGTAACACTAGCTCAAGTACCTTTGTGGAAACTAGAAATTGTGGTTCCCCTCAACCAAAACCTGCTCATTATTGTCCATGTGAACAGCTTGTCTGATTCATTAAGTGTTTCCCACACTATGTGCTCAGGAGACACACAGAAAGCAAAGAAAGCGGGCGCTGTAGAAGGGAGGGGGGGAGGGAGGGAGGATGATGGTAGGTTGTGGTTTGGCCGGAGCGTGCTCGAAGTGAAATATGATTGATTAGTGCATTCTTGGGTTGACATGCCCCCACTGCAGCTGAAATCTGTTAACTCAATGTGCTCGGACTGGGCCGAATGAAGAGTCAAACCTGTTGTGACTGCCACATGGCAAATATTATGGTTGGCTGGCCAGGCCACAGCTCAAGTAGGATGGTATAAACAAACAGTCTACTGGGGGATTCAGGGCGTGTGTGACACCACATGTCCATGTTTGGCAGAGTATGCATATATGTGTTTGTGTTATGGAGGCATGCTTGAAACGTTGGGCCGTATTTTTTCCTCGGTTGACGTGGAACATAATAAAACATGACAGAGGATGAGTGTCCTATAACGTCTGTTTGCACGTTTCAAACAAATATGGCATCGTGCTAAACCCGGACCAGAGGCAGACACAGCTACGTCCCATTGATTACCGAAGGACGTGAACTGGGGGAACGTAATGGTACGTGGGATGTATCACATTCAGTGCCGCCAGCTCGAGTCATCTTTGTCGGATCACTTTAACAAATAGGTTCTTTTCTCCCCTCTTCATTAATCCTGGATGGGTTAATGTGGATTTAACACAACTCCGGCAAAGGTCAGATTAAATCAATTCTTGGTAAAGCCAGAGCTTGGTCGTAGCGAGGCTGGGAAAATACAATAAGAAGCAGTGTGATGAGCGGGGTGTGAGCCTGTCTGTCAGCAGCCATTAACGGTCACATCAAAGCCTCAATGAAATCAGAGCCTTGCTGAGAGCTGTCATTATAGGGCTGTTTGAGAGTCTGCGGGGCCAGCTTCCTGATCTCCCTCGGCCCTACGCTGCTCTGTGGGGACCGGTGTCTCATCGGCAGCAAACCACCGCCCGGCACTCACTCGACTGGGCCCGGTTTCACACCACTTTCTGCCGCTAATTAGTGAACAGTAAGGTGAGGAAGGGAGAGGTTTTGAATTCACGATGGTATCAAAGAGGTTATTAAAATCGCTGCTCCACAGGTGCCTTTATCTCTATAATGAAACTGGCATTAGCACGTTTTCTCTCCCCAGCATGATTTCCCCGCACAAAAAGACAAGTAAATATACCTTCGCCATAAAGGTGTTAGTCAAACTTTGCTTTTTATATATCGAAACGGATGATTTCAGGTGGGCCACTGCTATTCACATCCTTCCAAAAACCCTGGCTGAAAGGCCTCGAAATGTTAATTCATAAATACAGGCTTGCATAATTCACCACAGGAGAGTCAGGTGTCACACAGCTTCTCATGCTGATTCCAGGAGAGTTCCTGTCCACACTGTACAGCCAACAAGCGCAGGAGGAAATATAGCCGTGCCCGGGCAGCCTGTCTAAACATCTATGTCTGCGCCTTTATGGGTGGCCTGTGCAGCGAGGACGATCGTTGTAATCTTGACCATAGTAGGGGAAATAGGAGCTCGCCAGGAGTTGTGTGGCTGTCATAGGAGTCCATGCTTGACAGGCTCGCACTTGAAAAAGTCCCCATGCTGTGAGCAACTGTCCTCTCTCTCCTGTCTACCCCTTATCTGCTCCCCTCAGCCCCAGCCACACACACACACACACACACACACACACACACACACACACACACACACTGCATTTCTTCACCCATCACACAATAGTGTGCGGCAACAACTGTCTCCCTCGGCCACCTCTGTTCCCTGCCCACTCAGGGAGGATGACATGTGTTTGATGGCCAAAATCACTGCACTGTCTACCTTCTCTGTCTGCTCAGCGGCAGGCACACCACAGCCCGAGGGTGGCGGCGGCGGCGGTGGGGGAGGAAGGGAGGGAGGGACCTGAGTGAGTGGCATGTTTGTACTGCTCAGCGCCTTCAGAAGAGATTTAATGTCGCTGATATGTTGTTTTGTTTGTTGCTTTGTGTGTCGCTCTTAATTAGCTCCGTGGACAGTAAGAATGTGCCCCATCAAAGCCACTACAGCTAATCAGGAGAGCTGAGGAGCCCGAGATGAAGAGCAGAGTGACGCTGACCTCAAAATGTCAGCTGGTGTTGCATTTCTTGTTGTTTACTCTCACTATTCCACGCACTGGTGTGCATGATCACGCTAAAGGCTGCTTTGCATATCTGAACTCTGCTTTTTGTCCATAGTTATCTCGGATAAGACCAAGTTGGGATTGGGAGGAAACTAAAAGGACTAAAAACAAAACAAAAAAAACTAAAAAACAGCCTTGTGGCTTTTTGTTGAAAGGATTGAAGCTCATTATGGGGAAACAGCCTGAACCTTGGCCACCCACGCCATTCATTTGGGGAGCCATGAGGCTCATTATCCTTTTGAAGAGAATACAGGTCAGGGCACCGCAACCTGCCCTCTGCAATCGCCACAGCAACAAGACCCGCAGAACTCAGAGGTGACGACTGACAGCACATTATGGTCTTTTGCTGTTATTCTATTTGCTAGTCAGCCAACAAGGAAGAGGAGATGAGGAGGAAGTGATGAGAAGAGGCGACAGCCGCCAGTCACTGTGAACTTGGGTGATTGATGGCGGTAATGCAGGCTGTTTAGGGACATCCGCATCGCTGCTTCTGTTGTTCTTAAAGTTGTGTCCTTGCAGGTCCTGACAGCTACATGGACAAGGGTAAGGAATTTAATTCACTGAAAGTTTGGGTTGATAAATGACAATCTGCTCAACTTTTACCAGGCGATCAAATTGTAATTAATATTTATACCTCATCCATCTGCCTACATTAATACCCCTTTTTACAATGGACAGACTACACTAACACCCACTGACATCTGGCTTTTGTTAGGGCTGGGTAATATATATGATATATATCGTTAACGTCATATGAGACTATGATATAATACTGTATCCAGATTTTGGATATAACACATGAGTGCTGTCTTTTCCTGGTTTTAAAGGCTGCAGTACTGTAAAGTGATGTGTGTGTGTGCTTACCAGACTGTTCCACTTGTTATAATACTTGACTTTACCCACTTAGCCTTTATATCCACTTTACTGATTATTATTTATCATAAATATACTTATATTAGTTTTTTGTAAAGCTAACAATAGTTATCCCGACAACATTGTTGCAACATTGATATGCAGAAGGGCCAATTTGGCCAAAAATATTGTGATGTTTGATTTTGTCGCCCAGTCCCAAAAATAATTAAGTGCTTTTGCGGAAAATTTCAAACTACCAAGGTAAATAGCTTTCATCCATCTCTCTCGAGCAGCACTCTCACATTGTTCAGGTGGCATTGAGTCTGAAAGAAAGACCGACATAAAGAAACATTGACTGGCTTCCATGTCGCTGTTCACTGTTTTCCGGTGCATGTGTGACATGTGTGAAATGCCTATTTTTAATTTACCCAAGTTCGTAAAACCTGCATATAGGTGCTAATTCAGGGGTGAAAATGTATAAGTAGTGATTATGTGGGCGGGCCTGAACCTGGCAGCGGCACACCTGAGCTGATAAAACAACCAGTTCAGGCCATATTTTGTATCGTCTGAAGGAGCTCACAAAGGGAACTGCTATCATTGTTTGTTTGGTCGACAGTAGACATTTTTCCTGTTGATTGTGGCCTGGATGTGTTATTTATTTCAAATCCAGTGGAACAACAACAACGTGAAAGTTAAATCAATGTGAAAGAAAATAAAAAGCCAGGATAGCTCTTTGGTCCTTATATGTTAACTGGTATGCCAATACAGACATTTCTTAACACCCCCACAAGAAGTGGTGTTAGAAATTCTCCCTATTTACATGATCCTTCCAATCAGACAGCTCATGCACTGGGTATGAATCAAAGAGCCTGAGCAGAGTAGCTTACAAGAGGCACATAAAGGACCCAAACCCAGACTCCTGACTACTTCAGGGTTTTTGCCTCTATGGAGCTCTACTTTGCGAGCATGTTTATGACTGTAATGGGTATGAGAGGTCTGCTAATGCTCCCAAGAGTCTCACCCACACACTGAAGAACTTAATATTATGGCCATACAGATGATGAAAAGAAATAATGTAATGGACGGGCTGCACAGTCTTTATAATCTACCTGCCAAAGCACATCCTGAGTCCGGCCGTCGCAATCATCCCTCTCCTCTGCCTCCACGTGAACCTCACATGCACACATGTCAAGATGAGGAAAGCGGCCTCACTCGCAGGCTCGCTGCTCACCTCACGTCCACCGTCTCCGTAGTGAACTGACAGCCGAATGTTGCCAACTTTGCGAATTACTCATGTTCAGTACACCCAGCAGCACAATAGCTCTTAAATGGCCTTCTGGTCCTCATGCTTTTACTGATATGCTAATACACAGCTCTCACGAACACCACTAGGCAGCAAATTTGCTATATTTAAATTTTTTAAAATTTTTTCTTACATACAATTAACATTGACGTTGCATTATATGTGCTTGAACTGCTTAATTTGCGAGAGTTACCCATCCATGAATCTTACCATTATTAAACAAAACACAGGAAAACACATGAAAAGATGAAAAATGAGCACCATATTTTCCCGTTACTCTGGCAACACAGCTTTTTTATATTTCACCTGTCTCCTGTCCTTGGGTTAAACAAATCAGTGGAAGAGTTCTGCCACGGGCACCAGCTGTTTTTATCTGCTTGTTGCTATTGGAAATGATGGCACTTAGACTCAAGGGCCCTTTCTTAGCCTTGATAGAGCTAGCTATCTAGTCTGAGCCTCTTGGCTCTTTTCTATACCCCTGCTAACAGTATGGCCACAATTTGCCCTTATCACTAACCCCACCATGGTCCCCTCTCTGAGTCTAGCTCAAGGGAAAAAAGGGGGAGGGAAATGGTGTTTTGGATCATGTTTATGATTCCCGCGCTTGCTGCCCTTTCCTGCTCCCACCCTCCTGCTCCCTGAGTCCCATGGCTGACTGATAATGGAACAAAGCTGCTGTCCACTCATCTGTGTGTGTGTCACATGTCCTGCTCGAAGCCCCCCTCAGTTATGGTGAATCATCTGCGACAGAGTAACTGGAGCACACGGTCACTCTGCCCGCTGGCTCTGCCTTGCCAGTGCCAGTGCTGAATCCATCGCCTGCCCAGGGAGAGTGAGGAGAGGGCAGGCAAGACTTTGCAGAGATCTCCCCTCCCTCTCCCCTCCAGCTCGCAGAGACCAAGCCTGCATGGGTGGCCCTGTCTGAGACGGTTTGCTCTTAATTGAGTTGCTCACTCAGCCACTGGCCCTGGGGGACACCTCTGTGTCACTTCCTATGATTAACCTAAATTTCATCCATCGTCCACGACTGCTGCCAGATCTGGCGAGGCCAAGAAGTATGTGTTGAGACATCCACAGTAAAAGAGCAAGGGGAGGAAGAGGGAAGGGGTGAGCACAGGGCCAAGGTAAGATTTGATGATGGTGGCAGAATAAATCCACCCATTAATGCACACATCTATACATAAAACAGAGAAGTGAGGATGAGGATAATTAGGATACCTGGTAAAAGGTCCAACATCCCTGCCTCAGCAAAAGCTATACTGCATTGATGTGGCACAGTCTGCATCGAGCTGGTCAAGTGGATTTAAAAATGGCCTCTCTTGTCATACCGAGTTCCATTAAACGGCATTGGTGCCGACCAATTTGGGCTTTTTAGCTCTGGCCTGGCTCCAGGGGATAGGATGGTAATGTATGGGGCTTTCTGTGAGTTTGTCTTAGGCTAGGTTGCTCATTTCCCCGAGTAAGTAGCAGGAGATCAAAGGCAGTGAGTGAAGAGCCATTCTGTCCGGTCCTACGCCGGGCCAATCAGACCTCTCATTTATTGGCACTCTAAGAAGAGGGATAAATCACGTCAACCAGCATCGACCAGAGCCTTAGTCATGAACAGTAGCTCACAACAACGCATGGATTTGCTGCTGTCTTTGATAAATGCAAACTTATTTAACAGCCTTGATGGGCGACCATCAGCGCGTAACCATTGTTTTCCCTTTTCTGGTTTTCACAGCTTTTTTCTTGTGCTCGCCCTCGCTTGTTTTCTTTCTCACTTGCTTCCTTTTTCATGCCCGTTTTGTTTTCCAAACACTTGTGTGCGTCGGCAGCCCTCTCTCTGCCAAGGCACTCATGGAGAAGTGATAGGCATGGGGAGTCTGTGGGCCAGCAACCATGAAATAAATATGGATGGTCATGAGTGAGATGAGCGAGGATCATCTGTTTTGCCATCTGCTTGTGCGAGAGCGTGGATGTAATGACTGTAGTCCTGCCTAGCCCAGTGAGCCCTCCGTTGTGGGGAAGGCGCCTGACAGAAACGCACACTTACTGAGCCCACAAACACACACACACACACACATACTCACACACTCACACCATGCATGTACATGTACACATTCATTCATCCATGCACACACACACAATTGCACAAAGACACACCACTTATACTGTACCCAGTCAGTTGTTCCCCCTAAAGGCTACAGTGCACAGCAGTGCCTGCACACATAGACACAACAGCACAGCAGTGGCTTTCCCGACTAGGCTCCATGTACAAAGCCCGGGCTGCGGTGTGTGTTCGCCTGCCCTGCCTATTCTGCGAGCATCTGGCCCACCGTGGCCATTAGAAATGACAGGTTGACAATTGCCAGGCCGGATTGGTGTTGGTGATTGTTCAGCTGGCAGCGCCCTGCCATGTGACAGTCTGTTAGTGTCTCTGCGCGAGGAACAACATGGGAGTTGTGTTCGCAGCACTCTGGGCATCGAGGGGAATAAAAAGCTGCGCCGATCCATCGTCACCAGCAACTCCCCCGCCAACCCTGCGCTCTGTCCCCCAAGCAGACAATCCTCTTTTTTCCTTGGATGGCTTCGTCGCTGAGGGCTGGTAATAGTATGAGTGTATGTTTATATAAAAAAAAAAAAAAAAAAAACAGAAAGGGAAAAAAAAACAGGCTGTTGAATTATACATATTCCTTATGGAGGGTGACACAGTAGGAGCTCTCAGAATCAATCTTGACGCTTGGATGGAATCATAGAGCGCAGAGAAAATGGCAAACATTGCTGTGGCTCAATGGCCTGATGCTCTCATAAATATGTTTTTATGGCCCTGAATGAGTTGGGGCACAGAGATGTTTGGTGCTCATAAAGGTGCGTGCGTGTGTTAGAGTGTACAGTATAATGCTTCATACCTCCGGTTATAAAACATTGTAATTCAATTAGCTTATACTATATGAGAATCAATAGCGGGTCAATCGTAGTTTAGCGTGTTACACGTCACAAATCAGGAGTTGGGTGTAAGAAACGGGCTTGATTGCTGACACTATCTTGTTTCTCAGTCTGTCTCGCGGTGGATTGCTGTAGCTTTATACCGTATTGACCATTTGCACAACAAAGTTACAAATGCATCCAATCCAACACAACACAACACTCTCAAATGAAATTCCGTTTCATTTACTGGATCCTCTGTGGAGAAATTGAGCATTCTGCTGCCTCTGATTTTTCATCCATCCTTTGGGTTAAGCGTTGTCTTGGGAACTCGGAGAAACCAGGCGGCTGGGGGTGGAGTGGGGTGAGGGAGACTGTTAAGAGGCTCTTGAACTATAGTCTACTGTCAGTGGAGAGTGCTGAATGAGAAAACTGTCCAAGAGGAAGAAAAGAGAAGCAGAAGAAGCAACAGATTCATGGCTAGGATGATTTGTTTTGCTTGTCTACACCCCCTCGAGGCTGCCAGCCTCCACCATCAATGAAATACACTTGAGCAGAACCGAGCATCGCTCCATGCCATGTACAAAGTCATGGGAAGGGAGAGTTAAAGCTGCTTAACCACCAGTCGTGTAGCCTTTCTGCTCTCTGTGTTGTTTACAGTCTCTGTTTCCAAGTTCCCCGTTTCTTTTTGTCTGATTAGGAATTTAACAATGTTCTCTTTGGTAGAGAAAAAAAACAAAAAAACTGTGTAGAGAGAAACAACGATGCAGCCATCCCTATTCAGCTGTGATGTTTTTCTCCCTCATTCAGTTTGAAGCTTCACCAACTGGCGCAGTCTACTGCTTTTTTCATGTTGCCCTGGCATTTAAGCTACAGCGAAAGCACTCTTTGAAATCTGTGGCTCAAAAAAAAAAAGTTATATCCGTCCTCAATGATGTGTGGCGGCCACAGGACACACCGCTATGTTTTGAACCTGTGTAATTTGGTGATTAATGTTGACCCTATCTGCCCTATTCCTTATTTATCTCCAGTTTTATTGAACCATAGGGAATCGCAACGACTGCAGAAACTCAGCCAGTGGTGCATGAGTGCGATGCAAAGGGAGTCCCACGCCTCTTCCCCGGTCGTTCTTTTATGCCCTTTAGCTCTCTGATGATTCACCTGCCAATAATCAAAACGTGCCTCACTTTCATGTCTCGCATGCACCAATAAGGCTTAATAACAAGTCGCGGATTTAAATAGCGCAGGCCAAACCCTGGCACTGGCTCTATCCCTCGCTCTACATAGAGCTAGAAATAGCCAAGATCTGGTCCAAAACGTCACAGGGAAATTGGGATTAAGTTCAGCTTGATGTCGCCCGTCTCTCCACTGCCCAGATTTCCACTCGCACTTTTTCCCAGCAGCAACTCTCACATCTTTGTGGGTCACATCACAGAATTCCTGTCATGAAGGGCGACGGGTTTTAACGTCAGGGACTGTGATATCTCCTCCCTGAACCCTTCCCCTCTCCCTCTTCCCTTCCACCGATAACAGCTAATCCTTGCCTCACATTAAACTGTGACCAAGATCAATTAAAACCCAGCCTCACCCCGATAGCAATCTCCCTCCACAGCAGCCAACGCTGGGAGAAGTTTGTGTGTGAGTACACACGTGAATGTGTGCGTGTGTGTGCGTGTGTTTGTGCAGTAGCAGAGAACTATAACAGAGAGGCATCTCCATCCTCTTCAGCGGGTTGCAGTCTGTTGCCAAGCCGCAGGGAGAGCCTGCCATTGATTTTCATCGCCTCTTAACAGAGATGAAAGACAATAAAAAACAATAACAGTGATGATCAGAAAACTGCTGCCCATGTATGCATATAATGATTATCCATATCTTAATTAGTATTCTTTCCTTTGTGTAATTATTTTTATTTGGCGCTGGCCTTATCGTTGTTATGAATTCTGCAATGAAAATGAATAATAGTTTGGTGTGTACCTACGTGTGTTTGTGCGTGCTAATATGAAGCTCCTGTGAATGTGGGTCTGCACACTACAGCACATTGTTCCTCCTCCTCTCATTCCTCATTTTTTTGGATCAGTCTGATGGAGATCTCTCGCACAAAGAGGATTCTCCCCGCCTATCGTTTTTATTTTAGAAAGTTGAGTGTAAGTGGGCAGTATTTTCTGATGCGGATGCTGTGCCAGTTTCATGAAGCGTAGTTGTTTCCAGAGCCATTGGCATCATAGTGAGACTGGTTGGCAGAAATGGAAGGCTTGGTCCTGGGGTGCCAAATGTGCTTTGGCATGTGAGATGGAGGGCTGGGTAGCGGGAAGTTGGGGACGCCATGAAGGTAGAGGATCGGGAGGGGATGGTAGCGCGCACGGCAGGACAGGGCGGGTACAGAGGCGGAGCGGAGTTTCAAGCGTGCAGAGTGGCTGCCAAGCCGACTGTCATGTTAGCCACTGGGATTGGCTGCTGTGGGCCTCAGGTTGTTTTGGTGTGTACATCAAAAGGACAGGCTGTGAACATGAAAACACAACTCATTTTTCCCCTCCATCTATCCCATCTCTCGCCTCTCCTACACCACTTTTTTTCTCTTGCTCTTAGGCTCTCTTTTTCGTCTGCTTCCCACGAGAGGCACATCCAAGGTGCTGCAGAATCTTTGAGCTCAGGAGGAGAGACAGCATGCCTGCAGGGTTGCCACGACAAAGTGCAGGAAAGACCCGGGAGAGGAGAGGAAAGGGATAGAAGTGCAGAGGAGAGGTGGCCGGCAGTCTGAGACACAAGCCTAACTATTGTGTTATCAGAGATGACAGGGGAAATGTGTCCGTCTTATTTTCCACAGAACAGATGACCCAGGAAAAGCTAAACACAAGCTTCTCACTGCATCACAAACCGCAAGAAAAGTACCATCTGCTGCCATTTTCACCCTCCTTGAATTGAGTCTGTGTTTCATCTTTTGCACTGCTGTCAGCACTGTTTCAATTACATCCCGCAGCTTATGTCTATAGTCGATTACACCAGCTTGGTGCTCATGTGTAAGGCTTGACTCTGTTTGTAGGCTATGCAGGGCTTTCTTCTTTTATTGTCTCATCCAAAGACAATGGTGTTCTTGGCCTGCAAGCAATTTCCACCCCTGCGCTTCGCGGCGCGAGAATTACGTTGTGAATGATCCAAATTCAGAACAAAGAGATCCAATTTTGATTCCTTAATGTTGTTGTTTGTGTTTTCTCCTCTTTTCTGTACCGCACTTTTTTATTTTTAGTTGGTGGGGTTTTTTTTTCTTCTCCTAGATTGGCTCTGCTTAGTTGTGACCTAGTTTATTAAAAGGGGGGGGGAGTTTGGCCAAGCCATGGGAATCAGGGGCAGATTAACTTTCTGTTAGTTCTCGCTTGCACAGCTCCATATGTCAGAGCTGCTGCTGTACAAAAAAAAAAAAAAAATGTCACTAGAAGAGCAAAATAACTTGTAGGGGTGAAATGCCCACTCCGACTGAGAAGCTGCACCCCTAGCAGGAGCTAACTAAAGGCTGAAATCGTTGTCAGAGCAGAACAGCTATACAGAGCCATTTAGAGTTCGGCATACAATTCTAACTCTTGACAGAGCCACCACAACACCAGATGATGTGTTTATCAGGCAGTGTTGTGCTCCTCTGTCGAGTGAAGCAACCACGTCTGCAGCCCGTCACTCACTTATCGACAGAGAGCGACAAATGCAGCGAGGAGAAGCTGGAAGTGGCTTTTGCCAGATAACAAAATAGGAATTTGTCTAGCATTACCGCAAAAGAGGAAATTACTTAGCCTTTCTTCAACCTGCCGCATGTCGTCTAGCACCGGAAAACGTGTGCGGGGCTGGGAACATAAAGCATCACCTTGTGAGGGTCAATCGCAATTCTTTCTGTCTGCACACATCCCTGTAGCCCTGATGTGTACTGTAATTGCATTTCTGAGGAGGTGAACGCCGCATCATGTAGGTAGCCCAACACCTTCGGAGTAGGAAACGTTCAGTTCTTAAGCTCAGAAGTGAGAGAATGGCAGAAGGAAGTGGAAATGGGTTGCATTGCTTTATTAAATTTCCCTTGTGGATGTCTTTCAGGAGTCTACAGTAATCTCCAGTTTCCAATCGCAGTAACTATCGAAGTGTGTTTGCCAACAAACACAACATCACAAGCGGAAGACATGCAAGTGGTTCATTCGCTGTTGGGTAGGAAAATATGCATTAGGAGTCCGCAGCTCATCATTGTTTTTGATTGATGGGCTGAAAACATATTATGCCCGTCTTGAGTCATCTGTCATCTGCCCTATATCTCCATTGTTCATCTGTCCTTGTGTTTTTGCCCGATTTAATGTAAACACGTCCATGTTATCCGCAGCCTCGCTTGTAATTAAGCATATTCAGGAGTGATAACCTCATTGAATCTCAAAGCGTTTACGGGGTTATCCAACTGAAGTCGGCTTACAAAAGAAATCAGGGATCAGGAGTAAATGACAAGAGGATAAAGGGATAGGAGATAGGAGAGCATTGGGGAAGGGCGTTCTGTTTCTTGTCTTACTTTACTGCAGTCAGTGGGCGGAGGCTAGTGATTACTGAGACGGCAATGAGCTACAAAAGATCTTGAGGGTGTTTGTTTGAGTTCTTTCCTTCCTTTTTATCGCTGTGTGCTTTCTATATGTCTGTAAACGCTGCCTTTCAATGATTGTATCGCATGCTCATATTTATTAGAGAGCAGTACTGCGGCATCTTGATCTGGGCCCATCTACGCAAATCCTTACAAACACACAACTGGACCCAGAGGCAGATCAGAACCGACCCCCACAAGTGTGACAACTACACTGCAAAAAGTTCTGTGCTTGCCAAGACTTAGAATATCACGTTCCCAGTATATTCTTATCTGATCATTAAACTGTATGCCCCAGTCAAGGCAATGCAAAGATATTATATTGCTGACATGATATGAGACTATATATCGTCTTTCATTTTGGATATCGTTAAATCCTGATAATGCATAAATCATGTTTTTCCCTGGTTTTAAAGGCTGCATTGCAGTAAAATGATGTCCTTTTCTGAACTTACCAGACTGTTCCACTCGTTCTAATACTTCTTTATCTTCATCTTTATCCACATTAAATCTACATTACTGATGATTATCTATCAAAACTGTCATTGTGTTAATATTTTGTGCAAGAACCAATTATCACCAATGTTGTCACAATAGAGAGGATACTTCAGTCTCCCAGTTGTTGCATTAATTAAATGCTTTTCAGGAGATTTAAAAATATCGGGAGATATATATTTTAAATCGAGATATAGCTATTAGCTAGATATATACTATTGTGATATCATTTGACCATATCATCCAGTGCTAGTTAGGGGTAACGTGTTATAAAGTAATACTAAATGTAAGTCATTCTTGAGTAAAAGTAACGATATTGTGTCAAAATATTACTTCGGTAAAAATGAAAGATAATACTTGTGGGAAAAGTCTTAAAGTATCTTATAATGAATGTACAAGTAACAGTAAATGACACATGTATTAAGATCCATGTTGGGTTCGACTGATAATCAGCCTGATATCAGATCCAATATCCAACATTGTTCTGAATATCAGAATCTGTGGTTTTCTAAGCGATTGCCTACAGAATTAAGTCAATTAAAACAACGCTAATGTGGCTCTGATGAAGCCTGCAATCTGCAAAGTAACTAAATGTGGTTGAGTAAAAGTACGACTCCGCAATGCAGTGCGACGAAAGTGTAAAGTAGCAGAAATTAGAAATACTCAAGTAAAGTACAAGTACCTCACGATTGTATTTAAGTATGGTGTTTGAGAAAATTTCATTTGTTACATTTCATCACTGTTGTAATCACGTTACATTTTTTGTAACGCAATAATGTTTTTTTTAATTAATATTCCTAAATTCATTCACATTACAGTTACGGAGCAGATGATTATATCGTTTCTTGCTTTAAGTTCTTCAATTATCTGCACAATGGGCGGATGGAACAAACTCATCAACATGCCTTTTCATGCATGCTTGCACAGCAATTGCCTGCCGCTCTGTTGACATCCATCAACACAGCCGGCGCACATGGAGAGGCTCTTCAGCCGGGGCAGTCTTGTGTTGACACAGGGGAGGAGCAGGTGATTTGAGAGACTCGTGATCAAGAGGTATGACCACTGCTTTGTTTCTAATTAACAAACAAATCAAATAAAATGGACTAGTCAGTTGTCAGTTTATTTACTGTAAAGCCATGATTTGATGAACGAACAACTCCGATTAGCTTGTTTGAGCATGTTTGGCCCATAAATGCAGCTCAAGATACCAAGAAAGGTTTGTTCTCAATGGGATAAGGCTAATATGTGGCCAAATGTAAGGTTTACTTTCTATAACTAATATTTCTTTCAAGTATGACCCTAACCCCTGCTGTTGCAGCCCCTCCGATCACAAATAATTTGATCATTTTCCATTTATTCAAATCTATGAAAACCGTTGAGAGTTTACTGATCTTTAGACTGAACTGACTAATTTCAAGAATTCTTGTCAAGTAAGATTATTTTGCTGCATGGACAGATAATTACATCACTGTTAACACATTTTCTCCTTTCTTGTATTTCTTCTTTTGTGTTTCATCTCCCCTTTATCGCAGCGACATTGGTTGATAACTAAACATCTACACTAACTAGCGTTTGACCCTGGTGTCAACCTTTTTATACAGTTCGCCAGTGCGCTCTCAAGGCCACTGGGCTGATAACAAAGCGGTAATAGCAGGACGACATGATGATGTACACAACAATTTATTCTCACATTCCCGCACTAATGCTCATGTCAAACAGTCACAATAACAAGCCTAGGCAGCACAACAAAAGCATTCCATTGGATGTGTAAGAGAATGGACAACTGGACCCAACTTCTACTAATAAGTCGATGGTAGTGTGGCGTTAAATTCAAAGAAGATCCAAAATCAGTCTCCCGATTATGCAAACATGTCACATTTGCATGGTGACACAGGATGCATAAGTGGTCAGATCGTGGATGGACAAAGACACTCGGGATGGACAAAATGTTCCCGAACCAAGCTGACCAAATGCTACGAATGTGATGGTGAGTGAGTGATTTAATGACAGCAGAAACAAATTGCACACTCACAGTCAGAACCCACAGAAAAGCACACAAGCACTAATCAAGACCAGCGAGTCCTGCAGGCAGATCACTCAACTATATTTCTGCCTCTCATTACCTGCCCCGCTTCATGCGAGGGCAGTTGGATGGAGCTGCTCGCTGCCTCTGCAGAGCATCTCCGCAGGGCCCCCTCACGGTGGTCCCCCCCGTCCCCCCTCCCCACCGCCGAAAAACTACCCATGGCTACTTTTAAACTTGTATCGGATGATTAGACTTGGGTTGCATCCCAGAACACCGCTCAGCCCCAGCAGGGATTCAGCAGGGAGCATCGCAGCCAATGCATAATTTCTCAAGATGGGGGGACTCACACTGAGCCAGTGAGTCCCAATCCTGCAACGGCAGACATGTGAAAAGCTTATTGAAGAACTAAATAAGACAGTACTGAGCAGCTGAGAAAAAAAAAAAAAAAAACAAGATTGCACCTCTATGACACAGTCAGATGAAGTGGCCAGTTTAGTAAAAATTTCCAAGTTAACGCTCATTATTGGATAAAAAGGAGCTGGATATTTCCTTTTTTCCCCCATGAGATTAGAGCTCACCCTTCTACCTCCGTCTCCTGTTTCACCTGTTTTCAACATCCTCCATCCTCCATTCTCCTTCATCTCCCTCCTTCTCCATAAATGGATGCTCGAGAATACAATCTGTAATTCTCTCCTCTCAAACTTATCCACATCTTAATTAAAGGTTTAACGGCTTTCCCAAGTTTCATTTTGTATTCCTCTTCGGTTATCTTATCTAAATGCTATAATGGAAGGCAATTTTCCGAATCTGCCGAGGAAAAAAAAACTGCATTTTTGGAACAACAACAGCAACGGCATAATGTTATGAAGATATTTGTGGGCCTCTCTATCTGCCAAATGAGGAGATTTCAGTCTCTTTCATCCAGTCCTAATCAACGCTGAGCATGTGGGAAACTAATGGTGTTTTTCTGTTCGCAAAACAGCGCCCGCTTCACCTCTGAGTGGGACAGTATACAGGATTGAGCAGATTATAGACCGTGCTGTACATAACAACGGGTCAAACGTACAAAATGTGCATCTTTTATTTTTAATGGCTTATGAATATTTAACTGCCGGGGTCACTCGGCAAAAAAATTCCACACTGGAAATCAATAAATTGTTTTTTTTAAATGGAAACCTGGGCAAAGCGTTTAGTCTCACCAAAATACTATGAATTACCCTGAGCTTAAACTCTCGAGCACTCTGCCAGGGGGAAAGAGCTGCGATTCCTGACAGCACTGAGAGAGTTTATTTATGCACGTGTGCGTGTGTGCATGGCAGCATATGGGCATCCTTGATCTTTTTGCTGTGAACCCTTTCTTGTGCCCACTGTTGACTGTACTTTTTGGGTTGTTTGTGTGTCCAGTGTGCGAGTTGATTCCAGAAGGATTTATGTGTACAGCATGTGTTTCTGCGACTATAAAGGCATCTTTCATTCTGTCATGCTCATAAATTTAATTTCTAAGTCAAGAAACATGAAACAGGAATTAAAAAAGCAGACTTCTACGGTGGCTGGATGTGCGCCAGCGTACTTTCAGCCAATTTTTTTTTTTTTTTTTCCTCCTCAGCTTTTTTTCCTTTATCCAACAGTAAAACGTTTTAACTGGGGGTGATTGTGCAGACCTATCTGCCAAGGGTTTTAGGGAGAGCAATGGTGTTACCATGGTGCTTCCACCCCCCCTCGCTGCTGTAAACAGGAGCCAGTGATTCCCCATTGGGATGATTTTGCATGCAGGTTGGAGAGAGAAAGCTGCTGGCCCCCCAAATGCATTCCATCACCATCACCCTCAGGGTCCACTGCTGGAGCCTTATTCCGACACATAGCGGAAAGCAGGGACGGGGAGGTTTGGGGGCATAGTTCGGGATGGGGGTATTAGAAAGGGAGAAAGAAGGTTTTCAGAAGACTATGCTCAGGTGGATGAGAGGAAGGAACGTAGATGGAGAGAATGGTGAGGAAGGGAAAATTGAGAGACCTGTCTGTGCGTATGGAAATAGTAAGAGTAAGGAGAAAAAAAAGGTGGGATGGGATTAAATGCTTTGAAGGTATAGCTTTCTGAATTTGCATACCAGCTAAATGTTCCCCAGGATGATTGCTCTACTGTATCCTTAAGGGGAAAAAAAACTCTTTTGCACAAGACTTCAAAAAAATCAGCCCAAGACAACTATAAGCAGCACAATCTAACATCAATAGTTTCTTCTGGAAAATGTTATCTGAACCGTCCTTGGAGGTCTTAGCGAGGCCCCATACGGAGCCCTGGGTTAGTGATAGGGGCCATACTGATGAGCAGTCCTGATG